>QANU01035123.1:0-77647 GCA_003254905.1 Nissolia schottii
TCTTGGGAGGTGAAAGAGGGTGGCAAGAATGCTTGCTTTCTTGGAGACAAAGTGGTGTTCTGGGAGCTTGGCTTGAGGTGTGGTTATGGAGGCTTGGAGAAGATGAAAATTTCTTTGAGATTTTTGGGGGAGAGCTCGGTTTTGGAGAGCTGAAATGGAGAGAAGATTAATTGATTTCTAGGATTTAATTAAATGCAATGAATAGTGGGAGGTATGGGCATGGGTATGGTTTATGATGTGAGAAGGTATGGTGATGAGATGTTTGGAAGCTTAATTTAAGGGATATTTTTGACCCAAAAACCCCTTCAAAACCGTGCAGCCATTCACCATGCAGCTGCTGAGATTTTATTTTCTCCCGGTCCTGGTTCGCTCGTGTTTTATCGCTCACAGTCTCGGTGCGTCGCGCACGGTCGTCTGAAAAATATTCCATTTAAACCGTTGTGATCCCCTAATTCCCACCTACCTAAGGGTATTAATATTTAAAGGTGTTTGTGAATTTCTCTCCGGGAGATTATTTTCACAGGCACCGTTTTGCGTGCCAAATTTCATCGGCGAACAACGACTGTTCAGTTGTCTGCCGAATTTTCTACTGCGACACGTCTAAATTCCTAGGGATATTTTAATTAAAATTTCCCATCTTAATTCTCTAATCATTCTTAGAAAATTAATTAATTATTTATGTTTACGAATATTTCTCTAAGGAAAAATCGGGATGTTACACATGACGACGAGGCGGGACCCTCCACTGGACCCCGCGACCCGTCAGACGTACTAGGGACCCCGTCGGCCGAGGAGGAGGATCCCGAGGAGGAGGACCCCATGGAGGAGGAGGAGGACGACGATAGCGAGGAGTGAGCTCGAACCCGACCAGCCCTATTTCAGTGTCCCTGTATTCAGACCAGTCTTGGTTTGTCAGTAGTCGTTGATGTGTATGTATGTTGATGTGTAGTTTGCTGTATATTGATGTATGTTTTGTAGTATTAGTATTAGTTTCTATACAAACTGAGACGACGTATAACTATGACTGTGTACATATCACTCTGTAATATTTATAACAAGTTTTATCTGTCGACCCTACTTAGCATCGTTGTTTGATTGCCTGATTATGGTTATGTATGACTAATGCCGTTATCGCTTATTCGTCTATATGGAACCTATGGTATAGTTCCCGCGCATGGCTCTAAATTAATGTCTAAACGTTACTTGCAATCAAGAAAAAAAAAATGGGTCCTTAATTTGAGTTAACTACACTATTTTCGAAATAAACTAGGGACTACCAATATTTCCACGCAGCAGATAACAACCTAGCGGACGCAGATTATGACTTAAGCATAAGCTGCTAACCTAGGGTGTTACACGTAACAACTATAATATTACATGTTTAACTGTTTGTGAATATATGGTATGGAGCACTTGTACTATGAATGTTGAATATGCCTAATTAATATTAGTTAAGTATGCTACGTTACCGCTCGCCATATATGTTTTGACGTGAACAAGGTTCATATTTTACACTATGATACGTATAAAGAAAAGTTGAAATTTGGTCCATATTTTTGGGTAACTATATCTTTGAACTCATAAGTGAGACTAAGTACTATCCCAACCAAACTAGATAACAACTTAGCAGGTCAGTTTGCTACTTAAGTGTAGACTAGCTAGCTAGGGTATTTCACACTAAGCAGCCTGAACCCTAGCCCCATGCAACCGTAGACTTGGATGGCTAAGTAACCTGAGAGTGCCCATGGGCACTGAGCGGCCAAGATAGGGCACTAAGCGGCCTGGGAAGCCTTAGGTTACTAAGTTAACTTGGGCCAAAGGCTGAGTAATCGGAGAAGTTCTCATGGGCCTGCATATTCCAACAAGCACTTATCCAAGTGATTTACATGTAATGGTAATAATGATTCTGTCTTATGTTGAAATGCATCATGAGGACATGGTTGTCATTCAGGCTTAGGAAAACCATAGATAACTAGAAATTATCACCTAACTATATTAAAGATCATAAGGCAACCTTAGGGAAAAAGTAAGCTCTTAAGAAGGCTCCAGCCACCGAGGGCCGGTAGACCTTGACGAAAGTACATAGTTATATAATAGGGAATCCCCCTCTCTTGGCATGTAAAGCATGACAAGCACCTTGCCAGTCTAGCAAAAAGGACTGGTTTTATGATCAAGAAACGCAGGCTTCGTCCTGATCCAAGAAAGTAAAGTCTAAGCTTTTACGTCATGACGTTGAAAAGAAAAGTGTACCCCAAGTGTGGACCCTAAGCAAGTTAAGAAGAAGTCAAGAAGTAACAAGCCTACTCTTGGCTTCATCGAAAGGGTAGACCCCCTCACCATTCGTCGAGTAGGATGGTTAATTCCCCCTGTATTAGTCAATTGTTGACTTTTTAGGATTGCCCGTTGACTTTTCTACTGTTGACTATGAGATGTGGACTTTCTTTATGACTTGAAACCCACTAGCTAGTTAATCTAACTATGATTACTTACTAATATATGTTAATCCATGCCTAATCCTGAATTGATTATTGTTTTAACCTAGTTTTGAACATTATTAGCATGAAATTCATAATACAGAACACATACATGAATGCATACAAGCATGGTCATGAAACACATGCATGAAATCATATATACATTATCATTGCATAGTCTTTCTTATCATGCATGCATACATGTGGTGAATCGAACATCCATATCATACAAAGTTTACCTCGTTCAGTATACCCAGTGACATACTACTGTATTGATGGATATGAGCTCATTCCATGGTTGCCATTGCCATATGTAAATGACTAGGTTGAGGTCTATAAACGATCAATGAGGCTCATAAGTATGTTATTTAAGTTTTATGCTTAGTGCCTCTTTCCAGTCTTTTGCGTATTATGTTTGGCATTAAATCTTACATATAGCACACTTATAGAAGAGCAATAATACGTACTTAAACAAAAACATAGGCAATGTCATTACTAAAAATGAATAGAAAATCAATCATAAACATGATATCAATATCATAACATAACACACATATTCTGATACAAATAAATCAATCAATATTCATTTGAAAGAATAATCATCTCTAAGCCTACGACAAACGACCTTTCCTAACCCCGCGAAGCTCTAGTGACCAAGGTTAATTAGTAGAGTCATCCCTCAATAGTTCATAATAACAATATACACAAGCATGACAAGGATAAGGTGTAACAATTAACTTTACCAAGAATAGTTTGAAACCATATCCATACCATCATTCCATACTTTTAGTGACACAATCAATTATCATAGACTTAGAAAACTTTATCTAGGGCTTTTAACGTTACATAACTAATGTAGGGATAAGGCGAGAAAAAAAATTATATAGCCTTTGATTTTTAGTAAGAAAGAAAATAAGCAACTAGCATACACAACATTGCTAACAAGTATATCATTATTATTGTTATGAATTACAAAAAAATTAGGCCCAAAAAACTATATTTTTGGCACAATTAAAATATAACACAATTAAAATATAACAAGAAGTATAAAAGTAGAAGACATTCCCAATTGAGTAGGTTTGGACTTTTGTAACAATGTCAAGCCTCCCTATATAACTGCTACAGAATCAGGTGGACAATCCGGCTAGAAATGCAACTCCGGTGGATGGCAACCACGCCGATCCTGATATGAATTGGGCCACCGTGAATCTGTCTGCCTCCACGGTGGAACTGATGACCCGATAACCTGGCCATTTAACCCGTTGCCCAACGGCTGCACCCGGCCCAGAATTCATGTACTCACCGTAATACAAAGTGTCTAATGCAAAGTCCCCATTCCACTCCAACCATCCACGAGGGTGCACGTGATCAGCCAAGTAAGACAGCATGTACACCGTTCTAGAGTATGATTTCCATGGACGACCTAAATAGGTAGGGATGCTGCCCTTCACTGCCACAAGATCCGGGGCAGGTAGGATCCGACAATCGTGGATGGATATACCTGTGTTCTGATTCGGGTCCTTCCTATTTTGTGCCGTGATGGTGTTTTTCTGCTGGGCCATTGGCTTCCTAGCATAAAGGTTGCACTTCTGGAAAACGACAGCAGCGTTTCCGAATATGAAATCAACAGTACCATAAATGTCGCATTCGCGGAAGAACTGACGGTTGGAGTGAACGTAGCAAGAGTCTTGGTATCCGACGATGCTGCATCGGTACACCACCGCGTGGTCAGCTCCGACACGGAGTGCCACTGCTTGATGCTTTTCCGGTCCGGCATAGTTCTCGAATGTGATGTCTCGTGCTATGAAACCAGCACCACTAGCGGCTGCAAGACCATTACAATAGTATGAAATATGGACTTCAAAATAAATACATAAATCAATTAATTAAATTTGTAAATTTTATAATGATGGGGAGAAGGATATGGTGTTGTCGGTGATTTCGGATTGCAAGAACAGGATTTAAGTAAAAACTAGAGATAACTTTTTATTAATAAAGTGAGACTTGATGATTCTCAATGTTATTACATGTATAAAAAACTTCAAAATTTACATTTTTTTTCTTGCCTAACCAATTTCCTTAGGGCATTGGTTAGCAATATATATATACATATATAGGCATAAGGGGATGATAGGTGCTAGCCATGCAATATGATGAAAATAAAATTTTTCAACTTACTTAAATACGTTTTTAGTCCTTGTAAAATTGAAATATTTTTCTTTGGTCCTTATAAAATTTTTTGTTAGGATTTAGTCTCTGAAAAAAAAATTTGTTTGTTTTTAGTCCTTGCCATTAGTTGAGGTTGGTTCATGCGGACGTGTTCGTTAATTTTGCCACGTGGCAAAGTCCATTAAACCACCCAAATACCCAACCCACCCACCATTAAACCTGACCTGAATTTTTAAAAAAATTGAAAAAAAAAACCCTTTCTCTCTTCTCTCTTCTCCCTTCTGAACCGTAATCTCTCTAATTGGACTGACGGAATACTGGAGGACCTCATCCTCAGCTCCAACAGTGTCTCCATCCCTTAGCTCATCAACATCGTCAGGGAGATTATCTACCCTTGCAACCCAAACCTCGCCATGATTCTCGAGTACAGGTTGCGTGCCTTTTCACCACCGAGTCCACCACAACATTAACACCCACGCCCACACCAAATCCTTCTTCCAAAAGAACCAATACTGCCATAGATCAAGGGATTATTCCCGCGTCGATGAAGCTCAATATGCCCTAAGGCATTGCCCCCAATTTGCATTTCCCATATTCAACTGTCGTTGTGAATCAACAAATCTCCAATTGGAGTCTCCCCCAACAAGATGTCAACATCATCATCATTAGCAGCAGCAATCTTCCGGCAGTTTCAGCTGCTAATTTACCTTCACCGCCGCAACAAGAAGTCGTTAAGTCCAACCAGGAGCAAGAGAATTTTGCATCTGCGCCGGCGAAGACGGCCTTGATGAGAAAGAAGAAAGAGGAAATCATGCAACAAAGAAAGAAAGACGAGGAAGGCTTGCACCTCCTAACCCTCCTCCTCTAGTGCGCCAAGGCGGTCTCCGCCGAGAATCTAGAGGATGCGAACAAGATGCTTCTAGAAATGAGGAGAGGAGCAACAGATGGAAGCGTGGGAGAGAAGAGAGATTAGGGTTGGAGAAGAGAAAAAGGGGATTTTTCAAAAAAAACATTGGTTTTTTTTAAAATCGAGTCGGGTTTAATGGTGGGTGGGTTGGGTATTTGGGTGATTTAATGGACTTTACCACGTGGAGTGCCATGTGTCATGTCACGTGACAAAATTAATGGACACGTCAGCATGAACCATCCCTAACTAAACGGCAGGAACTAAAAATAAACAAAATTTTTTTTAGGGAGTAAATTCTAACAAAAAATTTTATAAGGACTAAAGACAAACATTTCAATTTTACAGGACTAAAAACGTATTTAAGCCTTTTTCAATTTGTATTAAAGATCATTCTTAAACTTGTAATAACGCACAAGACATGTTATCAATGATAGACATGGTATTATAATAATAATAATAATAATAATAATAATAATAATAATAATAATAAAAGTCAAGCAGTTAATATTCGTTTTTATGAAGGCAGAGAGTGCTTAAGATTCCTTCAGTGCCACGTTTCGATTGACGTTTAACAAGAAATATTAGTGCATGTGTTGACTGCTCAACCACGTTACTTGAAAGTCCAACAGCCAACCACCGCTAACTAAGTCCAAGGGAAAAAAATAGTATTATGATATTTAAGAATTAAAAATATCGATACATTAGGTGTTTTAACTCTTAAATATCATTGTTCATCTTAATTCTAAAAGTTATTAATATGATTGACAGTTTCAATCTTTATTAACTATTGTGAAAGGCCGAAAGCTTTTTTATTTTCAAGTGATTAATGTGTCTAACACTACTTTTTTTTTTTCAAAGATGAATTAAAGAATTTATTCTGTCTAATTTTTTTTGGGTATAATTCTCGCTGAACTTTATTTTTTTAGGTTTATTGCCTAGCACCTTTTTAGCTTTTTGCCTTTTAACGTGTTTGCTTTTGCGATTTTGAAAGTTCGAAATAGCTAAAGAATGACTAGAATTGCGTGTGTAAAACGCATTCGACAGGAACAATAATGCATGCACTAATGACATACGTATCACGATCAATATGCTGTCTTTTGTTTGCTTAAAATAAAAAGGAAGCCACTTTCGTTTCTTAATATAGAGGAAGTCGTGGCTGGTAGTCTCGTCTAAGTAAACGCCCACTTGGACTTGAAAATAAGAGAAATCATCATGTGATTATAGAATATTACATTGCCTTCGATTATGGGTTGGTCACTTATATTATTCAAGATAAATTGTACATTAGTCTGAAAAAAGTTGTTACATCACTTAAAATTAAAATATCATTTTAAAAAATTAAAATATCATTGTGCAAAGTAATTAAAGTAAAATTCATCTAAGGAAACGCTAAACAATTTCTTTTAAGAATCATATACAACATGATAAACTAAAATGTCATGCCAGGCGAAACTTGCGCTGTTCTATCTCGTATTTATTTTATTGTTTTAAATTAGACTTCATGCATGATTTTGATTTCTGGTTTTTATTTTTTACTCTTATAATTTGCTCAAAATGCGCTCAAGTTATGATATAAGAGGAATCCAGAATAAAGTTATTATAATTAGGAGAAAAAAAAAGACACACAAAAGGCAGAGAAAAGGAATTTACCAAAGGACGCGGTGTGGAATGTTGTCATGCCATCCGCCACATTTTTGCGTCCTGTGATAACGGTTTTGCCCTTCCCATCCCCTATAAACATTATATTGGTTTTCTTTTTCCCAACCTTTAAATTATTCTCTTCATACCTGAAAATTCCATCATATCCAGAAAGTTGCTCAGTCTTTATATCGCACCTTTTATCTATTGCAATCATACATCAGCGTATATAATGATTAATTCCGAAGAAGAACTCACCATTGATATATAAATGCATGTTAGTTTACCAAAAAAATATAAATACATGTTAACATGAAAAAACATAAATTATGTAATGGGAAATATATGAATTTTCTTCAAGTACATATACTTGTCTCATTCCATGGATTTTTTTTAAAAAATTCTTGGTAAAGGTCTCATTCCGTGAATAGATACGTTCTTAAAAATCTTATTAGCCTAAGTGTGTGTATTATATATATATATATATATATATATATATATATATATATATTTGACGGGATCTTATCTAGACATTAATTACCCGTATGGAACTAAATTGATGTTGGAAATAGATTAAAGTAATCTATATTAATTAAATATTTAAACTTTTTTTACTATTATTTTGGAGAGAATTTTTCTGCTCAAACTTATTTTATTAAACCATTTTATCACTTATTTACCCCTTATTTAAATTTCAGCATTCTACCTAACTCTCACCAATCTCATGTTTTCTAATTCAAATTTTAAACATATTTCAAACAACATATTTTCAAATTCAAATTTTAGATTCTTTGACAATTAAAACAATTCACCAATTCAAAAAAAAAAAATTGGAATAACCCACTAAATTTTAATATACTTTATTCAATTTACTCTGATCTATTAAAAAAAAATTGTTCATTACAAAAAATAAATTGTTACTTGAATCTATTATAAATGAATATAAATAAAAATACACATTAAAATAATTTCATGTAATACACGGTGCTATACTAGGTAATCAAAAGTAAAAGCTTTTTATATATACTTTAAAATATTTAGATTAAAAAGAGCATTTAGCCAAAAATCATTTTCAATACATTCATTTTCAATTAGCGAATGCATTGGGAGAAACCTCTTTAGAAACAAAAATAACAACTCATCACCGACGCTGCCTACTTTTTCTTTGTGCTAACCATATCACCGTCACTTCAATAATGCAGTCAGTTAAATAAAAACAAGAAAAGGCACTAAAAAGTGCGATGTTCGTTATCTCGTAAATGGAGAAAAAGATACTCTAGACTTTTCACAAATTAAGACAGCATATGTGGTAGTAGCAAATTATAAAAGGAGTGAGAAATTAATTAAACAAACTTACTGTCCTTCTCTAACGTAAATTATGAACCGGCGTTTACTGTGCTCTGGTGCTTTCTTAATCGCCTCCGCTATTGTCTTCACAGTTCCGTTACCTTTCTTGGACACGATTATATCGGCTTGAATCGCAGCTACGGGCAAACTCAACAACCTCCTATCTCCTTTACTCATCCATCTTGGGAGGTAATTATTATTCCCGGAATTACCCATCAGTCGCCGTCTCCTGTTCTGGATGGGTACCCCGGAGAAGTCACCATCTCCATTCCCATTTCCATTTCCTCCGTTTGCCGAGAATATCGCGAGGCAGTTGCTCACGTGCTCCGACAAGTCCTTCAAATTATTAACCATCTGCTCCTTCAGTGGCCCCGTCGTGTCCTCCAGCCCCTCCTGGCACGTGTCCTGATTTGTGAGGGCCGCGCTCAGCCACGTCAGCACGTCGTCCGTGGATCCGACAGCGGCGGCGGTTATAACAGCTGGGTCGCCGGAGGGCGGCCTGACGGAGGCTAGCGACTGGGCGAGCGCGTCCACGGACCCTTCGAGAAGCTCCAGGCAGTCGTTGTAGGCGGACCGGACCAGGGAGTCGGCCTCTCCAAAGCCGATGCCGGTGGAGGCGAAGAAGGCGTTGCTGAGGTGGCCGAGGGTCATGTTGAAGGAGATGTGGACGAGGTCCTGCTCGGAGGCGGTGGTTGAGCCAGGGAAGTCGAGGAGTGAGTTTATGCACAGGGCGGGGAACCTGGTCTTGCTGCAGGTCCTGGAGATCGCCTGGGTGGGCTGGCGGCGGAGGTTCGGCGAGTTTTGGCTTGCGCGGGAGCGAATGACGGTGACGACGGCTGCAGAGACGGCCGAGGCAACGATTAGTACGGCGGCGAGGACAGAGAGTGTAATGAGCTTCTTCTTGCCTCCCGAGGCGGAGGATGTTTTGTTGAGAGGAGTGGTGGAGCGCCGGGAAGAGCCACCTGGGTCAGTGGGCCCGAGCCTTCCGAATTCCATTGTGTTAGTGAGGTTAATTTGGGTTTGAAAATGTGAATGAGATAGATTGTGTGTGTGCGATATGGGGAGAGAGAGAGAGGGGTATAGGGACAGTTAGTTACTAGTTTCTTTCAACTGACGAGGAAGGGTGTACTACTACTACGACTACCCTTACTTTATATTGTTAAATAAATGCCTGTGCTTTTAACAGTGGAGAGAGAGAGAGAGAGAGAGGGGCAGTGACTTTTGCTTGCAATCGTGTGGTATGTGGTTTTGTTGCAAAAAAAGAAAAGTTTGGTGCGAAGTCGACGTCGAAGGAATTAGCTGGCTGCTACTCTCCTTACCCACTGGATAGGATGGGATCAGAAGCGGGTGCTTTCTATGTTTCTTCCTTTCCCTTGTCTTTACATATCTCCCTTCTTTGTGCTCCACCAACTAGTGTGTGCGTTAATGACTCATAATATTTATGTCTTTTTTTTTTTCTGCTCAGAATATAATATTTATAATTTAATTATATTGTATACTAGGAATGTGTAATAGATATAGTTCAGGCTTTTTTTTTAATACTTATATAGTTTAGATTATGATTAACGAATGAGAATTGATTCTCTGAATATTAGAAATATTTTCTTTAATTTTATAGCACTGTATAATCTAGATGGCCTAAGGATGAAGACTGTGATGTAATTGATTGGTGAAAAAAAAGGGAGAATCATGAGTTTCTTAGCTATTAAGTTATAACTCTCTTACAACACCGGTGTCGTCTAAATTCTAATCTAATCATGTTCAGAAGTTATAAGTGATTCTCTTCGGTCTGCTGTAAGTTCAAATGTAATCATGAATTAACTACCAGAAAGTACAAAAATGCTATTTGTACACCAAATTTAATTTAGATGCCAAGTTTTTACTCTCACCCATATCATGGGCTTACTATAGGCAATTATGAGATGTTCAAAAGATACTACAAATTAACCTAAGAAAGACTAAAAGTCATCTTAAAATAATGACCAAAATAAAATGGATTTTCTACATTTTCCACTAAGTATTTATTCCCCACTTAGCATTGAAACTAGCAATAAGACTTCATTATCTAACATAACTACCTAGGGACTCAATAGACACTTCAAACTAACCTAAGAAAGACTAAAAGACATATGAAAACAGTGACCAAAATAAAATCACGAAAATTACATAAATAATGCTAATTTTCAACTAATTAAAACCAATTTATTCTAGCCCAATCTGTTTGTAACTTAATCACTTGAATTGGGCTCTATCTTGGATCTTCAAGTGACTTCTTCATGTTGGAAGAATTGTCCATTTTGGGAGCTCATGTAACGTCCAATTTTTTATTGCCCCTGTGCACATATCATTCTCTCCCTCTTCAAAAAGATTCGTCCTCGAAGCTTCCTAAAATGAACCCAAACCCAATCACCAGGTTCAAAAACCACATGATTTTGCCCCTCCATAAAATTTCGTGTTTCCAACCTTCTTCTCTTTTCAAACATTATTTGTTCCTTTTTATGTTTTGCTTTAGGCTTCTCAGCTTTACTTTCATCGTCAACAATAGAAATTAAAGTCCTCGATATCTCATCCGAGAACACATCTTTAGGTTCTTGCAACAAAGAAACAAAACCACTTGGAAAATTTGGCATAAGTTCAGATTTAATGGGTGAAAACTCCCCAAGCTGATTCACAATCAAATATCCCTTTCCTACACAAGCACTCTTGAATTGACCTTTCGCATAAATATATAATTTTCTCTCAACTTGCTCACTTTTCTCATTTTTCACACTCTTTTCTCTATTTTCGCTCATCTCACTTTTTTCTTTTTCCTCTTTATTTTCACTCATTGTTTGCCTTTCATGATTCTTTTCTTTCATGGCCTCTTTTCTTTGATGTTTTTCTCTTACCCCACTTCCCAAATTTCCAAGAGATGATTGTTGAACTTCCACTAATTCAACCTTTTTAGGCTGAATTGAAATTGGTTGCTCCGTCTTTGGTTGGTTCCTCCATGGAATTGAGTTGGAACTAGAAGAATTTCTTGAATTCTTGCTCTTCATTATCCTCTTCATCCTTTGATAGAGCTCTTCAAATTTTGTATTGAAAAGCCTTTCGAGATTGTCAGCCAATGCTTGCATTTGAACGGAAGATAAGTCTCCACCTTGTGGTGAATGTTCTTCTCCTAACATGTTAAACGAATTGCAAGGAACACTGAGCTCTGAATACCAAATGATGTGAACCAAAGTTATTGTTTCAACGAACTAACACAAGTTGTTCAACAAATTAACTTTCAATTTGTTGGTTGATGAACATGGCTAGAAAAATTAGTTTTACAAAGCAAAACTAAAATAAATGTAGGCAGTGGAATTTGATAGCTAACCAAAAGATTGGAATCACTCCAATTAGAGACAAAACACACAAAGGATTTGGTTAAGTCCTTTGATAATCTCACTTCTTGAATCACTCAAGAATTCAGGAGAACCACTCTCACAAATAAGTTTGATAGAAATCAAAGAAATGCTGAATCTTGTTCTATTTTTGCATTACCACTTTGGTTGCCTTTTATAGCTTGTCAATTTGTGTTATATAATACCAAAAGTCACAAAATAAACTCCTAAAAGCTGCACCATAATCATCAGCCAAAACCCACTCAAAAGATACTACAAACTAACCTAAGAAAGACTAAAAGTCATCTTAAAATAATGACCAAAATGGATTTTCTATACTTTCCACTAAGTATTTATTCCCCACTTAGCATTGAAACTAGCAATAAGACTTCATTATCTAACATAACTACCTAAGGACTCAAAAGACACTTCAAACTAACCTAAAAAGACTAAAAGTCATATGAAAACAATGACCAAAATAAAATCACGAAAAGTACATAAATAATGCTAATTTTCAACTAATTAAAACCAATTTATTCTAGCCTAATCTGTTTGTAACTTGATCACTTGAATTGGGCTCTATCTTAGACCTTCAAGTGACTTCTTCATGTTGGAAGAATTGTCCATTTTGGGAGCTCATGTAACGTCCAATTTTTTATTGCCCCTGTGCACATATCAGTCTATTATTCATAACAGTCAAATAAACATCCAGATGGTCCACCACATACATTTACAAGCAGTCATAGAATTATTAAAATAGTATACATTTATCCAGTTCACCAAACATACTACAGGTCTTCCAAACTATCAGAGCTAACCGAACCACCTCGCAATTAACCCTGGGCAAAGCTCCTGCTCAAGTGGGTCCTTCACCGCCCCTCGTGAGGCTCATCAGTATCCGCATAATAGTAGTCATCATAAGTCCCTGGAGTCATAAACGAGTGGGGGTGAGAACGAGGGGTTCTCTGTGGGTAAGACCTTAGCATGGGCCTCACATTTTTCCTCGGTTATTCTCCAGGCCGCTCAGGGGATCTCTAGGTGTACATGTATACTAATATCCCTACTGATTATTAATAGCCATTCTAGTCCTGAGCAGATTTATCTAAGTTACGAGGTGACTGGGATTTCTAATCTTGACATTACCTAGGGTTCGTGCTCATTAACTTAATTCACTTGAGTACGACAATATAGAATCGCCCCCTCACGTCACTTCTAGCTTATATAACAGTCATCTCAGGACGTTCCCTTGACGATACTAATGCATAATCATATACTTTTTTACATACATAGTCATATGCATACATACATTCATCCATACATATATCTCATGCATGAAGGGAATCTGGAGTTTCTCTTACACGCCCTATGGTTGCGTCTTTCTTAGTCCTTTCACCCGTGTAACCGTGGCCGCGGCTACACCCTCCTTGTGTTCCCTATCGTTGACAACCAGCGCTCATGACTGGTGTGGTAGCTAGCCACGAAAACTTATAAAACATCGAGCAACGATAGGTACAACCACCCAACTGAAGGGATGACAAGGGATCGGCCTTGTGACTCGATCAGGTGTGGACACGTAGGTCGGCCTTGTGACCCAACCTAGTCAGCCTTATGACTCCACCTAGTCATCCCAGTGACTTGACCGCGCATAATGTTATTCATTCATTGAATGGGGCCTGTAACATCCCGCTTTCTCCTTAGTGAAAATATCGCTAGATAAATGCCTAGGAATTTTTAGTGAAGGATAAACCATTAAATATGGCATATTAGGTTAAAATGCCTGTAAAAGAAATTCTAGTCGTTTTCTTAAAATTCTACAGACACTAGAATGAACCCTTGCTGTCGTTGGAGCATAACTGCGCGTCTAAAGTATCCGTAAAAGGTACGGCTATAGACGAGAATTTAAAAATACCCCAAATGAACTGATAAGTGCCCAATTTATGCAATTTTGATCTATTAAAAATTCACTTATTCGCTTATGTTTTAAAGAATTATTTAACTTAAATCCCCATTTTTGTGTAGGTTTATAATATATTTTGTAAGATGGATGCAAGCAGATTAATTGAGAAGAATCCCATAAAGAATGGAGCAAAAGGGCAAAAGTAGAAAAGAGCTTAAAAGATGAAATCAGCAAAGGACCGCTCAGTGGTAAACAAGAATCACTCAGCGCATAAGGACAAGACCGCTCAGCGATTGCACCCTGGCCGCTCAGCGATTGTACCACCGGAGCCACTTGCAGCCGTCGCATTAATTGCGCCAGCTGGAGCCAGCCTGTACTGCGGCGCCGCCCCTGCAAAAGCTGTCGGTGCATTTATTAAACCGCGTGAAATGATTAAGCCGCTCAGCGATAAAGTACACATCGCTCAGCGGACAAGCCTTTATCGCTCAGCGGTGGTGCCAAAATCGCTGAGCGATGCCATCAGATTTTTCCTATAAATAGGAAGGCCGAGCCATTCATTTCCATCATCCCTCCCCCCTTGAAGAATCCATTCTTCTTCCATTTCATTTGTACTTTAAAGCATAGTTTAGTTTAACAACAAAGAGGAGGCCGGTGAAGGAGGCAGGAGATCGAAGAAGCTTGGCGAGCCGCTGTCATGATAGCGTGGTAACGTGTCATGGTAAGCGTCTTAACCTTGCCTCTGAGATTCTCTTGTAAGATGGATTTCTAATCCTCTTGTTGTTGGGATTTTTGATGATTATTGTAGTATGATTGTATCCATGTAACTATTGCATATGAATTACTCAGTTTCTATTGATTCGCTTGAATGATTTTATGCCTAATGCTAGCTTTGTTTAGTGTTTTGATTCATGATTTGGGACTTAGTTGTATGAACGGAAGTTATATTAATCAAGTCATAACCAAGTTAAGATCAAGATTACTATGCTAAGCTAGATTCTAGACTTGAACGTTGTGAACGAAAGTTACAATCATTAAAGTTGGAACTAAATCATTTCATCTAATCTTGTTGCCGTAACTGGAATAAAGGTTAGCCGTTTTAACATCTGGAATAACGCTGGCGTACTTTGTTAAGCTTGTGTACGAAAATGACAGTTTAACAAAGGAAACTTGTGATCTTGTCATGTGCGGAAGCAATGAACAAGTTAAGAACTGGTGGCGGGCAATCAATGAAATGATGATTCTATGTAATAAGTAACTGGATGCATGAAACTATGATATGATTCAATTCCCAACAAGCTTCCGGATCTACCTCTGATTTGTTGCCTATTTACTTTTATGTTGTTTATTTATTTACATATTTAAATATCAAATCAAATTTACCAAACCTTCACTTTATTGTTTAATTAACTAAACTCAACAAAGGTATTTTTGCAACTCCCTGTGGATTCGACTATACCCGACTATACTACAATTGGATCCCTTGTGGATCTGAAAGCCGTAAAGTAGGATATATTATTTTGAAACGACTGAAAGTTCAAATTAAGCGTCTGATAAACGCCTTGAACGAACACGCACATTTGGCTTTCATCAAAATTAGCGCCGTTGCCGGGGAGTTGCATCAAAAATACATAGCTTGAGTTGTGCTTGATTAAGCAATTGTGAATATCTGTAAAATATTGTATAGTTTTATTATTTTATGAACTTTCTTTTATTTTGTGAACTCTTGTTTTAATCTTATTGGCTAGTGTAAATTTTCTTTAGCTCTTGCGAGGTAAGGCTTCAAAAGATCAATTATTATTTGACCCTGAGATTGAAGCTACTTCAAGGAAAAACAGTAAAAAGAAGAAAAAGCAACTGGCCAAACAAAGAACGGAGCAAGAAGCAACTTCATCATCAACCTCTTCAACCAACCAAGAAGAAAACATGGCTGACAACACTGGAGCTGGAGACAACACGGGAGCTAGTAACACTGCAGGAGCCAGTGACAATAGGGGTTTTGTAAACTTCACCCCTTGAAACATTATTAGAATGAGCAGAACCACTGGAGCTCAAAGATCACCTCAGATGCAACCTAGTCTGGTACAATTATTGTATGCTAACCCATTTGCAGGTTTGGATCATGAGGATCCGTATGCTCATTTGACAAAGTTCTATGAACTCTGTGGGACCGCGGGAATGTCGGAAGCTGACGAAGAATCTATCTTTTTGAGAATGTTTCCCCTTATGCTGATTGGAAAAGCTAAAGAGTGGTTGCTTGATCAACCACAACATATTCTGTCCAACTGGGATCAACTGGAGGACAAGTTCTTTAGCTCTTGCGAGGTAAGGCTTCAAAAGATTAATTATTATTTGACCCTGAGATTGAAGCTACTTCAAGGAAAAATAGTAAAAAGAAGAAAAAGCAACTAGCCAAACAAAGAACGGAGCTAGAAGCAACTTCATCATCAACCTCTTCAACCAACCAAGAAGAAAACATGGCTGACAACACTAGAGCTGGAGACAACACAGGAGCTGGTAACACTGCAGGAGCCAGTGACAATAGGGGTTTTGTAAACTTCACCCCTAGAAACATTATTAGAATGAGCAGAACCACTGTAGCTCAAAGATCACCTCAGATGCAACCTGGTCTGGTACAATTATTATACGCTAACCCATTTGCAGGTTTGGATCATGAGGATCTGTATGCTCATTTGACAAAGTTCTACGAACTCTGTGGGACCGCTGGAATGTCGGAAGCTGACGAAGAATCTACCTTTTTGAGGATGTTTCCCCTGACGCTGATTGAAAAAGCTAAAGAGTGGTTACTTGATCAACCACAACATATTCTGTCCAACTGGGATCAACTGGAGGAGAAGTTCTGTGCGAGGTATTTTTCTCAATCCAAATTTATGGATTTAAAAACTGCAATTTCTACTTTTGTGCAGGCATTTGGAGAAAGTCTCTGTGAGGCCTGGGAGAGGTATAAATCCATGCTGAGGAAATGCCCTAATCATGGGTTCGATGCACGCACACAAATTCATATATTCAGAAATGGACTCCAACAACAGCACAAACTTATGCTTGATGCTGCAGCTGGTGGACAGATAATGTCCAAAACACCTGAAGAAGCAATCTGCATCATTGATTCCATGGCCTTGACGGATCAACAAGGCCAATACCACAGAGGACCCAAAAGAGGAGGCATGCTTGAACTAGGCACAAACGATGCAATTCTTGCTCAAAACAAGCAACTCCAACAACAAATAGACGAAGTGAAGAAAACCTTAAGCGAGCTGCCGAAGCAAATCCGAGAAGCTCGAGATTCCAAAAGGCAGCAGGTATTTCAATGTAATATTCGTAATGGTGATCACCCGTCTACTTGTTGTAATTTTAGGGAAGAAGAAGTCCATTATTTGGACAACCAGAAAAGGCCGCCCTATCCAAATAATTTCCAACGAGGGCCAATTCAACAGCCATGGAGGCAAGAGGCCGGACCTTCATTCAACAAAGTTCCGCAACGGCCATATTAACCACCCCGTCCATATCAGAATCAACCACCAGTTTATCCAAATTCCAAGATAGAGGAGACATGGAATCAGTTTATGCAACAAACAATGATTAATCAAAAGAACCATGACACCACTATCAGGAATTTGGAAATACAACTGGGACAGTTGGCCACTGATATAGCGGATTTGAAGAAAAGTAGATTCACCAACCCGGAGCTAAACCCAAAAGACTCTTGCCATGGGAGGACTGATGATGAAGAAAGGAGCTGAAACGAAAAAGGGGTCGAGCTAACGACGTAAAACAAGCGCTTCCTGGGAGGCAACCCAGTGTTTTGTGAGTTTTTATTCTCTTAGTAGTTTATTAATTAATTTTAAGGTGTTAGATATAAGTTTTTATGAAACATGGTGAAAAAGAATTAAAGGTTATCTAAATCTGGTAATTTGGTTTGAAATTTGAAAAGTGCTAATCCTTTTCAGTTAAGCTTACTTGAAGCACTTTGATTTTAAACCTAATGACGGATTTTTAAACCTTCCAAATAATTGTCTGGGAAAGGTTCACATGATTTAATTTAGAAGCAAGATTCTTAACTGGTTTAGAAATGGAAAATTTTGAAGGAGAGAATCTTTTGGCACCTTCAAGGAACATGTTTTATTTTGAATCCATAAATCATTGTGGGAAATTCTGTCCACAATAAGCGGGGAATTTTGTTCGCAGTTGTAGGAAATTCTGTCTACAAAAGGATTCAAAATAAAACCGTGATCTCTCTAATGCTATCTAGAAGGAAGGAAATTTTTGGATTGTTTTTGCAGGCCGGAGAACAACCAGTGAAGTTTCCTAAAAACAACAAAAGAGAGACACACTTCTAGAGGACGAAGAGCATGATTCTTCAAGGAAGATGAGCCTCTATCTCCTCAAACAAGTTGAAGCAAAAGTAGCCCCATACTGCAAGGAGGCTACATCAAGGAAACTCATTCACCATAAACAGGGAGCATTTTTAATTCTCTAGCACCTTAATTAATTTGCTAGTTAGTTTAATATGTGCTTAAGATTTGTTTGTTTGAAAACAACTAAGTATTAGTTTATTTTACTTGGGATTTGATGCATGAACCAAATATAACAAATCATGAATTGAATTGTTTCAGTATCCATAATAGAACTTTGTGAGTACATAGATACCATGAACATGTCGTAAGGTATTTTTACTTGTTTGCATAAGCATAACCTTGAAGATGTTTTTAAATTAAGGAAATGAAACCTATCCAAGTGAGGGAGTAAGCCTAAACACTAAGTGAGGAAAATCGAGAATCACCATTGTTTTGCACAATTGAATTTGTTTGAGTCTCTGATTTTGATAATTGTATGGAAATAATAGGAAATGATCAAGGCATTCTGTTCATTAGAATTTAACCCACTTGGCCAAATAAAACCAACCTTTGATTAGGAATATCCTTTGATGCCCCATTTGAGCCTAACATGAGAAATTTCTTGTTTCATAATCCCTAAGCTTTAAAAGAAAAACAATGACTTCCCTTAATTTCTAAATTAAGAGAGCATTCAATTGGATTATGTGCAAAGATCCAAGTCAGGAGGAGACAAGGATGGGTAAAAGTGGAAAGAAATAAAGAAGTCAAATCAAAAGAACAGAAGCAAGCAGAAAAAGAAGAAAAATCTTATTACCAATCCAAAAATAAAAAGAAGAAAAAGAAAAAGGATTGAGGAAAAGAACAAGGAGAATAAAGGGGTGAAAACAATGTTGATTGAAAAAGAAAACAGGTGACAACAGAAGTTGGTTTTCATTGCTCTCTTAATTGGAAAAATTTGCATATCCAGAAAAACCAATTTTCTTTGTAAGCCTGGCCCCATTACAACCCTTTACAAAGTCCTTCTGTGATCCTTGCATGACCATACTAATGAATTGAATCGTGAGACAGGTAACAAATTTAAATTGTTGTGATTCAATGGTGACAATGAGCGAAACACTCACCTGGAACTGGTCCACTGACCATTGTGCGATAAAAATAATTTCCTTGATGAACTAGACATTGGATAGTGTGATTTGTTTATGGCACTCAAGTAATTGTGCATTTGATTAGGTTAAGGTTACTCTATGATATCTCACAGGTCTCAAGCTTAAACTGTTTGAACAAATTCAATTCATTGCAATAACTGATTGTTCATGAGCATTGACCTCTTGTAAAATAATTCTATCACCTCTTGTTTGAGGACAAACAAGGTCTTAAGTCAGGGGGAGTGATAAGTGCCCTGGGCACTTATTCGCTTATGTTTTAAAGAATTATTTAACTTAAATCCCCATTTTTGTGTAGGTTTATAATATATTTTGTAAGATGGATGCAAGCAGATTAATTGAGGAGAATCCCATAAAGAATGGAGCGAAAGGGCAAAAGTGGAAAAGAGTTTAAAAGATGAAATCAGCAAAGGACCGCTCAGCGGTAAACAAGAATCGCTCAGCGCATAAGGACAAGACCGCTCAGCGATTGCACCCTGGCCGCTCAGCGATTGTACCACCGGAGGCACTTGCAGCCGCCGCATTAATTGCGCCAGCTGGAGCCAGCCTAGACTGCGGCGCCGCCCCTGCAAAAGCTGTCGGTGCATTTATTAAACCGCGTGAAATGATTAAGCTGCTCAGCGATAAAGTACACATCGCTCAGCGGAGAAGCCTTTATCGCTTAGCGGTGGTGCCAAAACTGTTGAGCAATGCCATCAGATTTTTCCTATAAATAGGAAGGCCGAGCCATTCATTTCCATCATCCCTCCCCCCTTGAAGAATCCATTCTTCTTCCATTTCATTTGTGCTTTAAAGCATAGTTTAGTTTAACAACAAAGAGGAGGCCGGTGAAGGAGGCAGGAGATCGAAGAAGCTTGGCGAGCCGCTGTCATGATAGCGTGGTAACGTGTCATGGTAAGCGTCTTAACCTTGCCTCTGAGATTCTCTTGTAAGATGGATTTCTAATCCTCTTGTTGTTGGGATTTTTGATGATTATTGTAGTATGATTGTATCCATGTAACTATTGCATATGAATTACTCAGTTTCTATTGATTCGCTTGAATGATTTTATGCCTAATTCTAGCTTTGTTTAGTGTTTTGACTCTTGATTTGGGACTTAGTTATATGAACGGAAGTTATATTAATCAAGTCATAACCAAGTTAAGATCAAGATTACTATGCTAAGCTAGATTCTAGACTTGAACGTTGTGAACGAAAGTTACAATCATTAAAGTTGGAACTAAATCATTTCATCTAATCTTGTTGCCGTAACTGGAATAAAGGTTAGCCGTTTTAACATCTGGAATAACGCTGGCGTACTTTGTTAAGCTTGTGTACGAAAATGACAGTTTAACAAAGGAAACTTGTGATCTTGTCATGTGCGGAAGCAATGAACAAGTTAAGAACTGGTGGCGGGCAATCAATGAAATGATGATTCTATGTAATAAGTAACTGGATGCATGAAACTATGATATGATTCAATTCCCAACAAGCTTCCGGATCTACCTCTGATTTGTTGCCTATTTACTTTTATGTTGTTTATTTATTTACATATTTAAATATCAAATCAAATTTACCAAACCTTCACTTTATTGTTTAATTAACTAAACTCAAGAAAGGTATTTTTTCAACTCCCTGTGGATTCGACTATACCCGACTATACTGCAATTGGATCCCTTGTGGATCTGAAAGTCGTAAAGTAGGATATATTATTTTGAAAGCGTCTGACAAACGCCTTGAACGAACACGCAACATTTGGCTTTCATCATGAACCTAGATTAATCTTTAGAATAATTAGGAGATCATGAGGACATGATCAGAATATTTTTAGCAGAGTCGTATGCGAAGTACCGGACCGAAAATGACAAAACCGGATCAAAATCGACCTGCCGGAGGCTGTTAAATCTTGGCCACAAAAAGTGGCCAAGACACAAGGAAAACCACGACCAAGAATGGCCCAAGTGGGGTCAAAGGGGTCAAAAGTATAGTGAATCACCATATGACTCATGAAAATGACATGAGGAAAAAGACAAAATAAGGGCATTTTGGGATTTTTTGCCCCATGGGCAAAATTGGAAAGTGATTTTCGTGGGTTTGCCTACAAATACCCCCTTGGATGACAAAAAATTCATAAAAAAAAGGAAAACCTTGCCAAAACTCTGTCCAATTGCACACCCAATCAATATTCTGTCAAATACTGACATAGAAACCTCTCTAGACATAGACTAGTGTAACATCCCGCTCCTTCCCTAAGTGAAATTTCCCCGATTTACTGTTCGTAGAGCATCCTGTATAGGTTAACATGCAGAGATTAATAGAAATTTATCTGTTTAGTTTCTCGAAATTCTGACGACACTTTAATAGTCCCTCATGACCCTTACAATTTAGTGGAAAAATTAAACCGTCGAAAAAACGGAGTTCCGTTCACTTTCGGACGATTCCGCAGACACTAGAACAGTCCCGTTTGGGCCGTTTAGCCAGCCGAACTGAGCGGTGGGCCCCAATCTTGGGAAACCATACCTTATGAGAGAAAAGGTGGTAGAAACCCCTAGAGCCACCCCAAATTGTTACTAGGAAGCTTTGGCGATCGCGGAAACGCCAGCGGAACGGTCCTGCTCAGACACCGACGAGAGATAACGGGTCAAAGGTATTTGTGAAAAATACTCCTCCGGAGAAAAATTCACAAATTCCTTGAAGTAATTATACCCTTGGGTAGAGGGGAGTGAGAGGATCGCGACGGTACAAGCGGAATATTTTTCAGACGACCGTGCGTGACGCACCAAGACTGCGAACGATCAAAAACGAGCGAAACGGGACTGCGTGGGCCCCACACCTTCATTGACCACGTGATTGAATCTGATTCCAAGGGAAAATATTATAAAATTCAATTACTATTCATTGATTTGACCTTTGAATTATCTTTTGAATTAATTAATTATTAAAGAAAATAGAAAAGGGCATTTTGGTAATTTTGGCAAGGGGTAAAATGGTAAATTTGGGGGGAAGATACTTGGCTATAAATAGCCCTCCCATTCAGAAAATTTTCACAAAAATTTGAACAGTGTGGAAACTCTGCCCAAAAATCGTTCGGTTCGGAAACTCTGCTAGAACACCGCTGGAATCAGGAACCGCTCTAGGAAGGCTGAACCACCGAGGAACCTGCCCCTTTGCCACCATCTCCAGCCCTCTTTGCAGCCCAAGAAAGTGGGTAAACTTGGTTTGCTCACCTCCTTGGAGCTTATGTTTGTTTATGCTTGTTTTGATGATTATGTGACTATGATGATTTATGCTAGAAATGCTATGCTAGGACTTAGGAGATGATTCTGAACGGTCCTGTGACCTGGACTAGAAGAAGGATCCATGGACAAAGGAGGAAAGAAAGCAAGAAAAACAAAGATGTAGGTTTCAGCCTCGCCAGGAACCGCTGAGCGGCATCATGAGCTGTTGAGCGGGCTCGTGAACCGCTGAGCGGTGATGGACTCCGCCGAGCGAGGGCCACAGAAAACAGATTTTTGGACACGTGGGCTCTAGGACGCTGAGCGGCCATAAGGCATCGCTGAGCGGCCTAGGGCTGAAACCTAAGGATAAGGATGGAAAATATTTTTGAAGTGTGAAAACTTTTAGCGACCGCTGAGCGGACCACATGGGCGCTGAGCGGCCTGAAACTTAACCATTTTTACGAAAACAAAGTTTATGAAGGTTGTCCTGGACACACATTTCCAACACTTACTAAGCTAACCGAAATGCATGAAGTATGTTTATGATGATTGCATGAAGCATGTTTATGATAGATGTATGTAATAGATAGGATGTGTGTGGAACATTGCATGTAGAATGGCTATGTTTAGAAAGGTTTGTGATATCATGCATCATGAG
The DNA here is from genome assembly GCA_003254905.1 of Nissolia schottii. Lineage (NCBI taxonomy): Eukaryota > Viridiplantae > Streptophyta > Magnoliopsida > Fabales > Fabaceae > Nissolia > Nissolia schottii. Next base: position 23,168 of record QANU01035123.1, read on the forward strand.
AAATAGAGGTTAATCATGTAAAGTTTAAAGAGCATAATTGAACCGTAGGGAATCAATATGTAGTTATATGATAGTAGGTACCTCTCTTGGCGGACATGCCCCTCACCAGTCCCCACAAAGGGGTGGATTGGTTAATGATGAGGAAGGAAAAGAAAGAAAGGAAGTAATGAAAAGAAAGAAAGGAAAGAAAAGATGAATGAGAAAGGGTGACGTCACGCCTATGAAATGATGATGATGTATGGGTCTCCACTTGCTTGTGTCATAGGGCCAACCCCTCGCCCTCCCACTAGGTGGACGGTTATCTCTATTGATGATCGAAGATGGAACATTAGTTATCCGCAGTGGTTCACAACCACTCAGGTTATAGCGCTGCCTGGTCGACATCAATCAGAGGACAGAAGCATGTTGTAGATGTTTGGCCGCATCTACATGAGTGGGAAAGACTCGGCGCGGCCCTGGTCCATTAGTTAGCTGGGAGCCGACGCAGCCTCGGTCCATTAGTTAGCCGAGAGCATGGAAAACAGGATGCGCCCCGGTCCATTAGTTAGCCGGCACGCATGAGAGAGTCTCAAAGTTAGCATGCATAAAGTATGAAATGAATGAATATGCAATGATATGATGAATGAGCATGTAATATATAAGTATATGAGCATGTGTATGAAGTAAGTACCGTCAAGAGAACGTTCGAGATGGCTATGTATGTACACAAGAAAAGTTAACAAGCACGAGAATTTAGATAAGCAAGACTAGTTCCCCAGTCACCTAGTAAATTAGATAAAACCGTTCAGGACCTTAAGCCAGATAATAATCAGTAGGATGTTAGTATGCATGTTCACTTAGAAACACCTGAGCAGCCTGGTTGATAAGTGAGAAAAGAGATCCCCTACGCCAAGGATAACCACTGAGGACGACTGTTCTCACCCCTACTCGCTTATGCTTCCAGGAGCAGGTGAAGATTATGAGGGCTACGAGGAGCCCTATGAGGAGCCGCACGTGGAGCAGCAGAGGACCGAAGACTAGCCAGTCTAGCTTGGCATCAGATGGACATTTTGATATATTTTGATATGTATTTTAATGTATTTGACTTGTATATGTAAACTATTATGATACTCTGTTGGTTGTACTTTGTGATGGACCAGATACTTGTTTATGTAATTATTTATGCCAGTAATAATTATTACTCTTAAGCTTCAGCTCTATCGTTTGTATTATATGCTTTGATTCACACGCGGCTCATACTTTGCAATTAAAGTAACAAATAGAAAAGTTTTAAAATGGTCCATATTTTCCTTAATCTTGTATTTTCAAAAGATAATAAAGGACTATAAGTAATCCCACCAAATGATTAACAACCTAGTGAGCATTGCGTATTACTCGAAGGTATGCAGTTAGCTAGGGTGTTACAACTAGCCTTGATTTCCCTAATCTTACCCTAAAGAAAAACTCTTGAAATCCTTGGAGAAAACCCTAAATCTTGAAGCTTAGGAGGAGCTTGGAAGCACCATAGCAAGGCAGGAAGCTGTAGAGAGCATCGGAACCGCAGCAAGACTTGAACAAGTGGGTAACCGACTTATCCAATGTCTATGTGGTTTGATGATTAGATATATATGTGGTTAGGATGCCTTTCATGTGAATTTGATGTATATATATGTTGTTGATGATTGTCTGGATCTGTTAGTGCTGTCTGTGATTCTGTCAGAATTTAGGAACGCCTAAGACGGAAATAGGCATATGACATGATTAGGGAACTGTATGCTGAGATTTTTATCATGAAAAACTAATGTTATTTTTGGATTTTACACGAAAAATTGAGTGGGGATGTCAAGTTTTATAATTTTTGGAGTCCCTCAGCGAACAGGCAGAAAATGGAGTTTTTATGAAAAAGGCCAAAATGGGAATTTCACGTCTTGGGACTGAAAAAATGGGTTTGTTTTCAGAAAATATGGGTTTAGAACTATCAAAAACCCTAAGGGAAAGTCTTGAGTCCATCGGATTTCTAAGAATAAAAATTCCAAAGAAATCATGGCGTTTACGTGGGCGAAATGGTAATTTTGGAAGAAAACAATGAAAATTTCATGGAGTTGGGATTAAGATCTGAATTTCTAGACATGAAAAATGATCTTAGGACTATCAAAAACATTGGGGTAAGGTCTTGGACCTCTCTGGTTTATGATCGCTATTTTGTGACAGAAACCAGACGTCTGTTTTGCTAGTCGCTAGATTTACGTTTATTATGTTTAAGAAATGTTTGAGTATGAGATTATGTTTCGTATATGTGATGATTGATGTTATGAGTTATGTGAAGTTATAGGTTAGAGTCATAAAATGATGATTTCTTAGATGATCCGCAATTGCTTATGTTGAATATGAAACTTAGGCTTACTTTGCGATTTATGAAAAGAATTGTTGGGAATATATGGGATTTATGGTTGGAAATGGTATGGAACATGAAAGTATGTCTCCTATATGTTACTGAGTTATGTTTGCTCTATGTGAATGATTGCCTTGAAATATGGATTGAATGCTATCCGACTTTACATGTGTTGTTGTTTTATGGGATATTGACCTGTGGACGGCAGTCCTAGGGTGTAGATGGCATTGGATGTGGACGACAGTCCTAGGGTGTAGATGGCATCGCGTGTGGAGTAGTCCTAGGGTGTAGATGGCATCGCGTATGGATGGCAGTCCTAGGGTGCGTAATGCATCACGGGTGGACGGTCTTAGGGTGCATAATACATCACAGGTGGACGGTGCTAGGGTGCGCATTGCATCACGTGTGGACGGTCTTAGGGTTCTCATTACATCGCGTGTGGACGGTCCCGTGATATGAGTGATGAATGATGAATGTTTGATTGAGAATTTGTTCCCTGGGAGCTAGGGTAGGAAGTAGAAGACCTAGGAATGAAAAGATTAGACTCCCTCAAACTGCAACACCCTAGCTAGTTGGCCTATGCTTAAGTCATAGGTTTCCCTGGCTAGGTAGTTGAATGCTGGGCTGTGAACTATTACTGTTCTAGGTTATTGACTGAAAATTAGGGTTACTGAAAATACGGGCTAATTTGAAATTTCCTTTGCAAATACATGTATATAGAAAGTAATGAGCCATACGGATAACATAACGGATAACGGCATAACTAAAAGATAAGAATGTACGAGTACATACCTGTAGTGTGGAGCTTTATCGGTAGAAGATACACATAGGGGCCCGAATATACATAACACGCCATGATACTATAATACATAGGTTTATACATCATTCCATACAGTCCGATAATAATACATACATCAATTCAAGTAATATACAAACATACTAACTAAAAGAAAACTACGTACACGAGCGGTACTACTCGCTTCATGTACGGTACAAAACCCTATCCCTGCACTCGGGTCCGGCTGTCTGCCACCTACTCAGAATCTCCTACACGCTCCAGGGGCTCCTCCTCCTCCTCCTCACTGCTCAGGTCCGTCACTGCCAACAAATCGCGTGGGACGAAGCGACGTTGCCGAGCGGACAGTATCCTCTTCCTGGCAGTGGTCCTGCGACCTCGAGCTCGAACCGTCGGGGCAGACGCACCTGGGTCTGTCACTAGCGTCGGGGCCGGTGTAGGAGTCTGCTCTGGCTCTGAGGGAGACATCTCCTCATCGCCGTTGAGGCGAATCGGATCCCTGCTGCTGCTTCCCAGACGCTCGTCAACCCAGATGGGGTTTAGCGGCGATGTACCTGGGGCTCCGAGCCTCTTCCTGGGAGAACGATCAGGCTCATCGGGCAGGCGTGCGGGTGCGAAGGTATTCGTCTCCAGGAGAGTATCCGTGCGGTAATTGCGCATACGAGTGGCGTAAATAACTAGACATCCTTGGTCGGTGGTGAAGTCATGGCTGCAAGCTGGATCCATAATCGAGTGGGGTGATAACTCTAGGTCCTCAGTGGGTCTCCCTGGCTATTCATGGTTCATTTACTCGAGTACCTCCAAGCCATTCAGGGGATTTCTAAGTGAGCATGCATACTACAAACCCTACTGATTATTATCTTTTGCTAAAGCCCTGAACAACTTTATCTAAGTTAGCTAGGTGAATAGGGATCTAGTCTTCCTTACTAAGTCTACGAGCTTACGAATCTTATATTTTGATTATCAATGTACTAATCGTCTCGGGTCGTTCCCTTGACGTTGCATATTACATAAACAAGTAACCAAATATATTAACTCCTATTCAAACATTCATTCAATCACACATATATATAGATACATAGTGCATGGGGGTGTTAGCGTCCTACTTCTCTGCTTTGGCACGTACCGGTTGGCCGGGTTAGTGCATCTTTTCATAGGCATACCGGCTGGCCGGGTTAGCTCTTTATCTCCTTATGCGTACCGGCTGGCCGGTTAGCGCTTTTTCCTCTACTTCCACCTTTTTTATCCATCCTCTACCTTCCTGGTGTCATTAACCTCTTCGAACCAATCCACCCTGGGGCGACTGATTCGTTAACCAATCCAAACTTGTAAGGATGGCAAGGTAACACATCGACCAATCCAACTTTGTGAACTGGTGAGGGGTGAAACACCCTAGCTAACTGTTTACCCGTACGTAGTAAACAAAGCTCACTAGGCTGTTTTCTACCTGGTCGGAATACCTTAGTCCTTTGCTATCGTTTGAAAATAGTTGCTCAAGAAAATAGGGACCCATTTTAAACTTTTCACTTATGTTGCATAATTACTAAAATAGAGCCATGCGTTGGAAATGAAACAAATATAACAAAGCGTATAACAATACCATAATTAGAACATGTAATATACATCCATTGGGTCCATCATACAAGGTCACATAGTGTAAGATATACATAATATGTAATAGATCAAAATATCAAATACATAATCCAGAATACATAACATCAAAATGCAAGGGCTATGCCCTCAGCAAAAATCCTGGCATCTAGCTATCCGATCCATCTCCTGTCATGGCCGCTCATGGCTCAGCTGGCGGCTCGTCGGCATCCTCAAAATAGGACTCATCATCAGTACCTGAAGTCATAAAGCAGTGGGAATGAGAACGGTAGGTTCTCAGTGGAAATAACTTTAGTTCCTGAGTCTCGTATCAGATTAGGTCGGACTTCAGGCCGCTCAGAGATCTCTAAGTGAACATGCATTACTAGATATCCTACTGTTTATTTTCTGGCCTAAGTTCTGAACGGCTTTATCTACATTACTATGTGATAGGGGAACTACTCTTGTTTACTAGGTTCTCGTGCTGATTAACATTTCGTACGTATACCTAGCCGTCTTGAGCGTTCTCTTGACGGTACTGACATAACAGCAGAACTATACATTCAGACGTTCATGCATAACAGAATCATCAGAATATGCATAACAGAGTCATCAGAATAAACATAACAGAATCATCAGAATGAACCTAACAGAATCATCAGAGTGATCATGCTTGATATACATGCCTAACAGAATGAACATATGCACAACAGAATATAACAGAATAAACCTGCATAACAGAATAAACTTGCTGTGGAATATGTGTTATTCCCACCATAGTAATGTCCTCTGTTGACATTAGTATGACGGAATAACCTCGCACCCTCAGTGTAGGCCAACACTGTCTGGACCTTCCTGCGGTGGGCTTCCACCTGCCGTGTGCCCCCTCGGGACCCTTCGACAGTGGACGGATATTGTACCCGCACCTTAGCTTGCCCCCTTTCGACAATGCAAAGGCGTGGTAACCGCACACCTCCAGGTATGTTATATCGACACCACCTGTGGCGGGCTTCCACATTCAGGATGCCTCTTTGACCTCCTGAAGTGGGATCATGGTTTGACTCTTGTGATCACGGCCTCAGAATTATCAGCATGTGGCATTTAGCCTGTTCAGCATTGGGCATTAGCCCTTTTCAGCATTGGGCATTGGCCCTTTTTTCAGCATTTTCAGCATGTCTGTACCTGCAGCATGGCATACTTGTTTCCTATGGTTCATTTCAGAATCTTTACTTATCTCAGAGTGAATTCTAGTGTCTTTAAACTAGGACTATCATGAATGTATGAAATGCTACAGATTTTACCACATACTACATGTGCTATGCATGCTCAGGACAATTTCTCCACATACAGCATGTATATTCATACAATTCAATTATCAATCATAGATATAGCAATAAATACTGGACTATGTGCCTCAAGGGGGTTCCATAAGAATTTCTAGTCTCAAGCCGCTTAGCGAAAACTGATGTTCGCTTAGCGGTTTGAGCCTTCACGCCCAGCGATAGGGGTCTTATCGCTCAGCGGTAATGACCTCATCGCCCGGCGACTGCCACCTTCTCGAATCCTCGCCACCGCCTTACACAAAATATCTTTTTGGACTTTCCATGTGGGCTCCAGCTCGCTCAGCGGCGCCTGAGAGTCACTCAGCGGCCCCTGTGCGAGACATGAAGACCGAATTCACCATCTCTTCCATTTTTCTCCCCTTTGCTCCCATGGAACCTACTTGCGTTTCACACATAATCCAAGCACAATAATTCTATCCAATCCAGGTCACAAGACCCTTCAGAATCATCTTCCTAAACCTAGCATCATTTCTAACATATTTCATCATAAAATCACTAAGTCACATACATAGGCACATAATCATATAAACACATACACACTCATCCATCATCAAGAGGTGAGGAACTAGAGTTACCCACTTCCTAAAGAGCTTGTTGGATGATGAAAAAGATGAACTTGAAGCTTGATTGCTTGCTTAAAGTCTCCTTGGTCAAGAAAGGATAAAAACCCTAGGTTATGGAGATTTAGGGTTATGGAACTTGTTATCTTGGCTTCCACTTGAAGAGAACCTCGTAACCTTGATGCTAGCTTGTCTTCTTGATGAATTTAGGAGTGAATTAAGGTGATGAAAGCAAAGGATGATGATTGAACTTGGTGGATTTGAAGCTTTGAAGTCTTAAGAGCTTAGGGAAAGAAAATGAAAGAACCTTGGTGTGTATGTGTGTGTGGGGCTTCGGGTTTGAGGGGCTGCCGTGGGTCTTTTAGTGGCCTTTGGCCATCCAAAATTCTATTTTCTCTCGGTGTGTTTTCGGTCATGTTCGCTCATTAACTATTTCTGTACGGAAGTCCTAAAAATATCCCGGACATACTGTTGTGACCTATGAATTTTCCTTATTAATATTTCAATCTTGGTTGAGAGATTCTTGGATATTTATTTTCATATTAATTTATTTTACAGACTCCCTTGAGTCGTGATTAAATCCTAAGAATAACCTAATACCGACCCGAACGTCACCGGACGCCACGAGATCGCAGAATCATTATTTTTAACCAATATGACAGGAATAAAATTAATATTTGAATTTTATTTCATTTTTCTCTTATCTTTTCCCTTATTAATATATTCTTAATTATTTATTATGTGACATTTCAAATGGAGGGAAAAAGTCGGGTTGTTACAAGGGGCTTGTCTGTAAGACTTTGCCAAGAGAGGGATTCCTAACATATAACTATATAAGTGTTCCCTAAGCTCCGTTATTTTCTTTACGCATTAGGTGATTGACCTCTACTTTTCTAGGGTTTCCTTAACACCTATACACAACCCATTCCTCATGATGCATGCCTTACTATACAAAAATGGACCATTATGTACCCCTTGGATCCCTTAGAATCACTAAAGCCTCAAGTCTGCCAGGTTTCATTCGAATACTTGGAGGGGCATTCAAATGAAATCCCTCGAAGTGTATTCATTCGATTGGAATAGGTTTTCATTCATTCCCTCGGCATTCTTTCATTCGAATACTAGGGGATTCATTCGATTGAAATCCCAAAAATTCGCCTTCATTCGACTGCAGTGGAATTTATTCGAAGGAAAGCTCGTTTTGGCTTTCATTCGACTGAATTCCTTGCGTATTCGAATGATTGCTGGAAAAATCGCCTCCCCGAGACTCCAGTTCTCAATTTCCACTGTTCCTAGGGTTCCAATTGGTACAGTTATGCATTTCATTTCTCAATATTTCACAAAACCCTTTTTAACCAATATCCCCCCAAAATACTACTTAACAGATCTACGGTCAGATACACAAATAAACACATATACAGTTAAAAATAAATCCACATAGACAGTGGGCTTAGGATTACCCACCTCCTATCGAGATTCCAAATCGGTGGCCTTGAAGGGGAGATTTTCCTCTTCACGATGGCGTGCTTCGACTATTTTTTGGAGACTCCGGCACGAGCCCTAGATGTGTCGGAACGAGGCAGGTGTTTGTGAAAACGTCTGAAGGTAAATGTAATTTTACAAAAGTTACGTGGTTATTTATAACCGTGCACAGTAACTTTATTTTCTTTTCTTTTTCCTTTTCTTTCTTTCTTATTCTTTGTTTTGCCGAAGCTTTGCTTCAGCTTCTTTTTATTATTATTATTATATTTTTATTTATTATTTATTAGTTAGCTTCCCTCAGAAGCTACCTTCCCCTGTCTAGCTTCGTTTTCGCTCGAACGCGTTTTGCTCGAAAAGTCTTACTCCCGGTTGCCCTAAAAATATTCTGGACATACCGTTGTGATCCGTTTATTTTTCTTTTCAGCCCGGGACAATTTTCTCAGGGATCAGGGACCTCCTTGCCGAACCAAGAAAATCCCACGGGCCTTTTTCTGTATCCGAAAAATTTTCAGTTGCATCAAAACTCGTCCAGCGGCTCCCAAAAATTATACCACAGCTAAACCTAATCCGGTTCCTTGAATTTCCCAGGTTTTCGGAGGTTTAACCCTTCTCCCTCCGATTCCTCGGTGCTTCCCGGCCATTCTCGGCAATGAAACGGAAAGGTTCTCGGTTCTTGGAAGCACGGGATGTTACACAAACACCTAGTAATATAGGTAGCTGCTTAGGACTAGCAGGGATATTAATAACTGGTAGGGATGTAGCATAACTGTGGCACCTAGAGACCCCTGAGCGGCGGAATCATAATTGAGACTAAAAATGAGTTACGATGACCAAGGTTTCCAACTGAGAACGCAGAGTTCTCATACCTGCTCCTTTATGGTTCCAGGTGAGCAGGACAGGACTTCAACTTGATATACGAAGCGGCAGCCTTGAAGGAGATGAATCAAGAAATAAAATAGCAAGAACTAGGATGAGAATGTTACAACTAGCTGTTAGCTAGCATGATCCATGTATTGTATATCTGTGAGAAATTTCGTATATGTATTGTTAACTACAACATTACGTATGTAAATGATTGTGATTGTATGCTATGGACCACTTGTCTGCTTATTGTTTGACGGTATTATATTGGAGCAGTTATTCGTGTATTATAAAGTTTTAAAGCTTGCATTATAAATTCTATCTGATGTGAGGCTCATATTTTATAACATATGCATAGAAAGAAAAAGTTTCAAACGGTCCATATTTTCTAAGTAAGAAATATTTTTAAAGATAAAAGTAGGGGCTAAAAGTAACCCCAACCAAAGCAGATAACAAACCTAATGAGCATCGTTTACGACGTACGCATAAGCAGCTAGCTAGGGTGTTACAGGGCCCATTCTTTTGTCAGACATATGCCTGTTATCATTGTAACAACCCGACTTTTCCTTTCATTTAAAATGTCACATAATAAATACTTAAACATATAATAAGAAGGGAAAGGTGAGATAAAAATGAAATAAAATTCAAATATTAATTTTATCTCTGTAATATTAATTATAATAATAATTTTGCGATCCCGTGACGTCCGGTGACGTTTTGATCGAAATTAGGGTTTTATTGTAATTCAAACGACTCACAGGAGTCTGTAAATTATATTAATGTGAAAATAAATTCAAGAATATTCCAACTAAGATTTAAATATTAGCGAGGAAAATTAATAGGTCACAACGGTATGTCCGGAATATTTTTAGGACGTCCGGACATAAATCATTAATGAGCGAACATGACCGAAAATACACTAAGGGTAAAATTGGAAAATAAGTATGGCCAAGGGACTAAAACCCTCACGGTAGCCCCTTAAGCCCGAAGCCCTCACACACAAAACACCAAAGTTTCATTTCTTCTTCCTAAGAGTTCTAAGACCTAAATTCCCAAAATCCACCAAAGCTCCACCAAAGTTCAATCATCATCCTTTGTCCTTCATCATCTTAATTCACTCTCAAAATTATCAAGAAGACAAGTTAGCATCAAGGCTAGGAGTTCTCTTCAAGTGGAAGCCAAGAAACTAAGGTTCCATAACCCTAATCTTCTATAACCTAAGTTTTAGTCTTCCTTGACAAAGAAGCTTTCAAGCAAGCAACCAAGCCNAAAAGTTCAAGCAAGCAATCAAGCTTCAAGTTCATCTTTTCCATCATCATAATTCATTCCTAATCATACAAAGAAGACAAGCAAGAGTAGTTGGTGAGTTTTTCATCACTTGGTACAAAGCCAAGCTTCCATAACCTAGATTTCCCTAATGATGCCAAGGTTGCCATTTTAGGTCAAGAAGATTCAAGCAAGCAAGTAAGGCTTGATTTCATCCTTTATCTAGCATCAAGAAGCTCTTTAGGAAGTGGGTAACCTTAGTTCCTCACCTCTTTGATGGTGCATGATGTTATGTGATTTTGTACATATTTGATGATTATGTGACATGATGAACATATGTGTTAGAAATGATGCTAGGCTTAGGAAGAAAATTATGAAGGGTCTTGTGACCTGGATTAGATAGGATTATTGTGCTTGGATTGTGTGTGAAACTCAAGCAGGTGCCATGGGAAGCAAAGAGAGATAAATGGAAGAGAAGAGGAATTCGGTTTTCATGTCTCGCACAGGGGCCGCTGAGCGGAGTCTCAGGCGCCGCTGAGCGAGATGAAGCCTACGTAGAAAGTTAAAAAGGATATTTTTGGCGTAAGGTAGTGGAGAAAATTCGAGAAAGTTTCATCCGCTGGGCGATGTGGTCAGTACCGCTGAGCGATACAACCTCTATCGCTGAGCGCAGAGGCTCAAACCGCTGAGCGAACATCAGTCTTCGCTGAGCGGCTTGAAACTAGAAAAGCTTATGGCACCCTCTTGAGGCTCATAGTCCAGTATTTATGGCCATATCTGTGATTGTTAGCTGAATTGTATGAATGTATATGCTGTATATGAAAGAAATGTACTAAACATGTATATGTCATGTAATCTGTGATGATATCTGTAGCATTCCATGCATTCATGATACACCTAGTTAAAGACATTAGAATTAAATCTGAGATAAGTAAAGATGCTGAAATGAACCATATGGAACAAGTATGCCATGCTATAGGTACCAAAATGCTGAAATGCTAAAATGCTGAAAAAGGGCCAATGCCCAATGCTGAACAAGGGCAAATGCCCCATGCTAATAAAGGATATATGCCACATACTGAACAGGTCGTGATCACGTGAGCCAAACTATGATCCTACTTCAGGAGGTCAAGGCATCCTGAATGTGGAAGCCCGCCACAGGTGGTGTCGATATGGCATACCTGGAGGTGTGCGGTTACCACGCCTTTGCATTGTCGAAAGGGGGCAAGCCTAGGTGGGGGTACAATATCCGCCCACTGTCGAGGGATCCCGGGGGCACACGGCAGGTGGAAGCCCACCACAGGAAGGTCTAGACAGTGTCGGCCTATACTGAGGGTGCGAGGTTATTCCGTCATACTAATGTCAACAGAAGACATTACTATGGTGGGAATAACACATGTTCCAAAGCAGGTTATGCTGTTATACAGGATTATGCTGTTATATTCTGTTATGCACATGTACATTCTGTTAGGCATGTTTATTCCGATGATTCTGTCATGTTTATGCTGATGACTCTGTATGCATATTCTGATGATTCTGTTATATGTATTCTGAATGTATCCTTTTATGTATTCTGATTATTCTGGATGTATAGTTCATGATGTTATGGCCGTACCGTCAATAGCACGCTCGAGACGGTTATGTATATTCCCGAAATGTTAATCAGCACTAGAATGTAGTAAGCAAGAGTAGTTCCCATGTCACATAATAATGCAAATAAAGCCGTTCAGATAGGCCAGATAATAAATAGTAGGCTGTTTAGTATGTATGTTCACTAGAGATCTCTGAACGGCCTGAAGTCCGACATAATCTGATACGAGACTCAGGAACTAAAGTTATTTCCACTGAGAACCTACCGTTCTCATCCCCACTGTTTTATGACTTCAGGTACCAAAGATGAATCTTATTTTGAGGATGCAAATGAGCCGCCAGCTGAGCCATGAACGGCTAAGAGATAGTTAGATGTGTACTTTTTTGCCAAGGGCATATTGAGTAGCATTCCAGTAGTCCTTGTATTTTGATATGATGTATTCTGACTTATGTATTCAGTACTTCAGTTTATGTACATGTGATGTATATACAGTTATGTGACTTTGTTTGATGGACCACCTGAATATGTATTGGATGCTTTACTATCTTACCGCTATACGCTTTGTTATATTGTTTGTTCTGGCGCATGGCTCTATTTTAGTAATTATGCAATGTAAAATGAAAAGTTTTAAATTGGTCCTTACTTTCTTAAGTAACTATTTTTGAAAGATAACTATGGACTAAGGTATTCCGACCAAGTAGACAACAACCTAGTAAGCATTGTTTACTACGTACGGGTAAACAGTTAGCTAGGGTGTTTCATTACACCTCTATCACCAACACTCAATAGCCATTACCACTGATTTTGACTATCTCACCTCCATAATAACCACCATCAACCATTGTCACCTCCCCCTTATCACTATAAACTGAAATCGCAAACTGATAACTCTCCAATTAGAGTTTTTTGTGCTTAGTAATTCATGTATTTTAGGCATTTTAGTGCATTTATATAGAAATTAACTTACATTTCATAAACTAATCTTTAGGCATATTTAGGTATAAATCGGGAGTTTTGGGTGTTTTCAGGTGCTAAGTGACTATTGGAGGAAGTCATGAAGTTGTGGAAAGCTTTAGAGTCAAGAAAAGTCCACAGATATGAAGTTTTAGGTTCCAAGAGAGCTCGAGCATAGCTCATAGCACTACAGTGCATAGTGAGCACGCCAATATTTGGTCTTGAGAAATTACAAGGGTTGCTCGAGCGAGCCATTAGTGCTGGTCGAGCAGGCAAACTTCGCTAAAGAAAAAAAAATTCTAATCCTCACAACTCCTCTATAAATAGAAACACTTGTGTTTCACCCAAAACACATCATAACTGCGATTTTGAGATAATAGACAACCATAAGAGAGTTAGAGAGTACAAGGAACCTCTGTTGATCACTCCGATTAATAGTGAGGCTCTCCAATTATCATTCTCCTATGTATCTATTTAGTTTATCTTTTATGATTGTATTCTCGTCTCCCTCCATGAATGAATTCTCTCAACTTCTGGCATAAAAGAAAATTCTCCGTCGACTATGTTGTAATATTGTTTTGCTATCCAATTGAGGTTTTTCATTATATTAACATTTGCATTCATGTTTTCATTGTAATGTTTATGTGTTTGATCACCATGTGAATGTTGGATATCCTTGCATGAAATGAGAGAGATAGAGAGAAATCAAGAGATAAGACTAGGTTAGGCAAATCATAAGTTGAGAAAATAACTGAGAGGGTTTACAACGATCTGTATGGTCATGTGTGGGGCTAATAACATTGGGAAATCAACCTTAGAATACATTTGGACCATCTAAAATATTAGTGTGGCCAACCTTGACCATGATGGTCACTTGACCTCGAGAGAGGCTAGTGACCTTTAACTCCAACCATTAACCACAAATGAAAACGATAATCGGACAAGTTAACAATCAGCAACATAGGTAGGAGTAACGGAAGCCGTGTGTCCAAACGTCTTCTCCCATCTTGTTCTTTAAAAATATTTAATTTTATTTTTAATTTTTTTCTTTTTATTTTCTCAATTAATTCAAAAACGCAAAACCGTAAAAACAACTAATAGTGCTTATGTTTGCAAAATAATACAGTTACTCAATCCTTGTGAGTACGACAATCTAAGTCCTAAAAAGTCTCACTATCACTTGTCATGACTAATACACTTGCTAGTATTAGGCGCATCACAAATCTTGACTAGCCTCACACTAATCGCAACTTCCCCTTCCTTATTGCTAATACGTTCTCTATTATTTCTTAAATAGATTATGGCATCTTTTTTTTTTTTGGTTTTATGCTTCTATTTTATTATATTTTATTTTATTTTAATTTTTTGTTCAGCTCCTTGAAAAAAAAATTGGGCTAGTTTCTTCTTGGCCCATTTAAACTTTTATTTTAAAAGTCTTTTGTTTTTCTTTTTTTTTTTGATTAAATTGTAAACATATTTTTTCTCCAAATTTAACGAAAAAAATCATGTTTTCAAATAAAATACACCAACAAACAAATATTTTTCAAAAAGAAAACATGGTATTGAATTTCTCATTACACTAGAGGATACGTAGGAGTGTAAGTAAAAAAAAAATTAAATTTTCACAATTTTTTTCATTTTTCTTTCTTTCTTTTATTATGTTTTTTTTGTAAATAATTATAAATGCTTGCTTTTTTGAGGAAAAAATAAATTGTATGTAATCTATTAATTTGCAAAACTTACTTTAGGTAATAATCAAAAGAAGGATGTTACAGAGGTGTAATAGGATTAAGTTACCACCCTTCTTCGTTCATAACCAGCTCCTGACCTCTTGATTTTATTTTCTTTCAAAAAAAAAAATACCACTATTTTCAAATTAAAGGTTTTCCAATGTTTTTCCTTAGAAAAATATTGGTCCAAACTCCATTGAATTTTATTTGCCATCTTGTCGTGTCAGACCTCTGGGATGTTATGACAATTTAGTGACTCCACTATAAAAAAAGTGAGTCAAGGCTCATAGAGTGAGTTATAAAAACTATAAAAGTTAGATATTTTTATTTTTCCCTTCTCATTTAGTTTGATTGTTCCATATTTGTAAAAGTTTATTTCCTTTTATTTGTATATGTTTTTTGATACATTGGAAAACAAAAGCAAATGGCTATGTCCTAATGAAAAATGTGTCCATGTAATTCACATGCTATAAGGTTTGATGCACACTCATTGGAGACTCTATGATGGTGAAACCCTCCTCATCCCTCCTTAGCTAGAAAATCAGCACAAGCATTTGCGTCCTGAAAAACATGAGATATTTGTTTATGTAAATATTTGATTATTGAACCTTAGGATAGTTGAATTTTTGTATATATCCATTGTGTTTTTAATATTGGGAAAATTTTAAGTTATGCGATAGTTACCTTCAATATCAAATCACCGAGCAACTTGTCATCCAAGATTTCTATAAGGGTCTACTAGCGTTTGATTGGAGGTTCATTGATGCCGCTTGTGGAGGTATTTTGATGGACAAGACCCCAACAGAATCCGGTGCACTTATTGACAACATGGCTAAAAATTCACAGTAGTTTGAGACTAAAGATAGTGTGAGCCCTCGAGGTGTGAATGAGGTGTTCTTAGTCCAGCCTACAAGGTTAGAGAAACAGCTAGATGACAATTATAGATTTAACAATCTTAATAAGCTAATGAACATCATGGCTTTAAGCCAAGCCAAGCAAACATCATGTGGTATTTGTGGAAAGAATCACCCCACTAATTCTTGTCAACAAATGCAAGAGGATCTGACATCTATAGATGCTGCTAATATGTTCCTAAGAAGACCTCAAAACCAAGTTAATCAACACGGGTACAATCCTTATATAACACTTACAACCTAGGTTGTAGTAATCATCGAAACATGAGATGGGGCAATTCCTCACCCTACCAGTGGTAGGGCAACCCCCCAATAACAGTAGAGACATGTCCCACCTCAATAAAGACAACAACCACCAACTCCACAATTACTTGTTCCTTCCCAAGTCCCTTAACTTCCAACACTATCTCCTAGTTTTGAAGCTCCATGGCAAGAGATGATGCAGATGATAATATAGAACCAAAATAAGAATGATGTTATCATGCAAGAGATAAGGAAATAGATCAATTACTTGAAGGGTGCTCAGCAACAGCAATAAGTTGGTTCTTCATAGATTCCTTCTCAGAACATCCCCAATCCTAGGGCTAATATGAGTGTTATTTTTTTTAGGTTTGGTACATTCTTCCTAGAAGTTGCCAACCTTGTTGAAAAAGATGAGGAGCTAAAACATGGTACAATTACAAAAATAGACCACTATAGTGGTCAAACAGCACTGCAGCACGTTAAGACACAACTTGATCTATAACTAGAAGATAAACATGTCCCATTGCCCTTGCCTCAGAGAATTCCTAAGCCTAAGTTGAGGTGAAGTTGTAGTGGACATGGTAAGGAACTATTGGAACTATTGGAGACTTTTGGTCATGCAGATAAAGCCTTACGTCAGCAGATGAAGTTAAGGTGAACATATGTAACATCCCGCTTTTTTCCTTAGTAAAGATTTCATGAATTAAATAGGGGAACAATCTCTCACATGAGTTTTTGGGTTAAAAATATCCGTAGAAGAAATTCTATACGATTTTGAAAAATTCTGCAGACATTAGAATAATTACTCTTTGTCTCCAGAATTCAATAGTGTATCTAAGGTATCTGTAAAACGTACTGTTACGGAAGGAAGTTCACCAATACTTTAGATTAACTCAAATTCCTCATTAGGAAAATTTGTAGGTGTAACATCCTGCTTAGTGAAAATCTTGCGAGATAAATGCATATAAACTCTCACTGTAAGTTAAACATTTAGAAACATGAGCTCTTAGGTTAAAAATGTCTGTAAAAATAATTCTTCTCAGTTTCATAAAATTCTACAGACACTAGAATAAATCATTTTCGTCATCCGAGTGCAGTGGTATATCTAAGGTGTCTGTAAAACGTACTCTTACAAAGATAAATTTATAAATATCTTAGATTAACCCAAATTCTTCCTTAGAAAAACTAGTAGATCACAAGGATGTGATCAAAATATTTTAGGATAACCATACACGAAGTATGGGAACCGGTAACGACCAAACCTGATCAAAATTGATCAGTATTTGGCCCTAAAATTCTTGGCCACAAATTCGGCAAAGAGACAACCACAATAAACAGACATCAAGCTTCCATGTGGCTAGTCAAAAGTCAAAGGCAATCGTGACTATGGTGAGTCACGCAGTGACTAAGCCCATGAGTCACCATGCTATGTCACCTAACAAGGGCAAATTGGTAATTTTGTCCCAAGGACATTTTGGGGAAGTGAAATTCGGCCAAGAGGCCTTTCAGTCATTACTCTGTCAAAACACAAACCCAGAGACTTTCCTACACAAACTCTAGCCCAAGATTCCCAAACCTTAACCTCACAAATTTCCTTTAGTTTCTTAGAGAAAACTCTGATAAACATATCATAGAACCAAAGCTTGGGAGCCATAGCAAGTCAAGAATTGCATAAAGCACCTGAAATGGTTAGCAGTGCCTATCTAGGTGGGTAAACCAACCTATCCGTTATCTATGTGGTTTTATGCTAGATGATGTATGATGTTAGGATGTTGTATATGTGATTTTTATTATCTATATGTTTTTGAGATTTGTCTGGAAACTGCTGGTGTTATCCGTGACTCTATCAGAATTTAGGTAGACTTAAGCTTGGAATAGGAGCATAACACGTTCTGAAGTGGAACTATATTCTGGGAATTTTATCATGAAAAACTAATGTTATTTCAGAAATCTACACGAAAAATTGAGTGGGGATGTTAAGTTTTGTGATTTTTAGAGTCCCCGACAAATTCCTCAACAAAACAGATAGAAACGACGTTTTCGGGTAAACAAGCGCAAAATGGGAATTTTAAAATTAGGATCTGAAAAACTGGGTTGATTCTCAAAAAATATGGGTTTAGAACTATAAAAAACCTTAAGGCCAAGTCTTGAGCCCTTCGGGTTCTTGAGAACTAAAATTCCAAAGAAAACAGGTTTTTACGGGTGAAAAATAACATTTTGGGAAAAAGGGTAAAACAACCATTTCGTGGTTTTGGGGTTAGAATCAGAATTTCTAAGTGTGAGAAATGATCTTAGAGCTATCAAAAACCTTGGGATAAGGTCTTGGACCTTTTCGGTTTCTGATAACTAAATTCTGACAGAAAATGGACGTGTTGAGAAATGGAAGGATGTGATTCTACAAAATTGTTGCCAAAAAAACTCTTTTTTTATATATAAGACAAGTCCAGTTAGAGCCCTTAGGTTTCAGTCCGCTCAGCGCTCTCCTGGACTCCCTCAGGTTGTGAACCATCCTTACTAGCTCACATGGCATCCAGAACCAGGCAGCTCAGCGCCCTGAAGGACCGCTCAGCACCCCATACCTAAACTTTTGCCACCACGTGATCCCTCACAAGACAAGCTTGGGTCCCAGCCCAGGCCGCTCAACGCTCCTCATGGCCGCTTAGCGCCCTGGGGCGATTCCAGCACCTAAAACGTGAGAGTTTGGACCATGCATTCTCTTCCAAACAACTCCCATACTTTTTCAAGGTTTTAGGCACATAATTCCATCCATCACTAGCCACTTAGAATCATCCTAACCATCTACATGCATATCCATATATAATCATCAAACTAAATCTCCTAACAAACATACATGCATACATAGAGCTACACAATCAAACAAGAACACCATTGAGGTGAGTAAGCCTAAGTTACCCACTTCCTAGAGGCTGAGTTGGTGAGGAAGAGGGTAGGGGATAGTAGTTCTCCAAGCACAGAGTGGTGTCCTAGCTCCGGTCGGCTTCAGCGGTGCGATCGTGGTGCACGGGCAGAGTTTCAGCTAGTCTGAGAGAGCTAAATGTGGGAGTTAGAGAGCTGATCGACAAGGCTATTTATAGCCATGAAATCTGCCACCTCTTTCCCATTTTACCCTTCCCCATATTTACCATTTTGCCATTATTAATTTAATTAATGAATTAATTAATTAGGTTAGATAAATGAAATGTCAAATCAATAAATAGTAAATTATATTTTATTATTTTTCATCAAAAATCTGATTAACATCACGTGGGGAATCAGATTTTGGGCTCCTCCCGGTCCCATTTCGCCCGTGTTTGGTCGTTCGCAGTCCCGGTGCGTCGCTAATGGTCGTCCGAAAAATATTCCGATCACACCGTGGCAATCCTCTAATTTTCCTTAACATGGGGCTTAGGGTCTCCAAAGGTATTTATGAAGTTTTCTCCGGGGAAGTATTTCTCGTAGATACCTTTGATGCGTCGGTAGTTCCCAGCGATCAGACGTAGTCTTTCCGCTGTCTGCGAAAATTTCGCCGGACACACACCTTATGTGCTATGGATGCTCTTGACCTAAGACTCCTATTCTCACCCTTCTAACTTAATTTAGGACCTATTTTATATTTGTTTCTGTGAACTTTTTACTAAGGAAAAAGCGGGATGTTACAACCAACACAAAGGACCTGGAGGGAATGGCAGAACAGGAGACACCATTCTCGTTATGGTGGACTCAAGTCCTAGTCTTGAACCAATCATCCTCGTTGTTGTTGGCAATGTAGAAAAGATAGGGCTCTTCCTCCTCATTGCTACTAACTAAGATATCTTAGGCAAGGATCTGTCTGAAGGCACAACCACTAGGATCTTAGACGGAAGTCAAGAAGAACTAAAAGTAGCTTTCATCTGGTGGTTTGGTACCTAATAGCAACCTTCATAGGACCACATACGTATGAGGGATTCCTAGGTAGACCCCTCCCTCTACTCATGTTGGGCCACCATTAACCGCTACATGGAAGGTACCCTATCTTGGATCGCCATCAGGATTTGATCATGATACATAAGAGAAATTTGAGTGAGAACTAAGTCGTAGTGGGTTTTCAATCCTAACAACTAAGTGTCGTCGTATTATGCCAACTACTTGGGGATCATACAACTAAGAGTGATAACATGCAATATTCATTTTATTTATCTTATAATCTATTCCTAAAGAGGTTACCCAATTAACCTATTTTCTTATTATAAGAATACATGCATAAGAAGTAAGAGATAATGTTGATGTATTCTGAACATATTTATCATGGTTTCATATCATCATAATCATGTGAAGTATATGCATGAATGCATCATGTGAATGTCAATTTAACTTAATCTTGTCAATAACCATCATGTTTACGAGGGAATCAAATATCCATATACACACAAGGTCATTTATTGTATACTTTATTATGCTTGTGGGGAACCCAACATCCATTAAGCACACAAGCCTCATCATCTATTTGTTAAGACAAATTTACCATAGGAAGCACGAACATTTCCTGAGACGATCGTCTCCCCGTGTTCAACACACCGCAGACATTGACACACAAAGACACTCGTCCAATACACGTGTCACATGTGTCCAAAAGTATCCAAAGAAAAAGTTCATGATTAGCCGTGTCCAAGCGTGTTTGAACTATATCCAAAAGTTTTTGGAGCAGTGTTCGTGTTGTGTCTGAGTAAAAGATATTTTAAATACTAAATAATTTATAATAATATTGACCCTTAGAAAATTAGCAATTATTGACACATGAAAATATCTTAAATGTTCCATATATTTAAAAAAGATATTGAAAAATATTAAAAATTAGTAGTTTGATATCAATTAAAATATTAGGATATTATTATTATTATTTAATTTTATACCTATGTATGACGTGTTTGTGTCCTATAAAATTTTGAAATTGGTCTGTTGTCATGTCGTGTGTAGTGTCATATCTCGTGTCAGTGTTAGTGTTGATGTTTCTTAGCATTGACCTTTCCCATGCCCATAACCCAACCACTCTTAGACCTCATGATCATCATAACGCTTTAGTAACCAAATTCCTTTTATTAGTAAAGGGGTTCATAAGTGTGTTATTAAAGTTATCAACTAAATCATCATAACTTATCATCATGGTATGTGTAACATCCCACTTTTTCTTAGTAAAAATTTCACAAGATAAATATCAGTAGAAGCCCACTGTATGGGTTAAAAATTTAGAAACATGAATTTTTAGGTTAAAAATATCTGTAGAAATAATTTTACTTAGTTTCATAAAATTCTGTAGACACTAGAATAAATCCTTTCAATTATCCGAGTGCAATGGTATATCTAAGGCGTTTGTAAAACGTACTCTTATAAAGATAAGTTTACAAATACCTTAGATTAACCCAATTTCTTTCTTAGAAAAATTAGTAGATCACAAGGATGTGATCAGAATATTTTTAGGATAACCATACGCGAAGTACGGGAACCGGTAACGACCAAACCTGATCAAAATTGATCATTATTTGGCCCTAAAATTATTGGCCACAAATTCGGCAAAGAGACAACCACAATAAACGGACATCAAGCTTCCATGTGGATAGTCAAAATTCAAAGGCAATCATGACTATGGTGAGTCATGTAGTGACAAAGCCCATGAGTCGTCATGCTATGTCACCTAACAAGGGCAAATTGGTAATTTTATTCAAGGACATTTTGGGGATGTGAAATTCGGCCAAGAGGCCTATAAATACCATGGATAACATAAAATTCCATAGAGGAGAAAAACCTTAACAAAGCTCTGTCCATTTACACACTCAGCCATTACTCTGTCAAAAGACAAACCCAAAGACTTTATTGCACAAACCCTAGCCCAAGATTCCCTTACCTTAAACTCATAGCTTTCTCTTAGTCTTCCTAAGGAAAGCTTCCATACACCTATCGTAGGAAGAGCTTGGAGTGTAACATCCCGAAATTTTCCTTACGAAAATCTCATTAAATAAATGATTACAAAAGCTAATCCATGGGTATAAGACGCAGGACGGACCTAAAACACCGCATTTAACTTGAAGAACCCTAGCCAATAGATAAAAACACAAGGAGGATTAAAACACCGCGTGTAACTGGGAAAACCTCGGCCAAATTCGGGTTTTTGGTGATCCCGCAAAATTTTCCCAAGCCTCCGGACTATCCTCGGGCCCATCGGGAATTTTTACGGATACCGATGCTACCCTTAACAGGTACCGATAAGAAAATAAATTTCGGAACACCATAACTAGACTTGAGCTACTAATCAGGAAAATTAGTAGATCACGAGGGCGCGTCTGGAATATTTTTTCAGCAACCGTACGTGACGTACCGAGAATGCGAACGATCGAACGCAGACTAATTTTTGGCTGAAATCTCCCTGGACAGCCATGGTAGTCTATGAACCCATAACCTCTCCAACCACTCTCTTGCACCTCTCACATCACCATATGTAACATCCCGCTTTCTCCTTAGCAGAATTTCGCTAGATAACTGTCCAAAATATTTCTAATTTCAATTGAGCCATTAGAATCATAAACTCTTAGGATGAAAATTGTCTGTAGAAATATTTTTGCACGTTTTCTCAAAATTCTACAGACACTAGAACGAACCCTTTCTGCCTTTTGCACACAACTGTGCATCTAAAGTATCCGAAAAAGGGCACGGCTACAGACGAAAATTCATAAATACCTAAATGACCCTAAAATATTACTTAGGAAAAATTAGGAGGTCACAAGGACGTGATCCAAATGTTTTTAGAACAGCTGTACACGAAGTACCGGGACTAGAAACGCCAAAAACCTGATCAAAATTATCTGCCTGAGCCTGTAAAATTTTGGCCACAAAATCAGCCAAGAAACAACAACATACACGGCCAAGAAGCAGCCCAAGTGGGGTTAAGGAGTCAAAAGGTGGATGACTCATGAAAATGACATTTTACATAAAGACAAAATAAGGGCATTTTGGTAATTTTGGCCTAGGGGCAAAATGGGAAAGTGGAATTTCGGCCNAGCCCAAGTAGGGTCAAGGAGTCAAAAGGTGGACGACTCATGAAAATGACATTTTACATAAAGACAAAATAAGGGCATTTTGGTAATTTTGGCCTAGGGGCAAAATGGGAAAGTGGAATTTCGGCCTTGGCCTATAAATACCCCTCTAAATCTGAAAATGTGGAGGAAAAATGGAAAATCTTGCCAAAACTCTGTCCGATCACACAATCAACTGTTATTCAGTTAAACCGGAGACCTAGAGACCTCCTGCACTAAAACTAGACAAAGCTCTTCCATAACTCCCTAACCTTAACCCACAAAAGCCCTCATAATCCCTAGAGAAAGCCTGTAGAAATTCAGCCCAAGAAGAACTAGGAAGCATCATCATTGGAGACATGGCTAAGGAAGTAGCAAAAACCGTCGTCGGACGCGAAAACGTGGGTAAATTGACAATCACTGTCTATGTGATTTAAGATGTGTTGAGCTGTGTTTTGTGCTAGAAATACCTGTGGTTAGGATTTCTTTTATGTGACTTTGATGTATATTTATGTTGTTGATGATTGTCTGGATCTGTTGGTGCTGTCTGTGATTCTGTCAGAACTTAGGAATGCCTAAGACGGAAATAGGCGTATGACTTGATTTTAAAGGGAACTGTATGCTGAGATTTTGATCTTGAAAAACTAAAGTTATTTTTATATTCTACACGAAAAATTGAGTGGGGATGTCAAGTTTTATAATTTTGGAGTCCCCGATGAATTTCTCAGCAAATAGGCAGAAAACATGGTTTTAATGAAAAAGGGCAAAACGGGAATTTCACGTGTTTGGACTGGAAAAACTGGGTTTGTTTTCAGAAAATATGGGCTTAGAACTATCAAAAACCTTAAGGGCAAGTCTTGAGTCCATTGGGTTTTTGAGAACTAAAATTCCAAAGAAAACAGGGCGTTTACAGGGCCGAAACAGCAGTTTTGGGAAAGAGGGCAAAATGGCAATTTCGTGAAGTTAGGATTGAAATCTGAATTTTTAAGTATGAAAAATGATCTTAGGACTATCAAGAACCTTGTGGTAAGGTCTTGGACCTCTCCGGTTTATGATTGCTATTTTCTGATAGAAACCAGACGTCTGTTTTGCTAGTTGCTAGATTTATGTTTATTATGTTCAAGAAATGTTTAGTATGAGATTATGTTTCTTATATATGATAGATTTGATGTTATGACATTGGTAAAGTTAGTAACAGTGCATGATTGGTATCCATGAGTTATGTGAAGTTAGTGATATTATATGAATGATGTTATAAATTATATGGTATAACGTGTTAAATGTTTATGATGATAGAGAATTATATACTAATGGTATATGATGATGATTGTGTGATAGGAAGTATGTTAGATGCTTATGATAATGAGGTGCTATATGTTAGAGTATATGATGATGATCTTTAGAGGAATATTGTGTGATGAACTAGGAAATGATGACATGAGATATTGAGTTATATTTATCATGTATATGAATGCTTTGAGATCATTGAGTTGTGTTTATCAGACGTGTATTGATGCTATGAGATATTGAATTATGTTTATGTTTAGCAAAAAGAGCAAAACTTAAATTCTACCGTCGAGGTCAGTACGTCCCCAAGTGTGGATGAAGGCAGTATGTTCCCAAGTGTGAACAGAGTAAGTCTATCCCCAAGTGTGGATAGGAGGTCCCCAAGTGTGGATAACATGAGTATGTTCCCAAGTGTGAACAAAGTCAGTCTATCCCCAAGCGTGGATAGGAGGTCCCCAAGTGTGGATAACATGAGTCAGTCCCCAAGTGTGGACGAAGCAAGTCTATCCCCAAGTGTGGATATGTCCCCAAGCGTGGACAAAACGAGTCAGTCCCCAAGTGTGGACAGAGTAAGCTATTCCTAATATCGCTATTGCATCTGGATAATGAGTTCAAGGTAATGATTATAAGATGATGGCTATAAGATGGTGTATGTGCAAGCGAACTGCGAGAAGATCCTGAAGTATTTTACAGTGAGAACCTGTTCCCTAAGAGCTAGGGCAGAGAATAGATGACATAGATAATGAAAGATTAGGTTCCCTCAGTCACCTAGTAACGTAGCTAGCTGCTCAGGACTAGGTTAAATATTAATAACTAGTAGGGATGTAGTATAACTGTGACATCTAGAGACCCCTGAGCGGCGGAATCATAATTGAGAATAAAATGAGCAACGGCGACAGAGGTTTCCCACTGAGAACGCAGAGTTCTCACACCCACTCTTTTATGATTCTAGGTAAGCACGGCAAGGACGTCAGCGTAGTACGTAAAGAAGCAGACTCGAAGAAGATGAACTGAGAAATAAGATAGCAGGGGCTTGATCAAAGATGTTACGATCAGCCCTTAGTTAGTATAGTTCATATCTTACACTACTGTGAGAGAGTACTTGTATGTAACAAATACGATCGTACCTATGTAAATGCTTGTAATATATGCTATGGGCCACTTGTATGTGTATTGTTTGATGTTGTTATGTAAGGATAATTATCAGTGCAATATAAAGCTTTAACGTTTGCTCTATAAATTCTATCTGACGCACGGCTCATATTTTATGCCGTATACATATAATGAAAATGTTTCAAAACGGTCCATATTTTATAAGTAAGAAATATTTTCAAAGTTAAAAGTAGGGGCTAAAAGTAACCCCAGCCAAAGCAGATAACAACCTAGTGAGCATTGTTTACGATGTACACGTAAGCAGCTAGCTAGGGTGTTACATTTGGTATCAGAGCCAGGTTGGTCCAATGAAGCCTGAGGACTGAGCTGCACTATGCTTTTGAGCATGATGACGGTGTATGACTCTGCCAAGTAATATGTGCTAAGCCATGTGTACCAGCCTTTCTTGAGACTGATTACCTCGAAATTGTGCAGGTATCACAGGCTAGACATGTCACATCGCAGGGATCATACACGACGTAGTGAGGATGAGCAGGCAGGAATGGCAGCCTTGGTACGTGAGCTGACGCATGCCATAACTGAGTCAAATAACCATGGCAATCTACGCCAAACCATGAAGAGGCAGATGCTCGAAAGTTCATAGATTTTTGTAGAGCTAACCCTCCTGTCTTCACTGGGGTTAACGGTTCAGAGCAGGTCCATGGATGGTTGAGAGAATTAGAACAGAATTTTGAAGACATCCCTTGTTCGGAGGCATAGAAGATCCGGTTTGCTTCCCGGAGATTGAAAGATGATGTGTTGGATTGGTGGGATGCAACTAAACCTCTTCTGGAGCGGGAGCATGCCCCGATTACTTGGAAGCAATTCAAGGAAGCTCTTCCTAGTACATACTTTCCTGAGGATCTAAGGGAGCAAAAGGAAGCAGAATTTATGATGTTAAGCCAGGAAGGAATGACTGTTATGGAATACACTGCGAAGTTTGAGAGACTTTGCAGATACTCGCAGACTTACCAATTGAACCCGAACGAAGGATGGAAGTGTGGTAAGTATCGAAGGGGGCTGAAGGAAGAATTACAGGCGTCTATAAATGTGCTGGGAATCAAAGACTACGCTACGCTGGTCAACAAAAGCTGGCTCAGGAAAAAGCTTATGAAAATTTGGCCATAGTACGAAACAAGCGACGCAAGAGGAAGTTGGCTGAACAAGAAAATACTTCTCAAAATCAGAAAAGGAAAAGACCATTTCAAGCTCAATATTGGCAACCGCAACCATAAGGACATGATCAGAATCCGAACCAACAAGAGCAACCACAACCGCAGAAGGAGCAGGTACAAGATCAATTCCCACAAAACTGACCACAATAAGGAGGAATGCCCATACCACCTTGCCAGAGATGCAGTAGACCACATAGTGGAATTTGCCTAGCAGGAAGAAATGTTTGTTACCGATGTGGAAAGCCCGGCCACACCTCCAGGACTTGCACAACAACCCTACCCATGATCTCGCAGCCGGGACAAGTTAACTTGACGACTGACCAAGCGTGGGAGGAAGACGATTTTGCTCCAGGTAAGTGAGTAGAAAATACTTGAAATATTGGACGTATGGAAATTTCGAAGGCGAAATTTTTCTAAGGGGGGTGGAATGTAACATCCCGCTTTCTCCTTAGCAGAATTTCGCTAGATAACTGTCCAAAATATTTCTAATTTCAGTTGAGCCATTAGAATCATAAACTCTTAGGATGAAAATTGTCTGTAGAAATATTTTTGCACGTTTTCTCAAAATTCTACAGACACTAGAACGAACCCTTTCTGCCTTTTGCACACAACTGCGCATCTAAAGTATCCGAAAAAGGGCACGGCTACAGACGAAAATTCATAAATACCTAAATGACCCTAAAATATTACTTAGGAAAAATTAGGAGGTCACAAGGACGTGATCGAAATATTTTTAGAACAGCCGTACACGAAATACCGGGACCGAAAACGCCAAAAACCTGATCAAAATTGATCTTCCGGAGCCTGTAAAATTTTGGCCACAAAATCAGCCAAGAAACAACAACATACACGGCCAAGAAGCAGCCCAAGTAGGGTCAAGGAGTCAAAAGGTGGACGACTCATGAAAATGACATTTTACATAAAGACAAAATAAGGGCATTTTGGTAATTTTGGCCTAGGGGCAAAATGGGAAAGTGGAATTTCGGCCTTGGCCTATAAATACCCCTCTAAATCTCAAAATGTGGAGGAAAAATGGAAAATCTTGCCAAAACTCTGTCCGATCACACAATCAACTGTTATTCAGTTAAACCGGAGACCTAGAGACCTCCTGCACTAAACCTAGACAAAGCTCTTCCATAACTCCCTAACCTTAACCCACAAAAGCCCTCATAATCCCTAGAGAAAGCCTGTAGAAATTCAGCCCAAGAAGAACTAGGAAGCATCATCATTGGAGACAAGGCTAAGGAAGTAGCAGAAACTGTCGTCGGATGCGAAAACGTGGGTAAACCGACATAATCACTGTCTATGTGATTTAAGATGTGTTGAGCTGTGTTTTGTGCTAGAAATACCTGTGGTTAGGATTTCTTTTATGTGACTTTGATGTATATTTATGTTGTTGATGATTGTCTGGATCTGTTGGTGCTGTCTGTGATTCTGTCAGAACTTAGGAACGCCTAAGACGGAAATAGGCATATGACTTGATTTTAAAGGGAACTGTATGCTGAGATTTTTATCTTGAAAAACTAAGGTTATTTTTAGATTCTACACAAAAAAATTGAGTGGGGATGTCAAGTTTTATAATTTTGGAGTCCCCGATGAATTTCTCAGCAAATAGGCAGAAAACATGGTTTTTATGAAAAAGGGCAAAACGGGAATTTCACGTGTTTGGACTGGAAAAATTGGGTTTGTTTTCAGAAAATATGGGCTTAGAACTATCAAAAACCTTAAGGGCAAGTCTTGAGTCCATTGGGTTTTTGAGAACTAAAATTCCAAAGAAAACAAGGCGTTTATGGGGGCAAAACAACAGTTTTGGAAAAAAGGGCAAAATGGCAATTTCGTGAAGTTAGGGTTGAAATCTGAATTTTTTTTGAAATCTGAATTTTTAAGTCTGAAAAATGATCTTAGGACTATCAAGAACCTTGTGGTAAGGTCTTGGACCTCTCCGGTTTATGATTGCTATTTTCTGACAGAAACCAGACGTCTATTTTGCTAGTTGCTAGATTTATGTTTATTATGTTCAAGAAATGTTTAGTATGAGATTATGTTTCTTATATATGATAGATTTGATGTTATGAGATTGGTAAATTTAGTAACAGTGCATGATTGGTATCCATGAGCTATGTGAAGTTAGTGATTATATGAATGATGTTATAAATTATATGGTATAACATGTTAAATGTTTATGATGATAGAGAATTATATACTAATGCTATATGATGATGATTGTGTGATAGGAAGTATGTTAGATGCTTATCATAATGAGGTGCTATATGTTAGAGTATATGATGATGATCTTTTGAGGAATATTGTGTGATGAACTAGGAAATGATGACATGAGATATTGAGTTATATTTATCATGTATATGAACGCTTTGAGATCATTGAGCTGTGTTTATCAGACGTGTATTGATGCTATAAGATATTGAATTATGTTTATGTTTAGTAAGAAGAGCAAAACTTAAATTCTACCGTCGAGGTTAGTATGTCCCCAAGTGTGGACGAAGGCAGTATGTTCCCAAGTGTGAACAGAGTAAGTCTATCCCCAAGTGTGGATAGGAGGTCCCCAAGTGTGGATAGCATGAGTATGTTCCCAAGTGTGAACAAAGTCAGTCTATCCCCAAGCGTGGATAGGAGGTCCCCAAGTGTGGATAACATGAGTCAGTCCCCAAGTGTGGACGAAGCAAGTCTATCCCCAAGTATGGATATGTCCCCAAGCGTGGACAAAACGAGTCAGTTCCCAAGTGTGGACAGAGTAAGCTATTCCTAATATCGCTATTGCATCTGGATAATGAGTTCAAGGTAATGATTATAAGATGATGGCTATAAGATGGTGTATGTGCAAGCGAAGTGCGAGAAGATTCTGAAGTATTTTATAGTGAGAACCTGTTCCCTAAGAGCTAGGGCAGAGAATAGATGACGTAGATAACGAAAGATTAGGTTCCCTCAGTCACCTAGTAACGTAGGTAGCTGCTCAGGACTAGGTTAAATATTAATAACTAGTAAGGATGTAGTATAACTGTGACATCTAGAGACCCCTGAGCGGCGGAATCATAATTGAGAGTAAAATGAGCAACGGCGACAGAGATTTCCCACTGAGAACGCAGAGTTCTCACACCCACTCTTTTATGATTCTAGGTAAGCACGGCAAGGACGTAAGCGTAGTACGTAAAGAAGCAGACTCGAAGAAGATGAACTGAGAAATAAGATAGCAGGGGCTTGATCAAAGATGTTACGATCAACCCTTAGTTAGTATAGTTCATATTTTACACTACTGTGAGAGAGTACTTGTATGTAACAAATACGATCATACCTATGTAAATGCTTGTAATATATGCTATGGGCCACTTGTATGTTTATTGTTTGATGTTGTTATGTAAGGATAATTATCAGTGCAATATAAAGCTTTAATGTTTGCTCTATAAATTCTATCTGACGCACGGCTCATATTTTATGTCGTATACATATAATGAAACAGTTTCAAAACGGTCCATATTTTATAAGTAAGAAATATTTTCAAAGTTAAAAGTAGGGGCTAAAAGTAACCCCAGCCAAAGCAGATAACAACCTAGTGAGCATTGTTTACGATGTACACGTAAGCAGCTAGCTAGGGTGTTACACCATACCCCCTTCCCACTATTCCCTCACTCTCATACTCCATCCATCTTTTCAAAGTTTCCTCTTAATTCCCCCATCCCCGAGACCACCCTCGGCAGCCCCAAGTTTCCATTTTCTCATCATCCTCTTCTTTCATTCTTTTCTAAGGAAAGACCAGAGGAAACCAAACTTTAATAGCAGCCCACCATCTTTGCCCAACAAAGCTTAAAAGGCTTTACTTCCATCTCTTATTTCCCCACCATAGGCCATCATCATCATCATCACCATATTCCTAAGTTTCCATTCTTAGTGAGCACGAAAAAAAAAAGCTTGGGTTGCCAAGCATTTCTCCACCAACATCAAGTCATCCTTGAAGGTGGGGGTAAAGCTAGCTCTAACTCACCTTTGATTAATGTATGTAATTTGTCTGTGTGTTTAGAGTGAAGAAAACGGGTTGGTGCAAGGATGGGAAGCAAGAAAAACCATCAAGACCTGTTTCAGGTCAGTGGTCATTCGAATGAGTGCCCTAGGGTCATTCGAATGAACCACGAATGTTTTAGAAATCAAGTGTGAAAACCCACGAGTTATTCGAATGACTACCTTAGAATCATTCGAATGAGTCGCGAGGATTTACAATTTTAAAGGCAACAGAGGCCGTCATTCGAATGCCTTGGCCTTGGGCATTCGAATGACAACCTCCGTGAGTGATTTAGAGAGAAAAAGTCCATAATCATTCGAATGACCATTCATGGGGCATTTGAATGACCATCCTTTTGCACCATCCCACGAGCCAGAATCTAGTGCCATTCGAATGACTTGAAGAATGTCATTCGGATGACCTAGGTTCCAAATTCCAGCATGAAGTTTTCTTTATGTAAATGAATGTGTCATTTATGTATGAGTTATATATATATATATATATATATATATATATATATATATATGTTATCATGCATCATGAGGTTACCACTAGGACCTTAGGGTAACCCTAGATCGCTAGAAATGCAACACTTAACGTAAATGAATATCATAATTGAACCCAGGGAATAAGAATGTTTCTTAAGAAGGTTCCGGCCAACAAGGGCTCGGTGTACCTTGAAGAAAAGTACGTAGTTATGTAATAGGAATTTCCCCTCTCTTGGCATGCCACACATGACAAGCCCTGCTGGTTTCGTAAGGTAAACTGGTCTAAAGTTTAAAGAACGCAGGCATAGGCCTGGACGCGGATTTTCACCCGGATATCAAGAAAGAAAGAAAAGAAAAGAAAAAGAAAGTTAAGGTCGCCGGTAAGGGGCGTGCAAAGATCAAGTAAAGTTAAGGCCACCTGTAAAGGGCGTGCAAGAGCTCAAGATGAAAAGAAAGATAAGCAAGGCACAAGTCCACTCCTGGCACCATCATAGGGTGGGCCCCTCACCATCCGGCATGCCGGATGGTCACCTCCTATCGTCGGTCGATGAGAATATGTTTGCGAGCATTCATGGTTAGCTACCACTCAGGAAAGGAGCGCTGCCTGGTCACCGACGATACGGTATTAGTAAGTGTGTCACAGCCTAATGGGGATGACGGTCCCACGGACTGCGAAGGAGAATGATGGACAAGCAAAGTAATGAAAGAGGATGCAGCCACAGGGCACGTAAGAGAAACCCCAGTCCTTCATGCATGGAATGTGATTGTTTGTATACGTATAGATGTATATGAAGGTATAAAGGTATGTATAGTAAGAGGGCCAAGACCCACCGCCCGAAAGTGAGCCCTAGTATCCCCTAAGTATAGTACGCCGAATAATAATAAGCTCGATAGGTAACCCCTAATCCCTTAGGGCAAAGATTAGAAGTCTCCATCACCTAGTAATTTAGATAAAGTCGTTCAGGATTAGCAAGATTAAAAATGAACTAGGGATTGTAGAATGACATGACACTTAGAAATCTCCTGAGTGGCTTGGATCATAACCGAGCCAAAGGAACGTAGAAACCCTTAGAGATGACCATTGAGAACGCATGGTTCTCACCTCGCTTGTTTATGATGTTAGATGACGACGACGAACCTCACACCGATGGACCAGACTTGAAACACCCTAGCTAACTAGTCTACGCTTAAGTCGCAAACTTGTTTGCCAAGTTGTTAACTGCTTTGGTTGGGATAGTACTTAGTCCCACTTAATCATTTAAAAGTATAGTTACTTAGAAAATATGGACAAATTTTTAACTTTCTTTTATATATCATAGCATAAAGTAGGAGCCTTGTAATTCGTAGAACATGTAATGCGAGCAGCAGAATAACATGCTTAGCTAACATTGATAAGAGGTAGTAAACATTCCAACATAATATCCACCACTGGTCCATAACACATGTTCACAACCAGATACACAAGTACTAATATAACTGTTACATACAAACATTTAGTACAATAGAATTACTATCACATAGAGTCTACTAATTAAACGCCCATTTTTTGGCTCACTCTTCTAGATACGGCTCCTCCTCATGTTGCTCCTGTCTTTGCTCCACCTCAAATCTTGAAGTCATGAATGAGTGGGGTGAGAACATAGCGCTCTCATTGGGAAACCGTGGGATATGGGGAACTACATATTCTCATTTATGATCCAGGTCACTCAGGGGTCTCTAAGTGTCACAGTTATACTATATTCCTACTTATTGTTAGTTTCTGCTAAGCCTGAGCAGCTTTATCTAGATTACTAGGAGATCGGGGAACCTACTCTTCATTATCTACGTCATCTGTCTGCTAATCTAGTTCTTAACTCATATACTGTCACACAATTCACATAGCTACACTACGGTACCAAAATCATCATCATCTTGTTGAAAATCATTTTACTCCCGCGGTATAAGGCACGCCTTATTAGCGGTTTCGCCCTCGTCCCTTGCAGCTGCGGCCACACCGCTACAACCACACTTTCAGCCCGCATCGTGGCGGCTAGGTCGCGCTAACCTGAAGGGTCTCACCTGCAGGGTCTTGACCTCGTAATTCTCACTAACCATGACCGAGGTGACCATCAAAATGATGGCGGTGGGGTCGGACCTACGACTCGACCGGGACTAAGACCTTCTTCAAAAGCCAAACTCTCGGCCCTGCTAGAGGGGTTTTTCCCATCATCATCATCATCATAGGCATAGTTCATATACAATAGGCACAGTTCATCATTCCAAGCATTCATACACATGACAATTACAACTCAATGGCTCATATTATCATTTTCATCATATATCGCAAACATCTAATATGTATTAGCTCATATTAACCTAATAACACATAGGACATACATAGCTCAACTTCAAGAGAGTTTCTTATAACATCTATCATCATTTATAACATATGTAGAGAACACATCTTCATGCTCACCATCTTTATGAACATAAACAAAGAGAAATCCACAATTAACAGACAAGCGTCTGGTTTCTATCAGAGATTAGCAACCATAAGTCGGAGAGATCCAAAACCTTATCCCAAGGTTTTTGGTAGTCCTAAGATCATTTTTCACATCTAAAAACTCAAATTTTGAACCCCATTGCACAAAATTCTAGTTTTGCCCTTCCCCAAAATTACCATTTCACCCCCGTAAACACCCTGTTTTCTTTGGAATTTTTGTTCTCAAAAACTCAATGGACTCAAGACTTGCCCTTAAGGGTTTTGATAATTCTAAATCCATATTGTCTGAAAACAAACCCAGTTTTTCATTCCAAACACGTGAAATTCCCATTTTGCCCTTTTTCATAAAAACTTTGTTTTCTGCCTGTTTGCTGAGAAATTCATCGGGGACTCCAAAAATTATAAAACTTGACATCCCCACTCAATTTTTCGTGTAGAATCCAAAAATAACATTATTTTTTATGATAAAAATCTTAGCATACAGATCCCTTCAAAACCGTATCATATGCCTATTTCTGTCTTAGGCGTTCCTAAATTCTGACAGAATCGCAGACAACACCAACAGATCCAGACAATCATCAACAACATATATATACCAAGGTCACATAAAAGGCATCCTAACCACAGATATATCTAGCACAAACATCCTCATATATCTTAAATCACATAGACAGTGATTATGTCGGTTTACCCACGTTTATGCACTTGCTGTAGTCAATTTGTGCAGAACCCCACCTTGCTTTGTTGTGCCCAAGCTCTTAATCTTAGAATAGATGTATAAGAGAGTCCTCTTGAGATGCTAGAAGAATTTGTGAGGTTAGGGTTTAGGAACTTAGGTTAGGTCTTGTAAGGAAAAGTCTCCGGGTTAAAGTTTGGACAGTGTAATGACTGACTGTGTAAACGGACAGAGTTTGGCCAAGGTTGTCTATGTCTTGCTCTAAAATTTCAGCCAAGGGGGGGTATTTATAGGCCTTGGGGACGAATTCCTCACCCCCAAATTGCCCTTGGCCAATTTACCAAAGTGCCCCTATGATTATGTCATCCATGACGTCATTCTAACCTAGTCACCATATGACTCATTGGTTGGACTTTGACTTGGCCAAGTGGGCCAATTTATGGCCATGTATATTGTTGTTTCTTGGATGGTTTTGTGGCAAAAAATTAACGGGCTCTGACAGATCAATTTTGATCAGGTTTTATCGTTTCCGATCCTGGTACTTCGCGTACGGTGATTCTAAAAATATTCCGATCACGTCCTTGTGATCTCCTTATTTTTCTAAAGAATAATCTAGATTTATTTGGGGCATTTATAAATTCTCGTCTGTAGCCGTACCTTCTACAGACACTTTAGACGCGCGGTTATACTTAGACGACTGAAAGGGTTTGTTCTAGTGTTTGCAGAATTTTGAGAAAACGTACAGAAATATTTCTACAGACGATTTTTTTATCCTAAGGGTTCATGATTCTAATAATTCAACCGAAATTAGAATTATCTTAAACAATTATCTAGCGAAGTTCTGCTAAGGAGAAAACGGGTTGTTACAAGACTCGACCGAAGTACGACTCCCTGCCGTGTAAATCCCGTGCTGGGGTTGCGATGGGAGTACGTGGCCTCTCACTACCAGTAGACCGAGGAGCCACGCCGGCTACACCAATCATCCTAGACGACGACGATGAGGAGTCTCCACCGTACGAGAAAGACGTCGAGGTGGACCCAAACTCCCTACCTCCCCCACGACCGTCTTGTTACCGCCAAGGACCAAGGAAGAGGGTCAACCTGTTCTTCAGACGACGCTTAGCCCCGCTCACCCACGAGACCGAGGCAGGACCCTCCACAGCACACTGAGATATGCCCTCAATCCCTGAGATTTCTCGAGAGGTCGAAGAGGATGACGACTCCCCCATTCTGGCCTCGCCCGCATCCACCAGCAAGGATTCGAACGAGGAGGATCCCATGGAGACTGAGTCAAAGGAAGAAGAAGACCCGGATGAAGATCCCGAGGACGAGTGGTGGTGGTAGCCACGTTGGTGGCAGATATGGTGGTGATTGCAATGGTGAGTGGTTGGACTTGTTGGGCAAAATAGCCAATAAGAAAGTATGCCATGGCTAAAATTGAAAATCAAAATTTTATTAAATTTCTGTCTTTGTCTTTGTGTCCCAAGTAAATTGGATATACAAAAAATACACAAATTTTCTGTCTTAGGACACAAATTCTTATTTCTGTCTCAGTAAATAAACCAGATTTTTGTCGCTGTGTCCTCGTATTTCTGTCTTGTCTCACTAATCAAACATTGCTCACGATTCCTAAAAATTGAAGGGAATCAACATTTTACCTCCCTGAAGTCAAATGGTACAGCCTAGCAGCTCCAACTCTCTCCTTTCTATCAATAGGGTTTGTGTGCCTTAAACCCAACAATGGTTACGATAGATTCATTGGATTGCGTGACAGTGAATGGTAGTGATGGTGATTTGAAAATAGAAATGACAGTGATAGTGAGGTGAGGGAGAATAATGATGAGGTAGGGGAGAGTGGTGGTGAGCATTGGGTGAGTGAGAGTGGAACGGTAAAGTGAGGGCTTGATGTCGCGTTTTGGAATGTTGTTGATGAGGTTCAATTTTTCTTTTAAAGCAAAAATGGCGCCGTTTTGTCCTTCACAAAATAACATTGTCTTGAGCATGCTGGTGAGTAGGAAAGAGAGGATGTATGAGTCGTGTTCCATGTAAGAGAGAAGTGAGAGGACGTCATCATAGTTATAAAACTCGAATTAGTCTGACTGAGTCAAGTCATAACTCAATGACCTGATCATGAGATTAAGCCACTTCTCTTATTAGATTAGCCATATTTAAAACTCGGTGTGACCGGACCAGATTTTATAATAACTAGTGCTTTGGCCGGGTTTGAAGACCTGGTTGGGTTATGCATATTTATTTTATTTTATTTTTTAAAAAAGGCCAAAACAACGTAATAGAAAGGTAAGGAAAGAAACACAAACAAATCGTGAGGTTTGAAACCCTTTCTCTGCCATCCGCCATCCGCCATCGGCCATCCTCTTCTCCTTCCTCACGGACCGGGACCTCAGCTCTGCCTTCCGCCAGTCCCACCTCGTCGCCGCTTGCCGTCCACCATCCGCCACTCGCGCTCTGCCACTTGTGGTCGCTACTCGTCGCCGACACTTCACCACTGTTACCTGATCTGATTGCTTTGCTAGGTAATGCTCTTGGCCTTCTTCTTTTGTCAATTTTTTTTAATTTTCAGTTTTACCTTCAGAGGTCTGAATAAGTGAAGTTGTTCAATCATCAATGTCCCTAGGAAAAGAAAAATTGTAAAAGCCAAGTGCCAAATGCTACTATTAAGTTAAGCTTTTTGAGAATGCCTTTTTCCTTAGTGCTCCATAATCTAACCCCATTTAGAACCAAAGAACCAATAGTAGCATGCTGAATCTGCATAATCTAACTCCATATCAGGTTCCTTAAAACTTTGATTGCCAAAAGTAGCATGCTGAATCTGCCGAGGAATAAGTGGAGAACATGGAAAAAGGATTTTTGGAAAAACAGGACAAGTTGCAAGTGAACAGCAACAGAAACTATCCTGATCCTCGTAAAAAAAAAATACATAATAAGAGGTTCCTTAAAAGCATAGATCCCAAAAATTGTGCCTTTTGATTTGAAGGCAATGGGTGGTGGGTGTGGTACTGATCTTAAATGCTCTCTACTGGGGAAAATCTCAATTCCCTCTTAAAACCACATGTGAAGTAAAACTTGGTTTACTTATGTTTGGAATTGAACTTGTCATTTGTGATTTAGGATCTTGAACTTGTATTGTTTATGTATGGTATGGGGTTTGAAGTTTGAACATTATTTATGTATTTTTAAGTCATTTTATGTTATGATGGATGTTTAAATAAATGCGTATTATTTATTTGTTTCTTTTAATTTATTAGTATATATATTTATTTTTATTAGGTTATATATTTATTTTTATTATTATTTTATTTATATCCGGGACAACAAGTGACCTAGTGACCCACTGGTTCACCCACCAACCCAATGCGGTGGCCGGGTCGAGTCCCAAGCCGAGTTTAATAACTAGGCACGTCACCTCTCTTCATGATTGCCTTGGACGAAGGGATGTTATGAAGGCCCAAATTTTATAGCACCGACCTATGCATTAACTCTTTACAAAATTTGGCTTGACAAGCCGGGCAGTGGCAATTTTGTGGATTTTTGCCCTAACCATTGAAAGGTGCCAAACGCAAGTAGACCACTGAATCCTCCACCTTCATTTTGGTATCTCTTCCGTCTCCTTCCTGTCTCTCTCTCGTCCCTCAGCCGCTGTGCAATGCGAATTGCTTTGCTTCGTCGTTTCCTTCTTCCTTCCGACATCGAATTTGCCTCTCTTTCTCTCTCTTCTTGGCAGCGAGATTAGTTCCTGTTCCTATTGATGGTGGCCCACCACCAGTGGTTTTCGGAATACTTGAGATTAGATTACTTCCTTGCAATTTTTTTTAGTAATACCCTGCAATTTTTTGATTTTAAGCTGCTAACTTTACTTCTTTATTTCTTTTGGTATTTTATTTTTCTTACTGTTGGATGTAATATTCAACAATTTAAGCTCATTTTAAGGTTAACTGGTGTATTTTCTATTTTTTATATGAAATTTTGATTTTTATTATGCATGAAAATTTGTGAAATTTATGTATAATATAGTGTGTGGGATGTACCCGAACCCTAGGTTTACAAAATTTTCACAATCCCTACCTGTACCTACCTGTATTTATGCAGCATAGGCTGTGTCTTTGTGTGCTAGTTATGCCCACGTACTCAATGTAATAAAAAATAGAAGAGTTAATGTAAGAACCTACAAGATAATACTATGCTCTGAAAGAAAGATACATACCTGCTGAAATTTCATTTTCAATGGCATGTAAAATTTGATTTTGTTCTCTTTTGTTCTTTTTCAATTATCTTTTCATTTTTCCTTTGTTTCTGGGTCAGAATTCATGCCTTTTGTTTACTTTCTTTCCATTGAAATCACTGCTTGGCAGAGATTTGAGCAAATCACTGCTTGGCAGAGATTTGAGCATATGACAATGTTGATGGGAAATGAGAATAGGCAACTTAATTGAACCAGTGGTAGACCAGAGAAATTTTGGGATTCACTGTCTTTCAAGCAGCAAGTGCTGTTACAGGCTTACCGCATCCCCTCTCTTTCTTTTATATTCTTATTTTATGCCATCTCTGAGTTTAACTTTAAGGCTACGTCACGTCAAAAGTCCTTGGGCCAATCGACTGATATGTAAAACTGGTTCCAAATATCAATATTAGGCTTCAAATGTCTATTGAAGTTAACTCTAAGGCTACTAAATTTGTACATGTTCTAATCATGCTATATTTCTTGTGGCATGACATATCGAACTGATACACTGGAAGTATTGAAGGGGTATGTGCATTAGGCTTCACTGTTCATGAAAACCCCCATTTAGAAACATTTTGGCCTATTGTCTATTTAAAGTTCTTATCACAAAACATGCTTCTATATAGGCTTTTAGCCCGGTCTTTTTAAAGTTTTGGCTGGGGCTCAGAAAAAGAGAAAAAAAGGCTTATATAGTCAAGTTTAGGCTTCATATTTGAAAATTAGACCAGACTTATCAAAGGCATTCCTGGCCTGGCCATTCCCACCCCTCGTATTGTTTCTCAGTTCGTAATACTATTTTCGCTTCCTTCGTCTCTGTTTGCTTTGTTCAAGATGGCTGTGCTCATCATAGTGGCTTAGGCAGTGTTAGTGCTTCCTTTGTTTCTCGCTCACGATTTTTCATCTCCTACTTCATTTACATACTCCTTGTTCAAGTTATGTTCTTTGCTGTGCCATTTCTTAGGGTTTTACTCTTTTTATCTGTTTCCTAGCCCCTTTTAATAGTTTTCTGGGTAATCCTTTGAATGTTTGATTATACCCTTAATTTTTGCAACTATTTATTGATTAGTGTGATTGTTGATGTTACATTGATCAGTTTTGTATCAGTTTTGTAGTTGTAGATGTTAAATTATTCATTCTCTTGGTTTTTTGGATCCGTATGGTTGAACTGAAGATCGGAGAGCATGCAAAATGGGACAGATATGTGCTTTATCCACTGCCCGTCATTAACAGAAGAATCTATCTAGAGGAAAGATTGACATGACATATGCCTTGCCTGAATTACAATGAAAGGTTGAGTGGTCATTTTGCCATTAGGAAACTGAGACGGTTGGCCATTTATTTCTAATTTGTACTGGACAGAAACAATGTGGATCAAACAGATTTCAAAATAGGATCAAACAGATTTCAAAACACTTCACTTGTGGTAGGTGATGTTAAGGTCCTTAGCGATTAAGATACTAATTGCTTTAAATTTTGCATAGTCATCTACCAAAATGTTCATCATTTCCATTTCTACTACTAGTTTGTTTAAAACAGGTTTGTCTTATTTTGTTGTATTATACTGTGATCTTAAATTATGTACCCTTTAAATATTGCAAGTAAATGTTTTTATTTAAAATATAAAATATTGTTCGTATAAAATAGTTTTCCCCATTTTTTGTCTGGGTATTCCTGTTCAACCACTATACCTACTACTGGACCGTGGAACCTACTTTTGACTAGGTTGACCTTTGGTGTCTAGGTTATTTAACTATGGATTTTAGTGTGTTTAGAATTGCCAACCAATTTTACTCTATCTCTGTTTTACTGAAACTGACCTATTTATTTGCTTGATGTTTAGGGTTAAAAGGCATTAGAAATATATATAATCTATGGGTGCTTCAGATACGTCAAATGATCCAATCAGGATCAACTTAGAAGACGAGCTCAACGGAGAGCAAGTTGATACCACTGATTACTTCTTTGTGAAGATAGGGGAGGCCATTCCATTGAAGGGCGATGACTCCAATTATGATCTTGAAAACCTTCCTTCTCAACCTCTTGCAGTCTCTGAACACTTTCGCCTCATCTTTGTGGCTCATTCTTCAGGTAAATATGCGTTTCATTCATTTATGGCTGAGGGTCAGCTGAAATACATTTCTTGCCCATTCTTGTTAATATATTTTTCTGTTTAGGTTTTTTTGTTGCAAGGACTAAGGACGCTATTGATTCAGCCAATGAATTTAAGGACAAGGGAATTGGTTCTCTGGTACAACAGCTGAGTCTTGCTGATGTTTCTATTGGGAGGGTTCATGTTTTGGCTCTTTCTACGGACAATTCAACAGTGGCAGCTTCTGTCTCCAGTGACATACGATTTTTCTCTGTTGACAACTTCCTGAATAAGGTATGCTTCAGCGTCATCCCCCTTAATTAACAATAACTTTTCTCATGCATTATTTCAATTAAATGTATATGCACCCTCATGTTCTAGGTTTTCTTCATGATTTTGTTATTTGTTATCATTATGCTAAATGTTGATGGAATTGGATGTCACTTTTCATCTTTTTCTGTATACAGCACTGCATTATACTTTGTACATGCTATGCTGAAGTGTGAAATCACTGTCTTTTTTGTTGCTTTGCTTGGTGGGAGGGTGTATATGAGCAATTAAAGATATGTATGACATAGTCACAACTAGCGTAAGAAGGCAAGGTGGAATGATCGAGGATTTTCCTATCACAATTGGCCTGCACCAAGGGTCAACTCTGAGACCCTATCTTTTTACCCTAGTCTTGGTTGCTCTTATTGAGCGCATTCAAGATTTGATGCCACAATGCATGCTTTTTGCCAATGACATAGTTTTGGTGGGAGAGTCAAGAGGGGAGTTAATGGTAAGTTGGAACTATGGAGACAAGTGCTGGAAACATTCGGTCTTCGTATAAGTAGAAATAAGATAGAATTTATGGAATTCTGGTTTAGCTAGGTGTACAAGTTTTAACTTAGAGGTAAAAATTTGGGGGCAATACTATACCACAAGTCACAAGGTTCAAGTATCCTGAATCCATTATCCAAAAGGATGAAGAGATAGATGGAGATGTAAATCATAGGATCCAAACTGAGTGGATGAAATGGAGAAGTGCCTTGGGGGTTCTGTGTGATAGAGTGCTACTCAAGCTTAAGTAAAATTTTTACTGCACAACTATAAGACCGACGATGTTATATGGGATTGAGTGCTGGGTAGTAAAAAGTCAATAGGATAATAAACTCAATGTTGTGGAAATGAGGATGTTTCGTTGGATAAGTGGACACACTAGATTGGACATGATTAGGAATGAATGCATTAGGAAGAAAGTTTGGTAGTGCTTGTCGTGGAAAAGATGGTAGAATCCTGCCTTAGGTGGTTTGGACATGTGAGGAGAATACTTGAGAAAGCCTTAGTAAGGAGAATAGATCAAATGACGAGTAACTGATTAGTAAGTGATAGAGGGTGGCGTTGAAAAACCATAGAGGAAACTATAGAAGAGATTTAGATGTAAATAGTCTACATGAAAACATGGTCCATGATATGATACTATGACGTTGTTTGATCCATGTAGCTGACCCGACATAGTTGGAAAATACGTAGTTTGTTGTTGTTTGGTGGGATGGGGCGGGGTGTGAAGACAAAAATAGGGCAAGCATCAAATGACTTCGTTGATGCCTGAAACCCAAATGTGCTATTATTAAAAGATATAGATCCTTGAACCCTATAGACATTTTGTATGAGGGTTATGAAATGACGAAATATTACACAGATATGGGCAACCACCACTTAATGAGCATTCTCCTATCCATTGATCCTCCCAAAGGGTAACATAGTTAGTAGGCCATTTTATATTATACGTTTCTCCTGTAATCATTTC
The DNA here is from genome assembly GCA_003254905.1 of Nissolia schottii. Classification (NCBI taxonomy): domain Eukaryota; kingdom Viridiplantae; phylum Streptophyta; class Magnoliopsida; order Fabales; family Fabaceae; genus Nissolia; species Nissolia schottii. The sequence goes on from QANU01035123.1 coordinate 65,305, forward strand.
CAAACTTCAGTACTATATTACTTTGTTCAACTTCTTTGCCATTTTCCTTCTTTATTGCTTCCTTTATAAGTTCTTGATTTCATTGATAGAAATAACTCCTTGATATGTTGCTTAGTTATCAAAACTTTTCCATTGTCATTCATAACGCATTTCACTTGATCTAAATCTCTTGGTTTCTTTTCTTTTGCTTGTGTTTGACAAATTCCTCCCTTTTGTTGCTTTCTGTAAATGGTAATTGGTTTCCTTTGTGAAGCTGCCACCCTTAATAAGGTTACAACATGACAATTTCTCCTTGACATCCTCTTAGCATGCACATCCAGAACCAAAACCTTATGCTAGCTGTTCTAGCTCTCTCCTAGGGTTACTTTGCTGTAGTTGAGGCATCGAATCGCTCATGTTTGTTTAGAATAAAACATGTGGTTGGATGTATTTAGCCATGTGATTAGTGTGTTGCATTGGAAACATAAGAGACCAGGACCGCTGGCAATCTACCTAAGCACCTGTTGATACTAAACCACTTTAGCCACACTATTATTTCACACTTCTCCTTCTCTCTTATCTCCTTCAAATTCAATGTCTTTCTCTTCTTTCTTTCTCTCAACATGGTAATAGAGCCTCTACAACCAAGTGGTTTAAAATTCGATTTTGCCGTCCCCATTCTTCTAAATAAAATGGAATTTCAGCACAAGGTAGGTGCACCTATACATTTTCCTCGCCACACGCTAAAAGGACTCTTGTGAGGGGATGTAAAACATTCAATTTCCTCTACTCAACTTTAGCTTTTGGGAGAATTGGTTTTGACATGGTATCAGTGCCTTTATGACTAGTGGTCTAGAGTTCAAAGTCTTAAGAATTCAGTTGGCCTAACTCAACCCCAAAAGCTAGCTCAAGGGTGAGCGGTTGCCTTGTTCTTATAAAAACTATCTAGGCTTTATCTTTAAGCAATATAGGACTTATGCAAAGGAATGAACATATGAAACATGAAGTTTTTAGGACTGGACATCTACGGTTGGGCCCAATAATGGTCTTAGGATAGACTCTAATACCATCTTAACAGTTGAAGTGACTTAACTCAACCCCAAAAACTAGCTCAAGAAGGGGCGGTTGCCTTGCTCTTATAGAGGCTATATAAGCCTTATCTCTAAGCAATGTGAGACTCTAATACAGGAGTAGGAAATAAGCCAAATGCTTGTGGCACTGTGTAATCTTGTAGAGAAGTCCATGGCCATTTTAAAGGTGTTTTACTTGTAGAAATGTTTAGAGATTGGGTAGCTTTACTTTGTTGATTTTTTTTTTCTTGTTCTCCGTGTTTTTTCTGTTTTTAATTTTTAAGGAGGATCTGTTTTTTATTGTATCATCATTGTTCAGGAAGTGAAGCAATCTTTTTCCTGTTCACTCAATGACTCGGCCTTTGTCAAGGACATGCGATGGATAACAACCTCAGAAAATTCTTTTGTTGTTCTTTCAAATACCGGAGATCTATATTATGGAGAGGTTGATTGTCCCCTTAAATATGTGATGGGCAGTGTTGATGCTGGTATGATTTATTCTTCTCATTTTTAGATGCCATCTTATTTTGTTCATGCCTCATTATCAATACTTACTACGTTTGGTGTATTATTGATTTGAAGGGTGAACTTGCATTGATTGACAATATTAGTTGAAATTTCCATTCCAAGTTGCTTCATTGGTTTTTTATTCTATCATTATTTCAATTATTATTATTGATGCTATTTTTGTCTTGGTTGGGAGGGAATGAGTAACTGCATTCTTGTAACTCTGTTCTCTGCAGTGCCAAGATGCTTCCCTCTCTTGTGCTTGTTTCATGTTATTTTTCTCATTATGACTTTTACTTGTTTTAATTTATTTCTTTGTGAAGTTGATTGGGGTGTGAAAGGAACCTTTATTACTGTGGCAAAGAAGAATGTTCTAAGCATTTTATCGGTTAAGTTTGAAGAATGGATTTCAATTTCACTATCCTTCAGATCCTGGATTGTTGATTCTGTGCCAAATTGTACCATTAAAGGTTAGCATTTTCCTTTCCATTTCTCCATTTCTCCATTTTAATAAACTATACTAATCAATATGTCTATGTGTGCGTATACATTTTTTTTTCTTTCCATTTGTAAGTTAATTGATTTGTCAACAATGATTCAATCAAAAGGATGGTTTGCCAAAGCTATCCCAATGAATGTGGAACTAATGGAAAAACACAACTAACTTCTCCATTTCTTTTTTTTGGATTAAAAAACTAATTTCTCCATTTCATAATTCATCTTTTAAGTTTGAGACCAAGATTTAGTCCATTCTTATAAGTCAACAAAAGTTGCAGCAAAGAGGGAACTAGAAATCCACCTCCTGATTCAATCTTTTCTTAACAGAGGGATGTGGGCTTTGTATTCTTCTAGTTATACATGTAAACTCTTTTAGTATTTCGTTCTAAACTTAACTGTTCAAATTTGATGAGTAGTGGGCTTGTCCAGATTCCAACTATCAACCTCATTTGTCCATTTTGTATCAATCCATTTTAGAGGTTTTGGCAGCTAGGAAGAGTGTATGGTCTTTTGGTAATGTGATGTTTTTGCAGCTTTCCGGTGTTTATTCTAGGATTTAGTAGAAGAATTATTCCTTTGCACTTCTTATGGGATAAAGTGTTCTTATTAGCTATGATTTATATATATATATATATCTTTTTTATTCCTTTTTTCTTTTTTGCAACTAAACGGGGCCAAAAGGCCCAAAGAAAACAACTGATCAATTACAAGTAGGGTGTCAATAGGGTCAACTCGGCCCATTTAAGCTCGGTTAGGTTAGATGGGTCGGGTTACATGAGTTTTTACTTTTCAAGGGCTGGATTTTTTTTTTTACTTTTAGCCCACTTCTTTAATGCGGGTAAACGGGCCATCCCGCAGACTAGGTCTATTTTAACACGTAAAATTGTCAAACAGGCCAATCCAATTCGTTTAAGCCCGGCCCGTTTAACCATAGGTTAAACAAGGTAGGTTAAGAGGGTTTTTATTTTTTCTCGGGCTGGATTTTTTATGTTAACCTGCCCTATTAATGCGGGTATTTTGACAGCCCAATTACAAGCCTAAGTAAAGGTGACTCCCTGGAAATCAGCCACAATAGCATTAGACAAGAACAAGGGAATAGGAACAAAGTAACCAATCCCGCTTGGGAGGCTATGATCGTGCTTGGCTTTGGTATTACCATCAATGCAAAAATTTGCCACTTTGAAGACATGAGATAGTTTCACACTCCAATCTTGCTGCAGCAACTCCCAAATAGAAAACACCAAAGCTGAATGTTGATGAAGGTCATTATCATCCCTCAATAAGGATCAGCCTCCACATTCGATAAGTTCCTTGGCCTGGCCAATTTCAAACCCTCTAATACTATTCACAATTCAACTGCTGTGATGGAAACATAACCATTCTTCAAATTTGAGTTATCCTCAGGGTTGAAGATTAATTGGTCAAAAAGTGGTTTAGTTGGCATCAATATTGACCCTCTAGCCCTTTCTAGTACCTGCTTCTTTAGCAGGTTGTCAGATCTTGGATAGGCCTCTTGTGTATTTGGGTGTTCCTTTGGGAGGGAACCCCAAATCTATATCTTTCTGGGCTCCGGTTATGGAAAATATTTCCAAGCACCTTGGAATTTGGAAAGGAGTTTATTTTTCTCTTTGGGGTCGGATAACCCTTATTTAGGCTTGGTCTCTTAAGCATTTTGCTTTGCTTCCTATCTTTGTTCTGTATATCAGTGGGGGTAGCAAATTCTATTGAAAAGATATGAGGGACTTTCTTTGGTCAGGTGCTTTGGATGTGAACCATGACCACTTGGTTAGTTGGGGCGTGTGTTGTCACCCCAAGAAGGAAGGGGGTTTCGGTCTGGGTAATTTGGTGTCTAAAATTATTGCTTTGGCGGCAAAATGGCTATGGCGTTTTCCTTTGGAGCCTCTTTTTCTATGGCCTTAGGTTATATGGAGTAAGTATGGCTTGGACACAAATGGGTAGGATGCTAAGTCTGCAATCCCATCCTCATTCTAGCACTTGGAAATTTATTTCCCTAGGTTACAACTCATTTGGCCTTTGCTCTCTTTGAAGGTGGGTAATGGCTCCCGGTTCAATTTTTGGGAGGACCATTGGTTAGGCGACTCCCCTTTAAGTCATGCTTTTCCTCACCTATATCGCCTATCCTCTCTACATAATGTATTTATTCAGGACTTTTGGGTCTCCTAGATAATGTAGCGTTGTCACATAGTCTAGACTTGAGAACTTGGTCTCTTGATTCCTTTGGGCCCTTGTAAATCATATTTTCAATTTCTAACTCACTCTTCGAACATAACCTCTTTCCACCTTGAAAAATCCATTGGAAGTCTAAAGCTCCTTGTAAAGTCAAATCCTTTATTTGGACAGCTGTGCTTATCAAAATTAATACTAATGACATGTTGTAGGTTTGGAGGCCGCATAAGGCTATTTCTTGTGATGTGTGTTATGTGTGAGGTGAATTATGAATTATTTACAGACTTGTTCTTGCTTTGTTATATGGTTGATTCCTTGTGGAATTGTCTCTTCGGTATCTTGGATGAGTCTTGGGTATGCTCGGGGACCTTAGATGAATTCTTGTTGACAAGTTATGTTGGTTTTGGGAGTAGGAAAGATGCTAACATTTTGTGACATGTGCCATTTTTCTACTATTTGGTGTATCTGACTTGAGTGCAACTCTTGCATTTTTATTGACTAGTTTTTGATAAGCTTGTTATTTTGGATAGGATTAAGTGCAACTCTATAGAGGCCTTTCCTTCTCAGATATGTTGAGAGATTAGAAAGCCCTACTTCATTGATAGTTTTTTTGGTTTACTTTTTGTATAGAGGATCTGTTGTCCTCCCACCTTTTGTATCTTCTTCTCCTCTTATCAATATAGTTCTTCTATAAAAAAAGGGGCCATGGTGGTCGCGAACCACCCACAACCTTATTGCCAGATAATACAATGACCTTACTGCTAGATAGCCCCTCTTTAGGCAGATTGGTCATGTATGATAGACATGCTAAAGTCCCAGTAAGCAGAGTAGACTGGATGGAGGGTTGTCATCAGGTAGAAGTAAGGGGAGACCATGAAAAACTCTGGATGAAACAATTTAAAAAGTCTTCAATTTTAATGGCTTGTCATTGGACGTGGTTTACCATAAGACTCAAATGTCCTCCCACCTAGTTGATCCATATAGCCAATTCTACCTAGTAGGAAATGGCTTAGGTGTTGCTTTTAATTTTGCTTTTTCTTTAGGAAGATTTCTTATCTTCCTTTCTCTGTGTATTTTTTTCTTAGTCTCAATAAATCTTTTTTTTTTTAAAAAAGAAAGGGGAAAACATTCTTATGATATGTTTGAAATGTTGTAACCCGAAAAAAATACGCTTTGATTTTTTGGCATTGTGTAATTTATGCAGTTCTATGAAGTATGCTACTATGCTGGAAATTTAAGGGTGTGTCTTTGCTCGTACATTTCATGAAGATTCGACAAGGTTTTGTGCTGGTTGTCGACGACCTATTACACCCCTCTTTTTACTTGTGCTTGGGAATAGCTATGAAAAGGATTTTCAACTTCACACAACATAGGCGGGTAGCAAATATGGGGGAGAAAATGGTAGAATATCGCCTTAGGTGATTTGAACATGTAGGGAGAACTTAAGATGCCATGATAAGGAGAGTAAATTAGATGGCGTGTAGTCTATTAGTTAGAGGTAGAGGGAGACCTAAAAAGAAAGTAGATGAAACTACTAGAAGAGATTTAGAGGTTAATGGTTTGAATGCGAACATGATCTATGGCAAGGCATTATAGTGTCGTTTGATTCATGTAGTTGAACCCACTGAGTGTTTCAAAGCTTAGTAGTTATTATTGTCCAATATTTCTTGTGGAATAAGGTCGTACTTTTTTGTTCTTGCACTTGCACTGCCGATTCCTGATTTAGTGGAATTTCTATTTCTATTATTGATATGGAAAGAGATTGCAAAACATTATTCATATGTAGCATTTAGTTTCAGGCTTGGCACTACGTTATTGGCATGCGTTATTGGCACTGCTAATTGTTTATTAACACTATACCCTAATTATTTTTAATTGTAATTTTTTGCACTCAACTTAATTTAAGGTAAATAGTTAAATAGGAATATAATTGAGTTAATTAAGGTTTGCTTTGAATAGAAAAATAGTTTGGGGTATTTTGGAAAATTGAACTTGAAAGTAGATATTAGGAAGTGTGGATAAAAAACTTGAGTGTTAGTAGTCCATCTATTTTATCATTGCTTGAATTTTGGTGTTTAGGTCAAAGCATGGTATTTTAATTGCTGTGGATTACATCTAATCTAATTCTTTTTTGAGCATTGTGCAGTTGATTCTGTGAAGTGTGTTCGGCCTGATTCCATTATAATTGGATGTTTTCAACTTACTGAAGATGGCAAGGAGGAAAGTTATCTTGTTCAAGTTATTAGAAGTGGGCATGGTGAAATTACTGCGGTAAGTGCAAAATCCTTGCATGTTCTTTTGGTTAATCATGCATTTGTTGTCTATGCATGTATATACTTCATCATAGATATGAGACTTTAGAAGGCCAGGCCTAGTTAACGCTTACATGCTCTCATCTTGACAGTGAATATTCGGTTATGAAATGAAATTAAAATTTCCATTTTAGGACTTTTCTCTCTTCTCTTTTTGAATTTCAAAATGCAATTTCCTCTTACCTCTTGCATGGAGCCTCACATCAGACCACAGTAGCCGTCGCCAGAGCCTTCCCCCACTGGCCGGCGAGTTGTCACCAGTGAGCCTGCCGTCCGTCTGACCAGTCACTGAAGCCATGTTGCCAGAAGCTTGCCGACACTCTCATGTGTGGAATCTACAGCTCGCGTCTCCTGTCATGCACATGCGCGTGAGAGCGCATGGGTCGTTATTTCGTCGTCCTGCTTCCAGATCTGTCTTCTCCGATGACTTACTAGCGTTACCTGGCCGGTTTTGCGCTCGCCGACCCGTTTCTCCGTGCGCTTAGTTCCCTCTCCTTTGAATATTCTGTTTTTTGTTTCTGTTTTTGCAGAGGCTTGGCCTCCTTCTTCTCCCTTCTTAGATGCTGTTAAAAGAATAAAAATAAATATATTCTATATCTTGGATTGATCTTATTTGATTTAGTTTATTCTAGGTTGATTTACTTTCATTATGCATTGATTCTCTTTCTAGTCTATAAATAGGAACATCTCTATGTAATGAGACACACAATACACATCTATTCAGTAGTACAATTATCTTTCTTGTTCTCTAATTATCTCTAAAATCCTATTTTATTATTTCCTCTGCACCACCATGAAACATAACATATACAACCACTTCCATGCATTTTGGAGCCTCGTGGGTGGCTCTAAAATATTTAGAGTTGAAGCTAAGTGTTCTGAGCATATGCTGGAGGTTGAAGGAAAGGTCTTTGTGCTGCAAATCAAAGAAAGGGGGGGAAGGCTTCATGAAATATTTGATTTTGGGCAGAAACTCTACCTTTTGGCTATTGTTCGCCCTTAGAGATAAAACGCTGCCCAGACCTAGGTCCTCCTCTTTCTAAAGGCATTATGAAGGCGGTGGGAAAGCTTTCTCCGTGTTTCGAGGTCGCACCAATAGAGGAAGATTTGTCATGATTACAGAGTTCTATGGGTTTGGTAGGAAGAGTACGGTGATAATTCCTGAGGGATGTTTTAGAGTCGAATTGAATCTTTTTAGGAAGGCATTATTCGAATTGATGGTTTCCCCTCCCAAGAAGCAAGCGGTACGGTAGCCCAACCATTGATCCTTTCCTTCTTCACATTTAGTGTTCGGGGAAAAGTCACTCGCCAATGTTCTCAAAAGTGGAGGTGGTCGTGTTGGTAGTCGAGAAGACCAAACTGTTTTGCATAATGATTCAAATTGGACAATCGATGTCAGCGTTTCAGATGGGAAGAAGAGGAAGGTGACTTTGGTTAAGGGTGGGGAGAAATCTAGCAATATTATCCTTAAGGTTTCTTTCCATGATAAAAAAGTGCCTACCCCCTGTCTTCTCTAGGCTAAAGGTTCCCAAGGGAAACATTTTCTCTAGATTGGGGCCTACGGTTTCCACAAGTCAGCATGCTACCTAGGGAGAACGTCAAGCGAGTTTGGGTACCAAAGAAGAGACACATACTTGGAACGAGCACTCATATCTTGGAGCAAAAAAGCTCCCCTTTCTATAATGAGAGATCCAGAGAAGTATGACTCCTTTGTTGGCATTGGCATTCCTAAGGTTCCAACTGAACTCTGTTCTAATGAGCATGAGGTTGCTCAACTAGAGGTGAGTGGTAACCATGTTGGAGTCGATCTCCTTGGTAGCAGTGCTAGCTTAGAGTTAGATTCAGACTCTTCTGATCTTTGGGATGGGGATGTAAAGGATACCTTCTTTGAAGAAGATGAAGGCCTGTTGGAGTCACTTCAAGGAGAAGAGTTTGAAAACAAGGTGGAAGAACTCAATCTTGAGGGCGACTTATTGGGTATCTCAAATCTGTTTGCAAAAGGACACACATTTGGAGGAGTTCCTTCATCATCTCTTGCCTCAGCCGAAAATTGTGATTTTGGTCTTTATTCTACTAACACAACTGATATCTAGGTTCTGCTTTGCTAGCATCAGGGAGTAGTCAATGTTCCATCTTCCGTACTTGTTGTCTCTTCCCCATTAAACAATGTTACTTTTTCAAGTGACCTTAATGAGTTGTCAAGTCATGCTGGCAGAGGCCTCCTTGCTTTGCCTGTCCAAGGCCATACTAATCTTTTTGTAATCTTGATGTATGTTCCGCATTGCAGTCTAAGGTAAATACCATTACCATTATTTGCCTAGGTCATGGGAAAGACACGAGAGATCCCAACTCCTTGAAGGACATGAAGGTGAGTTTGGAGGGTGCCAAGGGGGAGGTTAGTCTAATTAGCACACCTTGGACCTATGTTCGCAAAAGGCCTAAATTGATGATATAGCGTTGAAGATTAGCTTCTTTCTTGAACTATGAAGGAGGGAAGGGTAAACGGGAGAAACAAGTGATTTTATGAAGATCCCTAATTGGAATGTTAGAGGGTTAGGGGACCCTAGGAAGCAGGGAAAGGTGAAGAGATCATTTTGAAGGCTAATCCGGAGATTGTGATGATTCAGGAGTCTAAGAATCTTTTGATAGTTGGCTTTTAAGGGATGTGTGGGACCTTAGAAATAAGGATTTTGTCCATCTCCCTTCTATTGGAGCTTCTGGTGGCATGGTTCTTATTTGGGATACTATGTTTGCAAAAAGAGTGGATGCATTTTGTGGAACTTTCTCTCTGTCAGTTCGCTTAAACTTTTCAAGGAAAGGAACATGGTGGTTCACTTAGGTTTATGGATCGAATAGACCTATGTTGTGAACTCTTTTATGGGAAGAACTAAGTTATGTCTGCGGTTTTTGTTCCCCTCATTGGTGTGTGGGAGATGACTTTACTGTTGTGAGATTTCCTAATGAGAAACTAGGCAGCGGGAGAACTCTAGTATGCGTGGGTTTGAAGCATTCATTAGCGATTGTGGGTTAAAGGATTTGCCTCTTTCTAATGCTACTTTTACTTGGTCTATAAATAGGGTTCATATGATGTAGTTTTGATTAGACAAATTCCTTTTCCCTAATGATTTTGAGGACACTTTCCCTGATTTAGTTCAAGAGGTTTACTTTAGATTGGTCTCTGATCACTTTCCAGTTATTTTGGAGTCTGCCACGTTCAAATGGGGTGTGGTTGTCTCATAGTTCTTTTGTCTCTTTGGTGAGAAATGTGTGGGATAATGCAGAAGTACAAGGTTGGGAAGGGTTTAAATTCATGAAAAAGTTAAAAGGCCTTAAGGATAGTTTGAAAGTTTGGAATAGGGAAGTGTTTGGAGACATCAGCGTTAAGAAAGATGAGATTCTTAAGGAAATTGTTCCTGGACAAAATGGATATGGATGGTCTTATCTCTGATGAAGATAGAGAGAAAAAGGTTTCTCTGCTAAATTATTTTGAGGAGATTATGTTGAAAGAGAAGATCAGTTAGAGGCAAATGACCAAGATCCAATAGGCTAAGGAAGAAGATGTGAATTCTAGGCTTTTTCACAAAGTGGCTTCGGGGAGAAAGATGAACAGTTTGATTAAGGAGTTGGAAATTGGGGATGGTCAATTTGTTAGAGATGGTGGTCTGATTACCATAGGTATAACAAGGTTCTTTAAGGATTTATACTCAGAGGAAAACCATTCTAGACCGTTAATTGAGGGTTTAGATTGGTTTGCCATCAGTCAAGACAAGGCTGCTTTTTTGGAGAGGCCTTTCGCAAAAGATGACGTAAAAAAATTGTTGTTTGGTGTATGGATAAAGATAAGGCACCACTACTTGATCTTTTGAAAGTGTTTGATGAGTTCCATAGGAATGGAAGGATTGGTGTTAATGTTAATTCGACTTTCATCTCCTTGATCACTAAGAAAAATAGGCCGGTTAGAGTCAAGGATTTAAGACCTATCAGTCTTGTCACTAGTTTGTATAAGATCATCACCAAGGTTCTTTCTCTCCAATTGGTTGAGGTTTTAAGAGATACCATTTTAGAGAACCAGAGCGCTTTCATTGCAGGTAGGCAAATCCTAGATGCTGCTTTGATAGCCAATGAATTGGTGGACGATATGAACAAAAGGTCTAGGCAATGTCTCGTGTTCAAGTTGGATTTTGAGAAAGCCTATGACAGGGTCAGTTGGAGTTTTTTGGACAAGGTGCTTCAATGGAAAGGGTTTAGCTCAAGGTGGAGGAGTTGGATTTTAGGCTGTCTTACTTCAAGCACTTTCTCGGTTATTGTTAATGGTGAACGAAAATCTTGGTTTTGAGGTCAGAGGGGTTTAAGGTAAGGAGATCCTTTATCCCCTTTCTTGTTCACTTTTGGATGTCCGTAGTCGTATGCTTTTTAGGGCTACAGATAATGGGTTAGGTAAAGTGTCAAAGTGGGATCTGAAGGGATTGTGGTATCCCATTTACAATTTGCTGATGATACCATTTTGTTCTTGGATAACAACAAAGAGTTTGGTGAACGTCCTCTTGCTTCTTTAGATTTTTAAGATAGCCTCAAGTTTGAAAATCAATCTTTCCAAAAGCAATATATCTAGTATTTATGTTGACCACCACACTCTTTCCGCCATGGCTTCTTTAGCGGATTGTCAGATTTTGGAGTGGCCTTTGGTTTACTTGGGTGTTCCTTTTGGTGGTAACCCTAGATTTTCTTCTTTTTGGGATCTTGTGGTGGAAAAGATATCCAAGCGCCTCGGGAATTGGAAAAGGGGCTTACTTTTCTCTAGAAGGTCAGATTGCCCTTATTCAGTCTTGCCTCTCTAGCATACCCCTTTACATTTTATCCTTGTTTTGCCTACTTCTGGGTGTAGCCAAATCCATTGAAAAGATTATGAGGGACATCCTTTGGTTAGGTGCTTTGGATTTGAAAAGTGATCATTTGGTCAAATGGGAGGTGTGTTGTCGTCCAAAGGAAGGAGGAGGTTTGGGTCTCGAAAATTTGGTGTCTAAAAATATGGCCTTGGCAACTAAATGGCTATGACTCTTTCCTTTAGAGCCACACTCTCTATGGCGTCAGGTTATTAGGAGTAAGTATGGCTTGGACAAGAATGGTTGGGACGCAAAATTTGCATCACTTGCTTCTCATTATAGCCCCTGGAAATTCATATCCCATGGTTATTCTTCTTTCTAGCCTTTACTTTTATTGTAGGTGGGGAATGGTTCTCGTTTTAACTATTGGGAGGATAACTAGTTAGGAGACTGTAAGAACTGGTATCAATGAAAAACAATTGCTGAAATGATGATAATCTTATTAATAGGTTCAGAAACTCCAGAGGGGAATTTTACTGAACAATTCGGTACAATAGGTGGCTGTTGAATGAAAATAAAGAAACGATCCTGGGAATAAAGGCTCCCTTTGGCCTCCTAGTTCCTAATTCAATTCTGGAATGCTTTCCCTATTCTCCTAGAGCTATCCTTATACAACCGTGAGAGAGAGAATCAAGGGATTGACCATGATTCCCTTCCTAATATATTTCTACTAACTTATTTCCTTCCTGATATATCTCCCTAACTTATTCTTTCCTGATCTGCTGCCAATCAACTTGGTTTCTCATTATTTTCTGCTGCTAATCAACACGATTTCCTCCCATTATTCTCCTAATAAAAATCTGCTGCTCCCCTATTAGTTTCCGGATTTGTTGCCCATTAATTCTTTATGTCCCTTTCCTTTTCTGTATTTTCTTTATTTCCCCTATTATTTTCCTTCCTTTTTTTT
>QANU01035123.1:80030-110341 GCA_003254905.1 Nissolia schottii
CATCTTTCCCTCTTTACACAACGCCCCAATCCAGAACTTTTATAGTGGTTAGGACTATCATTTCTTGGGATTTTTATTTTTCAGAAATTTGAGTTAGTTGTACTTTTGGGTCTCCTTTAGTCTGTTAACATGTCTTCCACCTTAGATAAAAGGTTGTGGTCTCTACATTTTGCTAGGTTGTTCACTTGCAAGTCTTTTTTCCTATCTCTAACTCACTCGTTGCTTTCTCTATCTTTTCCCCTTGAGAAACCTATTTGGAAGTCCAAAGCTCCCTGTAAGGTCAAAACCTTTAACTGGACATCCGTGCTTAATAGAATTAATACTAATGACATGTTGTAGGTTCAAAGGCCTCTTAAATTCAGAATCATCTGCACACTTTTTTTTGCATTGTTCAGTAGCTAACTTCTTGTGAAATAAGCTATTTGGGATATTTGGGGAATCTTGGGTGTGTCTTTCAACCCTAGATACTTTTTTGCTGACTAGATTTGTTGGCTTTGGGAGGAGGAAAGAAGCTAATTGCTTGTGGCAATGTACAGTTTTTGGCACTATTTGGTGCAACTTTTTGGTGTCTTAGGGAATCATGTTTTTGACGGTGGCAGAATGATTTGTTGCCAAAACAGGATGAATAGTTATGAGCCACTAGAGGAAGTTGGTGAAGGAAAGGAACGGATAGAAAGCGTCTGACCGCGTGCGGCGGCGCAAACAGGGAGCACGGCGACACAATTAGTGAGCGCGGTAGTGGCGCAAGGCCCAGACCCAGAGGTTATGACGACTGTTGTTGCGGTGACGGCACAAGAGGAGAATGCTATGCAAGGCACTCCAACTGGCGGCGGCCTGAGAACAACGGGAGGGATGGGTTCACAATCAATTAGAGCTGTGTTTAGATGGAGTGGGCATTAGGATGTTAAATGAGTGGAAGTTTGTTAAGAGTGTCCACTTTATGGAATTATTGGGCCACACCCAATTCACTTATGCAATGGTGATATCAAAGGAAATTGGAGCTCGAGTGTGTGCTGTCCAATGAAGTTCATTATGAATTGGAAGGGAGACTTATGTAGGGCCTAGTTGGGTGAAGAAACAAAATGGGTCGTGGCAAACAACATGCTGCATTCCTAAGTTATAAAATCTTTAACTTGTTTAGAACAACATATTAGGCTGGATAGGATAAGCTTATACAATCCATTATGACTTTATTCGGTGTTGGCTTACATATTGTATTGTATACGCTTGTCTGTTAAATGTCTCTTATACATCATTTCGATGTATAACTTGATCAGGTCTATGAGGGTGAGATTAGACCTAATAAGATTTTGATGGATAAGGAGTTATTAAGTATTTACCATTATAACCCCACCCCCAACATTTTCTGCCATTGTTGTTACTGTTCTTCCTTTCATCATTCATGTTCTTCCTCCTCCATTACAAAATATTATGAAAATGCCGAACAATCAAAACATCAAACCGACAACCATCCACCATTGCACCAAATCCTCCAACCACCACCATTCATACCCCACTTCTCAGCCAACCACAACCGCACCACAAAGCACCACCGTCGCCATGCTTTCACGCCTAGAACCTCATCCCCCACCTTCAAACTCTATGCTTCTCATTGCATCCTTCATCATTGTTCTCGCTCAACACACCACTGCACTAGCTTCCGTCTATCTTTTGCCACCATCATGCCCGATGTGTTGCAGCGCCACAATCTTCCTCGTCATCATGGTCGCTCTACCATTGCAACCTTGATTTCCGTTATTGTAGACACTCCTGCCACAACTGTGTTGATCTTCGTCGTTGTGGTCGCAAGCTCCTTCCTCGCCACACTTTTTGCCTCAGCCGCACAGCCAAGCACTATTGATTGCAACCAGCCAAGCCCTTTTCTTTCTTATGTGAACCCTAGCTTGGTCTTCTTGTTGGGTTTTCAAGTCCAAAGGCTTTTGGGTTGAGTTTTTTCTTTTATTAACTGAATATTGGGTCATGAGTTTTTTATTTCTGAATTGGAATTTGGTTCAAGATTTTAATATTTCATTTATATGTAATAGACACGAGCTTTTTTATCTAAGTTTTTGAGGTTTTAAATTTCTCAGTTTTTTTTACATGAATTTCCCAAAATTAATATAATATATAAAAGTTGATAAATATTAACATTTATGTAAAGTATCTTTGGTAAAAACATAAAATTTTATCCTATACGATGTGTCACCAAACGCAAGAAAGTATTATCTTATACAATACAGTGCCATGTAAAATGTCACTCCAAATACAATATAGTATTAAAATCTTATGAGGGCTTACCCTCTTCGGCCATATCCTATCAGCCCCTATCCAGTGGTCTTATCCTATCATGCGTAGCAATTAGACACACAGTGATTGTCCTAGACTTCTTTTTATATGATCTGGCCTGGGTGGAGCATATTCACATGTGAGGTTCCAATTAGGACCAGCAGTTGGTTGGAGTCTTATTGGGTTTTGGGTGGTGGACATACCTCAGCAACAAGAAGACAATTCCTTTGGGCTCCTTGGGCTTTTTATGAGAAGAGCTATTTTCTGCTTTTTAATGTTGCCCAATTAAGGAAAATAGTTTTTGCTCTCGGTATTTTAAGCAATGGGGTCCTGGAAGAAATTATTTGTCAATGTAAAGTAATGAGTCCTTGCATTTCCCACCTTGAGAGCAAGATGACTCCCACCCTGAGGACAAGGTGGATCTTTTAGGAGGCAGTATTGTTAGGACGGTATTAGTAGTATAGTTACATTGGGTTTGGGGGTTAGTTAGAGGGATTGAGGAATATAAATAAGGGGAGGAAGTAATTAGTTAGGGTGTCTGTCATTTGTGAAGATTAGTCATTTGTAGAGTAGTGTGGTTCTAGGTTCTTGGCTTATTGCCATTGAATCCCCAAATCAATAATATCAGTTTGTTCATCATTGTTCATATCTGATTACCAAGGTTCTTAAAAGTCCTTCTATGTCTTTGTATATTCACAGTAAAATTATTCATTATAAGAAAAATGATGTTGATGTGTACACATTATTCTTATGCATCTTGTGAAGGGTTGTGATATAAATTCAAGAGTTTGGACACTGTGATAGGCAAAGTAAATTGCATTTGTTTGTTTTCATGTAGCATTAAACTATTTTCTTTCTGCAGGGTTGTTCTGAATTTGTTGTCCAATCCTTCTGTGATATCTACCAAGGACTAATAGATGACATTGTACCCTCTGGAAGTGGACCGTACCTTCTACTGGCGTACTTAGAACAATGGTAAATGTTTTGCGTTTCATGTCCTGTTGTTCTTTTCCTTCCCCTTCTCTGTGCCCCCTGTTTTGGTTTGTTTGTAGTATATATGTTTAGAAAAGCTTCACAGCTTGAAGGCTTTTATTACTGGAAAGTTTGCTGTCACTATTTTATTGTTAAGTATGCATAAAATTTGATAATTGACATTTTTTTTTCTTCTAATTTGATGAAATATAATTGACACATGTTATCCATACATTATTGTTTTTTTCCAAGTTATATGAACCTTTGGGATAGGCTACAACCGAAGCTAAGTTTGTTTATGGTCCTAGTCCCAACTGTTACGAAATACAGATAGGAACTTGATTGGCTTCCTCATCTAGGCTGTTGGATGTGATGCTGCTGCTGTCAAAATTGGGTCCGTTTGCGGCTACATTTGCTTGCTTTTGTTGTTGCAACTGTTCAAGCAGTGGGTGTTAATTCCAAAATTGCCTGCAAGTCTTTTTGCAGAATTAAAAAAAAAATAAAATTTGTTGAACAGTTATTTTTATTTTTATCTTTCCTTTTCAGCAGTATCTTCTTTAATAGTGTTTTTACATTGCACCATTCAAATAATAACCATTTCATCTAAAATGGCCTTACAGATATCATTGCGAAATACAATTTTTTAAATTGTCAACTGTGTGGGACTTGTCTGATTGTAACCTGGTGGCTGTTTAAGACTCTCAGCATATTCACAGTAGTAATAAAAGAAAAAGTTGGTTTGACTTTTGGCATTCTCTTCATGTTTAATGATAACTTGTCTTGTGGTTGTCAATATCATTCTTTATCTTACAAGTGGAGTAATCTTGGAAACCCGATGGCTAATTTTCTTTTTTGTTTTGTTTTGTTTTGGTATTTTTAATAACTACAGCCAGCTTGCAATCAACGCGAACAAAAAGAATACTGACCAGCACATTCAGTTGCTAGGTTGGTCAGAAGATGATTATAAGAATGAAGCTGTAGTTGTTGATATTGAACGAGACAACTGGGTTCCAAGAATTGAGCTTCAAGGTAAAGTTTCTGAATCACTCACTCTTTTTGAATTTTTGGCAAGGCACCTTTTGTTTTCATCAGCTAAAGCCACTATCAATTTTCCTGTTTGGCTAAATAACTTAGTTAAGAGCTTATGTTTAAAGGAGGCTCTCACAAAAGATCTTTTATGGAAAAGCTTATAAATTAGTTATTATGTGTTTGAATGCTTAGTAGCAAAAGCTTGTTTTAAATGGGCAGTGGTTGTTCTTGAAAAACTGTGTTTGTGACTTTTATGAGTAACTTAATAGTTTAACTTCCCAAAAACATTTGGGAAAGCAGTAAGTTGTAGAATCAATTTAATCCCAACATGTATAAAATGGCTTTTGACTATTGAAAAGTTAAAAAGAGCTTGACTCGTATACAAATTTTCCTTGGGGCTTGTTAGATAGAGCTTGGCTCATATATGCCATGGGTCTACCTTCTTGCATAAGCACTGCCCCAATGCTTTGGCCTGATGCGTCTGCCTCAATAACAAATTCCATGTTGAAACAAGGTATTATTAGAACAAGTAGGGTGGTCATGGCTTTTTTGAACTGTTGATTTTAAGACCGCAGATGACCTTGAAGAAACCCAAATGGATAAAATGTTAACTAAAGTGACTGCATTTGGCTCCAAGAAGAAAACCGTGTCATTATCAAATTGTATATGGGTGACTAAAATCTTCTCCGCACTAACTATTAAACCCTTCACTGACATTCATTATCAGCTCTCCATACTTCAACTTAGCATGTCAACCACAGTGGCAAAACGAAAGGGAGATAGATGGTCTCCTTGTCTCACACTTCTTTGACTTTTAAATTAGGATTTATGTTTTCCATTTACAATAGCTACAAAAGTAGAAGAAGATAGGAATCCTGAAATCTTACTTCTTCATCTCTTCCCATACGATGCATGATTTTATCCAAAAGACTTCTTACTAACACAATTATAAGCTTTCTCAAATGCTAAATTAAAAACAAGACAAAGTTTGATATTGACTTATTTGATGTTAGTTTAGAATCCCTATTTTATGTATGTTTGGCTATGCACTTCTTTTCCAGAAAATGGCGATGATAATTTGCTCTTGGGGCTATGCATTGATAAGGCATCAATCTATCAGAAAGTGGGAGTTCAACTTGGTGTGGAGGAAAGGACAGAGCTTTTGCCGTATTGTGTTCTTATATGTCTTACATTAGAGGGAAAACTTGTTATGTTCCATGTTGCTAGGTAAGTTTGTTGAAGTTCTTTTCTACTTCTATTTCTTGAGTCTCATTTGAGTAATTGCTTTGCATAAGAATATAAGGTGTAAGCCTCATGATATTTCTCTCTTAGATATGTTGAGATATCGGAGAGCTTTGATCTTTTGATGTTTTTCCCTTTTCTATTCTTTTTGGTCATGTAAGAGGATCTCTTGTTCTTCTAAATCACTGTAATCTTCATCTTAGTATATTTCTTCTTTTATCTAACAAAAAAGAAAAGAATTTATAAGTTGCATTTTGCAATACCTGTAGTCTGATAGATTTAATGTTCTCTGCGTGCAAAATTTTTTAACGTAAAATGTTGAGAAGGCCTTGTCTATAGTCGTGCAGGAAGTGAACTTTCAACTGCAGTTGTTTCTGCTGTGGTTGACGAGGGAGATGCTTCTTTGAAGCTACCTGTGGAGGAAGGTTCCACTTTTTCTTATGTATTCCAGAAACAGGAATTGGATCAGGTTTCTTCTTTTCTTTTTGGTCTTATCTGAAAAAAAAAGGTTTTTGTAGTCTTCAATTTTAGGATATGAAAAGGAAGAGTTACTTCAGTGATTGTTAATTTCTTTAGTTAATGGTAGTTCTAAAAAATTTATATGCAGGTTTCTGAGGTGGGTAAGAATCTAAAGTCCAAACCTGTTTCTAATTCTAATCAAGTTGCACATACTGAAGATTTTACCAAGTACCCAGCAGTGGAATCAGTGGCAAATTTAAAGCCTCTGAAGTCTAATGTTAAGCAACTGGTTCCAAATGTAGATTTGAACCATGATACTGATAATGGTAATCCATCTACATTAGAACAATGGACAAACTCAGGTCAAAAGACAGCAGCTCTTGGATCAAATATCGGTATTTCTATGGTAAACAATCATTCTGCAGCTCCTGGCTTTTCAAATTATGACACTTCATGCAAAACTTCTGTGATGACTAAGGTGCTGTCTAATACAAATAGTTCATGGGACTCACAGAAAGCTTCTCATCTGTTGCCTGGTGAAACATTTCCAATCTCCAAAGGCTCTGACTTGGCTTCATTTTCAACTTCAAGTTGTGCTGATGATGTTGGTTATCAAAGTCAAATATGTAATATTACGGGTGGTACAAATATTCATGATGCTAATGTTCCCGGAAACATTGTTGGAAAGCCCTCTCTTGTACTGGATGTAAATGCTGTTCCTGCCATCAATGCTGCCAGTAGGCCTGTTCAGAGTGGGGGACAAATAACTACTGTAAGAGCAGAAAATACGCAGTCAGTCTCAGTTTCGAGTTCACATTTGTCATTGAATGGAAATACCACAGTTGGAAAGTCATCGCGGAAGTTTAGTCCCTCTAATGTGCAGCATGGAGCTTCATCAAAGCTTGGGATCCCAAATTCTGATTTATCAAAGCAGTTTAGCAATGTATTGTCTCTTGAAATCATTTGAAGTTTTCATATTTTAGTGTAGATGTTATGATCATAAGAGGGCAGTACTGATTATAAGGGGGCAGTCTTGATCATGCTGTTCAGTACTACTCTTCTCTGCTATTAAATTCTTCTATTATTAAATGAATGGAAGACTATGTAGAAAAAATGACAGGAACTCCTTCTATGCCCTTTTCCGTATTCTAATTGTGTCCTCTTTTTATCGACTTCCAGATTAATGAGATGACCAAAGAACTGGATCTACTTTTGAGGTCGATAGAAGAGGCCGGTGGCTTTAGAGATGCTTGCACCAGGTCACTACAAAGTTCAATTGAGGCAGTGGAGCAAGGCATGTGCACCCTATCTAATAAATGCAAATTATCGACGGTGAGATTTCTTTCTTTGTTTTCAACCTTTCATGCTATTAGTTGTTGTGATCCTGATGATATTACAACAATAATAAAGCTCTTTCTGACTGGGTGGATTATTAATAATTTTTAATTTTGTCCAGATTTCTTGTGGTCTCTTACCTGTACAATTTTTTTAGTGTTAATTTTGTGCTAGCATGGGCTGTTCCTGCTTCATATAATTGAGGATAATGTGTACATTCTAGGCCTAGGCCCTGTCTGATCATGCTTTTTGTTTTCCAAAATTCAACAAATAGATAAATTGTAAATAAAAATAGATTATACATAATGGAACAATTCTATAAACCATACCATTATGAAAATGAGGGTTTAAATCTATTGAATTTGTAGAGATAAGTGTTTAGGTTCAGTACACTGGTTTAATCCAGTTTACATTCTCAAGAGCAATAATAAAGATTTAGCAAAAAACTATATGGATGAGGAAATGCAAGATAAGCTGGAAAAGGGATACTCAATCAGGGCACCCCATGGTTCAAATTACCGATGCCAATTCATAGGGGCTAGGGTCCACCAGAAGTCTACACTCATATTATGACTCCAACCCCACTGCTTTTGAAAAGATTAACCCCATCAGCTTTCGGCAGTCAGAGATTAATCCTAATGAGTTGAGAATGTTCAATTAATATCTTTCCTTTGAAATTTTTGTTTAGGCCTGCATGCCACTGGGAGATCTCACTTCTCCCTGCAACTATCCTTTCGGAGACCTTATTTTGTATTTGTTTCATTATGGAATAAATGTTATCTGGGTTTAATCAAAAAGAGAAAAGAAAAATAAAGACTACAGATTTCCAATGCTATGACTTCCCACTATTTCACAGGCAATACTAATCTCCTGACTAGATACATTTTGTCACATGTTTTGTTCTCATCACCCCCCCCTCAAGCTGAAGCTTACAAAGCTTTAAGCTTGTTACAATATAACCCAAATAAGAAACATACAAATTTGTAAAAGAACACCATTAAACACAGCTCAGATAACCATCAGCACTAGGAATGTTGTACAACAGGGCCAGACTGCCGGAAAGGCGTAAAGCGCGGCCAGATTGGTGGGAAAGTTGTACAACGGGATCAGAATGCTGGGAAAGCCATGTAACGGTGCCATTTCACTGGGAAAAATGTGTTACATCTGCAAGGTTGGATTGTGTCTTCGTCGCCTGTTAGAAAAGTTGTCGGAAAATCAAACAATCACTGGGGATGATAATTATTTGTTGGAAAAGTTTCACAGAAGAAAAACAGTCACCAGAAAACTTGCTGGCAGGAACAGAGTGAGCAGTTTGAAGAAAAAATATGCAGCTGGAGAGATGGCACAATGGCGCTACTAGTGATTCATGATCAAAGGAAGAATTGAGGGAATAACTAGGGTTTTGAAGAACAAAATTTTAAAAGCATACTCAGCCAAACAAAGTTCCCAACTTCCCATCTTTATTTTGGAACTCAATAGCGGAAGAGTGACAGGGCAGGTTACGGAAGATAGTATTGCTTGAGAAAAATGTTTTAAGTTCAATGCATAGGTTCAAGATACCCATCAGCACTATGTATATGGTTCAATAGGAAATTAATAGTTTACATTCTCAAGAGCAATAATAAAGACTTAAACTATTTCCTATTACTATAGATTTCCGATGCTATGATTTCCACTATTTCCAAGGCAATACTAATCACCTGAGTAAAAACTATATATATATATATATATATAATGGAGAAAATTTGAGTGAATTAACAAAGTCTAACACGTATTTGTTTTAATGGAGAGTTTGAGTGAATTGCTTTAAAGAAAAACACTATTAGTATATATAAGTATACATTGTACGATAGGATTCTTATGAATTTTTGAATCAAATATCTTATTTTGGGTAACTATCTAGTCTAACCATAATACTACAAATATGATTAGATTAAGTTCAAAATAAACAAACCCTAACACTCCCTCTCAACTCTCAAGTTGATTCATATATGTCATATTTATCAAGCATGTTATATATGTAAGTTACCTCAGGATCCCAGAGGGACTTAGTGATGGTATTTACCAATTGACCAGGGAGTTCACAAATATTGTGACAGAAGATCTTTGCTTCCTTACAAGAGTTGAAACCTCTTAACTTAGTGATGAGAAACTAATGCAAGTCCATTGGGCAA
This sequence comes from Nissolia schottii, assembly GCA_003254905.1. Lineage (NCBI taxonomy): Eukaryota > Viridiplantae > Streptophyta > Magnoliopsida > Fabales > Fabaceae > Nissolia > Nissolia schottii. Next base: position 89,528 of record QANU01035123.1, read on the forward strand.
ATCCTCAACCCTCCTTGTATTCAAAAAATCATGTTCCACAGAGATCTCGCTGTTGGGAAATGCAGAAAAGGACTAGCTCCCAATTCTATGTCTAAATCACACATTATACGCATATTAGGGGATGAAACAGTGACAGGCCTGCGCTTCTAGAGCATGTCATTTGTGTTAAATATGTTAAGAACAACAGTCTAAACTAAAGCTTTGACATTTTAGGAGGATTAAGATTTCAAAATTGGTTTATCTAAGAGAAATCTTTCTAAGTTAGGACTTAGGTGAGGAATTCAGCAATTGAGGAATCAAGAGTCCAAAATCTTGTGTCATGGCTACTAGAAAGAAGAGTAGACTTGAGTGAAGGGAGAAGGAACTATAATTCAACAATCTTTCTATAATTCAAGCTTTGAAGTGAAATTGAAGTTCCAAGAGAGGCCAATATGATGAAAAAAATTGACGAAGGACGGCATTATATAAAGAAGATAAGCGAAAAAATGTGGAAAAGTATCTGAGAGAGGAGCAATACCAACCCAAATGTCTTCCCATAGTTTAATGCAAGAACTATGACCCACGATAGACCTAAAAGAAGGTAAACCATGAGATGTGGATTTACAAGGACTATTATGAGACTCTACTTGCAGAGTTGATGTCCACCCATTTGCGTGCAAACCATACTTCAAATGACTTAATGCCATAAAGAGTTAGGTTGCAGAGGAAAATGCTTAAGCCACTTAGATGCGAAGGCCTTTTTCGGACATATATTATCAAGGCCCAAATCTCCCTTGTCTTCTAGAATTCGCTACCCCTGCAAATGAAATTCTGCATCGAATTTTCAATTTTTCTAGCTACAGTTACTAGTATAATGAGGAGAGAGAGAGAGGAAGTAAAAGGGAATACTGGATAATCACAACTGAATAAGAGTGATCCTATATCCCAATGAGAAAAAACACCTTTCCAACGACCTAACTAATTGAAAATTTCATGCACCAGTGTTACATAAGGATAAAGCACAGTGTTACATCCAAAACGAATACCCAGACAAGTGAGGGGCCACTGCAGAACCTGGAAAAGAATTCTTAGACTGATTATCCAAATTAATTACTGCCACGACTTTTGGTGCAGTTTATTTTAAGACCCGAGATAAAATATATTCTTTTTAGGAACAAGGGAAATAAAAGTGGAATTCATGCAAACTACAATTTTACCATTAAAGAAAAATCTGGCAAACTAGGCATGACTGCATTTTTAATGTTATCTGTATTTGTTTGGTAGTTCTCTTGTTCTGTTTCTATTCTCGTTGCTGTGGTGGTGGTGGTTGATGATGAAGTGGTCGTTTTTAATTTATTTATTTTTTGGAAAAACAATATTCTGATATTTAAATTTTGGCTGCTTCACTATGCAGTGCCAAGTGGATGAACATCTTGAGGAGGTTCAGGATCTTCTTAATGAGACAATACGAGGTGGTCTTCACATACAGAAAAATTTTGTATGCTTTACATATAATAACAAAGTAGTTTAATATTAGTGGATCAGTGGTGACTACTATAGGATTTCAAGGGTGATGTTTACTAATGGAATTATGAGGCTGCATCAATCCATTAATCTTAGTGTGTCTATATTGAAATTGCCTAGCTGGAATTTTTGTTTAATAAGCATTGTTGGTGGTTGGATATTGAATTTAAGTTTTTGGCAAAATATCGAATATAATATCCTCCTTTGTGATGACATTCCTTGTTGGCCAAATTATATATGGTCAATGTAAAATATATTCTGTTACAGGTTTCTGTATAATTTATTCATTTTAGTTGGATTTTTAATACGTTCTCCATCCTTTCCTTGAAGTAAGTCATTGCTGTTACATCAGCATTTTTTATCATGGAGGTTTTGTGTGGGTTTCTCTCAATTTTTTTATTAATTAATTGAAACAAAAGTTTCATAGGCATGTTTGAAAACTCATGTTTTCAGTGGCTCAAACTATTGTAATTGGGAAAAAATTACATTTTCTGTCATGAGTCTATGAATCCTAGTTTTTATGTTACACATTGTTCAAATTATAATGTTTAAGTTGGGAAGTAGTAAGAGAGAAATAGCTAATGAATAATCTGATATTGATCTGATGTGATGTCAATGAACTGATCCTATTTATTTTAGGATTTGGTCAAGTACTACATTGTTAATCCTAATCAAACAAGGGAACAAATAATTTTCAGAAGATTGAATCCCCAAAAATAAGATAAGCTTTTGATCAAGATAATCTCCCTAATAAGAAGTTAAACCCTTACAACAAGGTAACCCAATATCACAGTCATAGTGTTCTATTATGCACCATTCTCTCCCATAAAGATGTTTCTTATATGTTCTAACACATTTAATCTTTTCTTATTGTCAATAAATTTTTTAATTCTGGCTTAAATGGTGGTCTGGTTGGATGACAGTTGTGGCAAGAAAAATTTACATGGAAGGCATATATAAGCAAGCTGCTGATAGCCGATATTGGGACATGTGGAACCGGCAAAAGTTAAATTCAGAGCTAGAGCTAAAGCGACAGCGTATATTGAATCTGAATCAGGTATTGGCTATATTTTGCTTACATAGGATTTCTATGGCCCCAGTGTTTGACAGTTTTTCTCAATCACTATTCCAGGACTTGACCTATCAGTTAATTGAATTGGAGAGACATTTCAATGGCCTTGAACTGAGTAAGTTCAGTCAATACGGTGGCAGTCACGTAGATCATGAAGCTTTTCATAGTAGATATGGACCTTCTAGGTATAGTAACTTGTAGCTGCTTTTATGGCTTACTTTATAGTCAATCCACTTAACAGGTTTATGCAACTTCAACTCTAGAGATGTTAACTCTCATTTCATTTATTTCCATTCTCATTTTCCATTGTCAACTCTGAGTCCCTATCTTTTTATCTTGGTCTTGGATGCTCTTACTAAACACATTCAAGATCAAGTGCCCCAATGTATGCCTTTTGCGGATGACATTGTTATGGTGGGAGAGTCGAGAGAAGAGTTAAATGGAAAGTTAGATATATGGAGACAAGTGTTAGAAGCACACGGTCTTCGTATAAACAAAAGTAAGACCGAATATATAGAATGTAGGTTAAGTAAGAGGCATACAAACCCAAACGTAGAGGTGAAAATTCGAGATGATCCTATACCACAAGTCACAAGGTTCAAGTAGCTTGGTTCCATTATCCAAAATGATAGAGAGATAGAGAGTGATGTTAATCATAGGATCCAATCTAGGTGGGCGAAATGGGGAATGGCTCGGCTGTTCTGTGTGATGGAAAAGTGCCACTCAAGCTTAAGGAAAACTTTTACCGCACAACTGTATGACCAGCAGTGTTATACGGGACTGAGTGTTGGACAGTAAAAAACCAACAAGAGAATAAACTCAATGTTGCGGAAACGAGGATGCTGCATTGGATGAGTGGGCACACTAGACAAGATAGGACTAGGAAAGATTGCATTAGGAAGAAGGTCAGGGTAGCACTTATAGTAGAAAAGATGGTAGAATCCCATCTTAGGTGGTTTGGACATGTGAGGAGAAGACTAGTAGAAGCCCTAGTAAAGAGAGTAAATCAAATGGCGGGTAACTCATTATCTAGAGGTAGGGAGAGACCTAGAAAAACTGTAGTAGAAACTATTTGAAAAGATTTAGAGGTTATTGGTCTGCTTGAAAACATGGTCCTTGATAGGCCACTATGGCGTCGCTTGATCCATATAGCCGACTCCACGTAGTGAGAAAACGCTCAATTGTTGGTGATGGTGGTGGAAAGTCTCTTGTGCTCTAATTTGGCGACTCTGACTCTCTTTAATTATTCTTTTTTATTGTATTCCAGAATCGGTTTGTTGATGATTAAATCCATTGGATTAAATGAATAAATGGATTGCTATGATAGGTATTGACTTTCTAGCTATTTAAAAACTGAGTACTGTTTTACTTAACTATAATTTTCCCCCCTTTGCAGATACGTTCAGTCATTGCATAGTTTACATAATGCAATTAGTTCGCAACTTGTAGCTGCCAAGAATCTCTCTGAATGCCTTTCAAAACAAATGGCAGCATTGAGTTTAAGCTCTGTACCTATGGAACAAAAGAACGTGAAAGAGCTGTTTGAAATAATAGGAATTCCCTATGACACTTCTTTTTGCTCTCCAGACATTAAAGGTTTTCTGAAGACCCCTTCTAGTAAGAAGCTCTTCTCTTATTCAACTGCTAACAAAGATCAATCCAAAAGGATTCAAACTAGTGCGATGAAAGGTTGCGAACCAGAAATGTCTAGGAGGAGGAGAGACTCACTTGACCAGGTATTAGCTGCTTACTAGTTTCTCACGTTTTGTGCATTATATAACTGCACACATAATTAGGCAGGCATATTGGTTTGTGCTTCTCGGTTAGTTACTTGAGTAAAGATTGTGATTGTACTTTGTATCTGCTACTGCTACTATTGAAATTTCATGATCCAGTGGACGCATTAATTGAAAAATGTTCAGAACCACAAGTAGCAACCAGAAAATAGAAGAAACTGAATGTATTGCGGATCATTTGTGCAAGAAGAAATTACATAGTCATCATGAAGTTGAAAAGAAAGTTCATGAGCACTAGAGGGGCTTAGACTCTCCAAAAGGCCTAGTCCAACTCTTGCTTACCTTATTCATGTTCACTCCCATGCAAATAATAACTTTTTGCACACTAGAATCTCAAACCTTCACCTGCTCTCCAACCCGGACTTGCACTCTATGCAATCCTCTATAATTTTACGTCATATATACTTGGTCTATTATGGCCCTTGCAAGTTATGCTGGTTTTTTGTCTATAATTCATCTTCTGTCCTCCTTGAGAAACCTATTTGGTAGTCCAATGTTTTTTGGAAGGTTAAATCCTTTATTTGGACAGTTATGTTCACCAGAATTATTACTAATGTTACGATGCAGGTTCGAAGGCCCCATAAGACTTTTTTCCCTGATGTGTGTTATGTGTGGTGAGAATTTGGAATTAGTGACACCTCTTTTTTTTTTTTGGGCTCTTATGGAATAATTTGTTTGGGATCTTTTGGTAAATGTTGGGTGTGCGCCCTTCAACCTTAGATAATTTCACACAGCATCTTAAATTGAATGCCACCAGGGTTCGATTGTTTGAAAGTTGAATCATGTTAACTTGGAATCCCTGTCCTCAGAGCCATCTGTGGTGCTGTAGTCTTGCACATTCTTCAATGTTTTTTATGCCAAGAAAGGTGGAGTTAGCATGTGCATGGCAAGTTCCAAAATCAACCAGTTGTACTCTAGCTGAATCTTCAAACCAGATGCATCCCTCTTGATACACTCAGGAGTAGGGCTGTCAAAATGAGCCCGGTCCGTTTACCCGGTTAAATGGACGGACTTTACATGCAAAAAATAGGCCCACGAAAATTTGAAAAAAAATTAGACCGGCCCGTGAGCCCGTGCATTTTTTTTAAAAATTTTTTTAATTTTTTTTTATTAATTGAATTTTTTTGAATTTTTGAATTTTTTTAAAAAAATAAGCGGGCTAGCTGGCGGCCCGCGGACCGACCATAAACGAGCTGGACCCTAAAAATATGCATATTTTTGGCCCGGCCCGACAGCCCTACTCAGGAGGAACTCTCAACCACCCAGAAAGCTGAGGAGCAAGCATCAACAAGTTCATTTTGAGATTGGAAATCAAAATCTCACTACAGGATCATCTGTGCTCTATCCCTCCATTCTTTGCCCATCGAGTGTCTTCTTGTCAATTCTGTTCAATAATAGTGCCATTAGTTTCTAAATCCTGTTGCATGATTCCTCCAGTTTCTTTAAAAAATAAAGGCTGAAAACCCCAAGGATATGCAGAAGCCAAACTGAAGTATTCAAACCCATCCATTGGTAACTCAGAAGCATTAATCCCCATCTCTATGGACTGCCTTGGTTGATTTCTGAATGAGGGACAGTAATTGGTCCCCACTTTGTCTCATACTGAAGAGGTTTTTGAGACCATTTGTTAAACAAAGATTTTTAATAGCCCCAATTACTTAACATGGTGTTCATTATGAAACCCCCTATTCCTCCCCCATTCGAATTGGGCCTACCCATTAGGATAAGCATGGTGCCTATTTCCCACTTTGTCCCCTCCTTTCCAATCTTTCACTAAGACTCTGAAAGCTTCCTTTTGTTTGTGCATCTCATTTTGGCTTGTTGTCGGAGGTTGCTCAATGGCTCCAATCATAAGCTCTACTAACCTATTCTTTGTGGCAGTTGCCAAGGCAACTGGATCTAATGGTTCCTATGGTGGTCGTGGGTCGAACTGGTCGCCCAAAACTGAGACCTCCATGGCTGTCATGCGCTCCTCTACATTGGGTGGTTCCGCTGGCTACGAGTCCTCTAACTGTCGTGCGTGAGTTCGTGTCCCATGGCAACCGCAGTGGAGATGGACCACTTCCCTATAAGTTTTCATTTCTTTTCCTTCTCGTGCCATCTTCGTCGGGTGATGACTTGTGCGTTCTCACCCTCACAGTTTGATGGCCTCCACCGCCGATGGTCTATTGCCCTCTGTCATGATGTCGTAGAGGTCTTATTTTCCAAAGAGTCAAGTGGCCTATGTATTATCCCAATTTTTCCCTGTACGGAGATTTCGCATAATAACCATAAGCCGATCAAGGAGGCGAGAAACTCAAATTATTAACTCTAACTATTAACTCTAACTCGTATAAAGCGAAGTTAGGGTTAGGGTTTCGCGATCTCACGGGCTTTCCCGAGATTTAGGGCGATTTTCGATCCAATCGGGAATTTTTCGGATACCTCAAGTGTTTGTAAAATACACTAATATGAAAATAAATCCAAGAATACCTCAACCGGAATCAAACTACTAATAAGGAAAATTAGTAGATCACGATGGTATGTCCGAAATATTTTTAGGACATCCGGACACGAACGATTTACGACAAAACGCGATCAAACATGATCGAAATTAATACCAGAATTTAGGAAACTTATCCCTTGCCTTTGGTGGCAGAGATAAGTTTAATAAATATATAAAATATAATATTATATAATATAATAATAATAGGAATAGTAAAAGTAATAATATAATAATAATATATAATATAATATAATAATTATATATAATATGGCAGCACAGTGAGGCGGTGTTGTGCTACCTATAAATATGAAAGCAATCTGAAGCTCTCTGCTTCATTTTCCTTTCTTTGTTTTGTTCCGCTCGTACACTGCTGTTATGCTGTCAGACGTCGGAAAAATAGCGGGAACCACCCTAATGTGCTTAGGGATATTTCAGCGTCACTTCTACCTTCTTCAAACCTGATTTGGAGGTAGGTAGTCCGACCACCACTGTCTATGTGGTTTTTTTGTGTTATGGTAGGTGTGTATTTTTGAATAGGAAAAATAAGAAATGTTATGTGAAAAATATACTGAAAATGATGTGTTAGTGGTTTTTTGTAGTTTTAACGTTAGGCAAATATAACTGTATTGATTGAAACCTATGGAAAGTAAATAAATGATTTTCAGAGAGAAACCGTGAGCAGAACCACGCTGTGAATGAGTTTTATGCATGGTCACTCAAATGACTAAGCTTAGTCATTCGAATAACCATGGATTTTACCCATCTAGGAGTGAAAAAGGCTAGGTCATTCGAATGACTCAGTAATTTTACCAAATCGAGAGCCAAATTCAGAGGATATTCGAATGACAGTAGTTGGTCATTCGAATGACCACTGAAGAATTGGAGATTTTAGCTTTCCTAGCTGTTCCAACCATCATGAAAACTTAGAAGAATGATAGAGAAATGTAATTGTATCATATTAGCATGTACGTGGTAAATGTATTGTATGTGGATTGACATGCATCATGAGGATTCAATCGTCGTTACGGCTTAGGACGACTGTAGATAACTAGAGGTATCACCTAATGTTTAAAGGATCATAATTGAATCTTAGGAATAAAAAGAAGGTTCCAGCTACACGGGATCCGCAGAACCTCGAAGGAATGACCTAGTTATGCATTAAGGAATCCCTATCTCTTGGCACGTCAAGCATGACAAGCCCCTCGCCAGTTTAGCAAGATGGACTGATTTTATAAGAAAAAGCAGGCCTAGACCTAAGCGCGGGCATCGACCCGGTACGCCAGCAAAGTAAGGGAAAGAAAAGAAAGAAAGCAAGACAGAGAGTACGAACGAGAAAGAGCAAAAGGAGAACGAGAAAGAATGAGTTCTTGTCCCCAAGCAGTGGACCAGAGAACGATGAGTGAGTGTCCCTTCGAGGCGTGGACGAAGCGAGCCCTTTCCCCGGTTAGTGACCCCCTCACCATTCTACTCGTAGGATGGTTGTCCCATCGTTAGCCGAAGGCAAAAGTGTCCCCCAGGGTGATATGCTCGGCGCGACATGGGTTCAACAGTAGGTTGTAGCCGCAAGGGGATGACGATCCCACGGACTACATGGGAGAAATGACAGGCAACCAAAAACGAGAAGGACGCTGCTACGGTGCATAAGAGATTCATAAAACTGGCATGCATGAAGTCCTATATGGTAACTGTCGTATGTATGTGAATATATATGTTTAAGCATCAAGTACGTCCCGAATTTAAGCGCGTGGGAATGCGAAATAGTATCGCAAGGCCCTCACGGTCAGGATTAGAAAGCACGAGAACTTATAATTAGACCAGACAAGGTTAGATTTCGTCACGATCATTTAGTAACTTAGATAAAGCTGCTCAGGACTAAAACGGATAATAACCAGTAAGGATTTAGTATAACTGTATCACCTAGAGACACCTTGAGCGGCGGGATCATAATTGAAGCGAGAAACGGACAGGTATTCTCCGAGGGACCCCACTGAGGATGTAACGTTCTCACCCCCACTTCGTTATGATTCCAGGCGGGAACCAGTGGCACGCTGTGAGGACCGGGACTTACCCTATGACGAGGACGAGGACCCCACTAGCGCAAGAAGTCTCTAAGCCGAGGCGACCATATGCCGAGCAAGCAGAGCCGGAATTAGCGAAGTGGATTATGTAACAGTCACACGGTCTAGTCAGGCCGTTGACCACTATGTGTAGTAGCTGTAACCTATATTATTATTCAATTGTGCATCTGTATGCTGGACTGAATGATTGTATATCAATATGTATGATATGGAATGACCCGGAGATCCAGTTCTGGAAATAGAAACACATAAGTCTAAGAAAACTCTATCGCTCGTATCAATGTATAACTTCTTGACACGAAAGGCTCTTAATTTATCAATAATAAAGAAAGGAAAAAGTTTCAAACCGGTCCGTAGTTTCGAGTATGTAGTATTTTCCAAGCTAGAAGTAGGGACTAGAAGTAACCCTAACTAAGGCAGATAACAATCCTATAAGCGGTATTACAACTATAGCGTAGACCGCGAGTAGGGGTGTTATAGCCTACTCCCCCATGAGAATTTTCATGTGTCATGGTGCTTCTTCTTGAGATTATGGAGGAACGAATGTGATAAGAAAGGGGGGGGGGGGTAGTGATGCTCTGTGATGGGGAGAGTTTTGAGCCCCCCTTGGCCTCCGACTACCACCATTATAACAGTCCTTTACTACAATTTGTCAGTGCTCCATCCGCAGCGGAGACTGTCCCCTGGTTCGAGCATGGTGTTTTCCTTTGATTAGCCACTCTACATCATCCATATTCTTCTCCAAATTCCTCACTCTAGCTCTGTCCTCAACTCGCAAGAAAGGAGCTCTGATGCCAATGTTAGAAACCACAAATAGCAACCAGAAAATAAAAGAACCTGAATGTATGAATAACACCTTCAAGATGAACTAGTGTGTGGGTTATTTGAGGAAGAAAAAAAAAGTCAGCGTGAAATTTAAATGGAAGTTCCGAGCATTGGAGAGGCTCAGACTCTCCCAAAAGCCTAGTCCAAATCTCACCAATCTCATTCACTCCCTCGCCCCATACAAATGCCCCTTTTCACCAAATAATGTCCACTCACACGAGCTGCACTCTCACATATTCCTCTTTAATTATTCTTCTCATACACTTGTTATATTACAGGATTGCTACTAATAACAAGCTGGTCTGTGACTAAAAATTTCTTCTTTACTAAAAAAACACATGAAATAATATTTTTTTCATAACACATTATTAACAAAAAATGTATAAAAAAAATCTTGATGCCAACGCCAAGCTGGTATTTAGTTTCTTAACTGCTTGCCCTCAGACAACTGACACTAGGGTCTTACCTTCCTCTTTGCCAAAGCAAGATAATGATGCCCAATTCTTCTGGTTGTACAACCTTAGTCTGCTCCTTTTGATTTAACAAAATTACTAGACGACAGATAGCCATATGAATTTAGTGGAGCTATGGTCAATGGCACAGGTGATGAAACGAAACACAGGTGTCAATGGCACATGTCTGTGCTCAATATTAATCTGATATATACCAAGGATTTTGGCTGTTATAAGTGAGTTGTATTGAATTATTTGAGCTTGCTTTGACATTTGACCCAACCCAGAATCCCAGTGTGACCTGGCAAAGATCTTTCATGGAGATTAGTGTTGAATGCATAGAACACATCCAGGTTTATCTTTTTGAGGGATCTTTCGCTCACTTATCTGTGATTCTGATAGATTATTTGATAGAAGTTTACGATAGAGATATTGCATTAATTAATGGTTGTAATGTGAGTTTTTAACAACTTCGGTGCAGAGTTGGACCTGTTTTGAACCACCTAAAACCACCATCAAAAGGATGCTGCTGAAACAACTTCAAAAACCAAATCGGCATGGATCATTCTCTTCAATAAATAAAGAAAAAGTTGAAACTTCAACGCTGAGTGAATCTTCTTCTCACCACATAGAAGCCAGAACACCTTCAGTTGTCTTCCCTGCATCTAAAATGAAAGGTAAGTTGGGATTAATTGTTAATCTGATACATTGTTTATAATCATACTGTCTGACACTTGTCCTTCTTTACAAATACACTTGCAGCGGGCAATCTGGATTCCCATCTCAAACTTAATGAGGGATCAGAACGGGCATTTGCTTGGGCTGACAGCCTCCAAGCACCCACTCAAGTTTCAGAGTCCACGTCTCATGTTTTACAAAAAAACAGTGTTTCTGCAGTTCCCTCGTGGCCTGCATCCCAGTTGTCAGCTGCAATGAAGCATGGCAGATCCACAGAAACTATGGAATTGGTTTCTCAAAAATCAAATGTTCAAAAGATTGATTTAATCTCTAGTAGTGAGAACAAGTCCTTTCTGCATGCTAAAATGCTTCAAAGCTCCTCAATCTCCTCCTATTCAACTACAGAAACACCTTCAATGCTGATTAAATCCAGTGAAATGCCCATTACATTCAGTAAAATGACTCTGGCTACAAGTTCCACATTCGGAAACAAACTTTCAGGTGCATTTACTTCTGAATCTTCGAGAAAACATGAATTTTCATCCTCTGAGTCAGAGTCTGCTATATCAGCAGCTTCAGCGTTGGTTGGAAAAGTTACTGAGTTCAATTTTACTAAAAGCCGGCCTGATGAAAACATTTCAGCACTTCCCACATCAGGTGGTTTATGTGAATCTGTGTCTTCTCCAACCACTAAAACATCATCAGCTTTTCCATCGTCGTCATTTGTCTCATCTGCTACGGTTACTCCAGCAACAGTGTCCTCTTTACCATCCTTGAATTCAACCTCAGATTTACTTAAATCCAATATTCTGCCAGCTTCTGTGCCTAATGTAAAGACAGATCTAGATGCTGCTGTAGAACTGGCGCCTCAGCTAAATGAACCTCTAAATTGCGAATCTGAACTGAAAGTTGAACCTTCTGAAAAATTTAGTCCTCTTGATGAACAGTCTTCCAACAATATAGTAAGTTCTGTGCACAATGATGACTCATACTCTCAGTCAGAGCAGCCTTCTGATGCACCCATGCAGCTTTCAACTTCATTCCTTGCTCCTGGTAGTGTTTCAAGTGGGAAGAATGGGGGTATGGATGTTGGAAACTCATATGAGGATGAGATGGAGGAAGAAGCTCCTGAGACAAGTAACACCACTGAACTGAGTTTGGGAAGCCTCGGCGGGTTTGGGACCGGCTCAGTCCCTAATCCATCTGTGCCTAAACCGAATCCATTTGGGGGTTCATTCAGTAATGTAGCAACAAGTTCATCAAGTTCTTCATTTACATTTTCTATTCCTGGTGGAGAGTTGTTTCGACCAGCATCTTTCACATTCCCTAGCCCCCAGTCATCTGCAACAGCCCAGTCAACAAATTCAGGTGCATTCTCTGGTGGCTATGGTGCTGGGGCAGCTGCTCCCGCATCAACCCCCGGTGTGTTTGGGCAGCCTGCACAAATTGGATCGGGCCAACAGGTTCTTGGATCAGTTCTTGGTTCTTTTGGACAATCAAGACAGCTTGGTAGTGGTTTACCTGCAAGTGGTTTTGCAACTCCCAGTGGTTTTGGTGGTGGATTTTCTGGAAGTTCTAATAATGGCTTTTCAAGTGCTGCCACTGGTGGAGGTTTTGCCGGCATAGCATCAACAGGTGGAGGGTTTGCCAGCATGGCATCAACAGGCAGAGGCTTTGCTGGTGTTGCATCTGGTGGTAGTGGATTTTCTGGACTTGGTTCTGCTGGTGGTGGTTTTGCTGCTGCTGCTTCCACTGGTGGTGGTTTTGCTGCTGCTGCTTCAACCGGTGGATTTTCTGGAGCTGCTTCAGGTGGTGGGTTTGGAGCATTTAGCAGCCAAGGAAATGGTGCTTTTTCTGCTTTTGGTTCAGTTGGGGGTACTACACCACCCGAGCTGTTCACGCAGATCCGAAAGTAGTACTACATCTTACACTGATTAGAAATTAGGCTTTTTAGCGTACAACGACGGGTAACATTACAAGTCTTATTAGTGTTAAAAGTAGGAAAAATTGATGAACAGATTTAAATGTGTTTTGTAGTGTTTGTATATCGTACGCTTTAAATTTTTGTTCTGGGAGAGGAAATATTTGGAGCGAAATACTTACTAATCATTTGTTCATAGCATCTCTATTTCAGGTTCGTTTCCTCTGCATCAGCCTTTCAATTCTCTTGCTGTAACTTTATTTTTAAGAGTTTTACTTTCCATTTAAAATGGAGTTTTACTAAAAAAAAAATCCATTCTTATTTTCACTTGCAAGCTTTTAAAAAAAGTGGTATCTTTTTGTGTTTGGTACACTCAGGATGTCCATTGTCGATAACAATGACTAATCTCCTCGAATTAATTGTGTTTACACAAAGTGGTAAACTGCTGATCATAAAATGTTTTTCCATTCCCACTTAGGATCAAACCTGCCAATCTTATTAAGAGACATTTTGAGCCATCACTATGTCACCTCGAGGGTAAAAAAAAAGTGGTATCTTGTATTTTTAAAGTAATTATTTTTTAAGTTATATATAAACAGATTTTTTTTAATTAAAATAATTAATTTTTTTAAAGTCAATTCAAATGAGCTTATATCATAATGCATTATTTACTATTCGAAAGAATTCAATTATGCACTTTAGTGTAATTTTTTTTTTCTTTCTTTTTGATTTAACATAAAACAAAACAGTGTAAGTTTCATACTATTATTTAATTATTATTATTATTACTATTTTGGTAGACCAATTAATACAAACTCTGAAACACCCTAACTAGTCGGCCTATGCTTAAGCCATAGACTTCCCGGCTAGGTGGTGCTCTTCTGGTGCTGTGAATCATTATGATTCTATATCCTAGTTTAAAACTACGGTTTACAAAATAACAGGCGAATTTAAAACTTCCTTGGATTGTACTATGAAAATATCGAGCCATAAGCATCATACATCGCATAAGTATATCATGAAAGAAAGTAAAGGAAACACGAGTACATACCTGGCGTACGGCGAATACCCGAAGAAAATACACATACGGCCCACAAATAGCACACACATAATTATACATTGATATCATAATAGGCATCCTTGTCCTACCACGGACATACATATCCAGCATCACTTTATATACAATAGTACATATATACAATACTACAAGTGAACTAAACCTACGCACATGGATGAGTACTACTCATTACGTGCACGACACTCCTACAGCTGCAACTCTGGCTGGGTCCTGATACCCTACTCATCAGAATCCTCCTCTCGCTCGGCGGGATCCACCTCATCCTCGCTGGAGATATCCGTCACGGCGGTGAACTCACGAGGCACGAACCTGTGTGGTCGCACTGGGAGCGCGCTCTTGCGGGTGGTAGTGCGCATGCCTCGACCTCGAACCGGGGGTGTAGCTGGCTCTGGGTCTGTCTCTGGCTCAGGTACCGGTTGTAGGCCTGGCCTCGGCGGCGGAGGATTATCCTCTCTGTCAACGTGGATCAGGTCGCGGGTGCTGCTACCTGGACACTCGTCGATCCAAATAGGGCGCATAGGCGACGACCCTGGCCCTCGAATCTTGCGACGTACCTGCTCCATACTCTCTCCCGGAAAGTTCGCAGGGGCAAACGTGCTAGTCACCAGTAAGGTATGGGTGCGGTATTTGCGCTGTCGTGAGCGCGTGAACAACCAAACGTCCTTGGGAGGCGGCGACGACATGCCTGTCAACTGGAGTCATACACGAGTGGAGATAAGAACGACTTCGTTCTTAGTGGGGGAAACTCGACGTGGATGCTACAGTTCAATTACTCGGGCATTCTCCAGCCACTCAGGAAAACCTCTACGTTTCATGCAACGCTAAACCCTATTAGTTATTATCTTGTACCTATGTCCTGAGCAGTTTTATCTACGTTACTAGGTGATTGGTCCTCTAATCTTGTTATTACCTGGGCTTCGTGCTTATTAACCGTACGTTGCTACTAGAGACATACTATTCGTCTTGGGTCGTTCCCTTGACGATATACAATGCATGGGCAATTATACATAATGCTTAAGCAGATATACATACATACTTATCATCATACCATCAGTTATCAATTCATACATTTAATTGCATAGTGCATGAGGGAATTTGGGGATCTCTTACGCGCTCAGTAGCTGCGTCCTACTTAGTCCTTACACCTTTGTAACCGTGGCCTCGGATTACAACCTCTCTTGCCACTATTGCATCGACCCGGCGGTGCTCTTTACCGGTATGGTAGCTAACCATGCAAGGCTCATAGGAGGTAGACATCGAATACAATTAGTGCAACCATCCCCTCTGGAATGGCGAGGGATCAAACCTATGAGTGATCAGGTGTGGACGCGTTTTGACCGGCCCTATGGCTCGATCCGTTCCTCTTTTCTCTCTTAGTGGGGCCCCTTGGTTATCATTTCATTTACACAGACCTATGCCTGTTTTACATATCTGGTCCTATGCCCGTCTCTCATCATGGTCAGGTCTCTTTACCTGCGTTGCTCATATCCAATCCATCTTGCTGAATTGGCGAGGGGCGCGTCTATAAGACATTGCCAAGAGAATAGGGATTTCCTAACTATATAACTGGACTCCTTACTATAGTCTATCGTACCAACTGGGGTCGGGACTCCCTAACCTTTCCTAGTTTCCTAGGGTTCAATTATGATCTTTCTTAGATTTTAAAGTGAACTTCTAATTATCTAAGATCGTCTTAACTCTTACGACGGCCTTTCCTCATGATGCATGCTTTCAAATACCAACATAGACATACCCGGACTCATTGGACTCCTTGGAACCACTAAAATCTCAAGTCCTTCAAGATTCATTCGAATGTCTAGGGTTTCATTCAAATGAATTCCCGCGAGCTCTTTCATTCGATTGAAATTGGAATTCAGTCGATTGAAAACCTTCTGAGTTCTTTCATTCGAATGAACTTAGGATTCAATTGATTGAAATCTGAGATTTTTCTTTCATTCGGTTGAATAAGAATTCAATCGATTGAAAGCTCAAATTTTGCTTTCATCCGATTGAAAACTCCATTCAATCGATTGAAATCTGATTGAATAGGACCCCGAGGCTTCAGTTCTCATTTTTCTCCAGAGGTTTACTATTCCTAGGGTTCCAATCAGTACAGTTATGCATTTCATTCATCAAAATTTCCCAAAACCCTTTTCACCCCACATTCTCCCAAAATACTACAAGATATTTTTACAATCCAATACACAAAATAACACATATATAGTCAAAACTTAAACCACATAGACAATGGGCTTTAGAGTTACCCACATCTGATGGAAATTCTAACTAGGTAGCTTCGATGCTCGAAATTTCCTGCTTGCTACGGCGTGCTCTGGTAATTTTTCCGGGACTCCAGCAAGAAACCGAGATGTGTTGGGACGGGACTGGTATTTGTGAAAGTGACTGAAATCTTTATGCAGCTTGGCTATTTATAGCCACTGAGGTTCCCCCTTTTTCCTTTTTCTTTTTTCTTTTCTTTTTTCTTTTTATTTCTTCCTTCTATTTTCTTTATTTATTATTTATTTATTTATTTATTTTTAATATGTAATATCTCCTGATGGAGATAGAAACCTCACCAGAACCCGTTCTAGTTTCGTTTGGTCGCGTTTTGTCCGATTTATCCCCCCTCTGGCTGTCCTAAAAATATTCTGGACATACCGTTGTGATCCATAATTTTTTCCCTTCGACCGGGGAGTTGCCCTTCAGGGATTTTCGATATCCTTGCCCGGCCAAGAACTGCCACCGGTACTTCCCAGTATCCCAAACCTTTCCCGTTCGACCCGAAACTCGGCCGACGGTTCTGGAAAATTTATGGAGTCCTAAAACCTAGTCGCTTACCCTTCCCTCTTTTGAGGGTTTGGGGGTTTAATCTCCCACCTCAAAATTTCTCTACGCCTCTCGGCCGTTTTGGTGGCGCATCCGACGAGCCTCGCGGACCGAACGAGTTCGGGATGTTACAAACTCCATGTAGAAATGTCACATTGGTAAAAAATTTGAAAAGGTCACCTCTAAATAAAAACCTTGGGATATGCTCTTGCAATCTTTAATCAACATTTGATGGAGAACATTGATATAAAAAAGTGCTCACAATAAGGGGAGAGAATAATCATTTAACTTCACAATTAAATTGATAATATAAGTGTCTTTGGCTAATAGCTAGTGTATTTATTTATACTAAAATAAGACTTAATAACTAAGGAAATTAATAGTCTTAAAAATTACTAAAAGGGTCCAAATAATACTTGTGATCCAAAAAATATAGTAATTACTTAAATAAAAAATAACACAATTTCATTGATATTCAATAAATCAATCATATAGACTAAAAAACCATTAGAGCAAGCTAGCACATGTCTTCAATTATGGTTAAGTGTATTGACTATGGTGTCCCGTTTGTAAATACTACATGTTGTAGGTTTCGGTGAAGATAAAGATGCAAGTTACCAAGTCAAGGAATTCAATGAAAATATAGATTTAGGACTTAGGAAATTTGTTAAAGGTGTATATGTGATAAACTCTCTAAAATTCTTTCTAAAATGGCTGATACAACAAACATTTGATTCTAGGACTTAAAAAAGAGTTAGATAAACAAAGGAATCAAAAAGGACAAGAAAAAGGGTAAGATTGGGCAAGACTTGCATAAGTCAATCAAATGACTCATGAGCAAGTCATTCAAATGACTCATGAACAAGCCATTTGAATGACTCTTTCTCAAGAGACATTTGATGTAGTCATTCGATTGGCAAAGGTCTTGTGCTCTCTATGACCTATACAAAGCACAAGTCATTCGAATGACTCTGACTTAAGAGACACATAACAGTTACATTGCATAGATCATTCGAATGATTAAGGTAAAGTCATTCGAATGACTCTGACACAAGAAACACACATAAGTCATTCGAATGACCAACGTTAGTCATTCGAATAACTCAGTCTCTAAAGCTAGCAACAACTAGTTCTGTTTGTAACATCCCGAGTTCGTCCAGTTCGCGAAGCTCGTCGGTTGCGCCACCAAAACGGCCGAGAGGCGTGGAGAAATTTCGAGACGGGAAATTAAACCCCCAAATCCTCAGAAGAGAGAAGGGTAAGCGACTAGGTTTTGGGACCCCATAAATTTTTCGGAACCGTCGGCCGAGTTTCGGCTCGAACGGGAAAGGTTTGGGATACTGGGAAGCGCCAGTGGCAGTTCTTGGCCGGGCAAGGATATCGAAAATTCCCGAACGGCAACTCCCCGGCCGAAGGGAAAAATTTATGGATCACAACGGTATGTCCGGAATATTTTTAGGACAGCCGGAGAGGGAGTAAATCGGACAAAACGCGACCAAACGAAACTGGAACCAGTCCTGGAAGGGTTTCTATCTCCATCAGGAGATATTTTCATATATTAAAAATAAATAAATAAGAAAATAAAAGCAACAGGGAACGAAAAAAGAAAAAGAAAAAAGAAAAAAAGAGAAGGGGAGCCTCAGTGGCTATAAATAGCCAAGTTACATAAAGAAATATTACGTAGCTTTCAGTCACTTTCACAAATACCAGTCCCGTCCCAACACATCTCGGTTTCTTGCTGGAGTCTCGGAAAAATTACCAGAGCACGCCGTAGCAAGCAGGAAATTTCGAGCATCGAAGCTACCTAGTCAGAATTTCCATCGGATGTGGGTAACTCTAAAGCCCACTGTCTATGTGGTTTAAGTTTTGACTATATATGTGTTATTCTGTGTATTGGACTGTAAAAATATTTAGTAGTATTTTGGGAGAATGGAGGGTGAAAAGGGTTTTGGGAAATTTTGATGAATGAAATGCATAACTGTACTGATTGGAACCCTAGGAATAGTAAACCTCTGGAGAAAAATGAGAACTGAAGCCTCGGGGTCCTATTCAATCAGCTTTCAATCAATTGAATGGAGTTTTCAATCAGATGAAAGCAAATTTTGAGCTTTCAATCGATTGAATTCTTATTCAACCGAATGAAAGAAAAATCTCGGATTTCAATCGACTGAATCCTAAGTTCATTCGAATGAAAGAACTCGGAAGATTTTCAATCGAATGAAAGAACTCGCAGGAATTCATTCGAATAAAACCCTAGACATTCGAATGAATCCTGAAGGACTCAAGATTTTAGTGGTTCCAAGGAGTCCAATGAGTCCGGGTATGTCTATGTTGGTATTTGAAAGCATGCATCATGAGGAAAGGCCGTCATAAGAGTTAGGACGACCTTAGATAATTAGAAGTTCACTATAAAATCTAATGAAGATCATAATTGAACCCTAGGAAACCAAGAAAGGTTAGGGAGTCCCGACCCCAGTTGGTACAGTAGACTATAGTAAGGAGTCTAGCTATACAGTTAGAAAATCCCTATTCCCTATTCTCTTGGCAATGTCTTATAGACACGCCCTTCGCCAATTCAGCAAGATGAATTGGTTATGAGCAACGCGGGTAGAGAGACCTGATCATGGTATGCAAAACAGGCATAGGCCCAGACATGTAAAACGGGCATAGGCCCAGGTATGTAAAACAGGCATAGGTCTGTACAAATGAAATGATGACTAAGGGGCCCCACTAAAAGAGGAAAGAGAAATCGGATCGAGTCATAGGGCCGATTAAAGCGTGTCCACGCCTAATCACTCATAGGTTTGATCCCTCGCCATTCCAGAGGGGATGGTTGCACTAATTGTATTCGATGTCTACCTCCTATGAGCCTTGCATGGTTAGCTACCATACCGGTAAAGAGCGCTGCCGGGTCGATGCAATAGTGGCAAAAAGAGGTTGTAATCCGATGCCACGGTTACAAAGGTGTAAGGACTAAGTAGGACGCAGCTATTGAGCGCGTAAGAGATTCCCAAATTCCCCCATGCACTATGAAATTAAATGTATGAATTGATGATTGATGGTATAGCGATAAGTATGTATGTATATCTGCTTAAGCATTATGTATAACTGTTCATGCATTGTATATCGTCAAGGGAACGACCCAAGACGAATAGTATGTCTCTAGTGGCAACGTGCGGTTAATAAGCACGAAGCCCAGGTAATAACAAGATTAGAGGACCAATCACCTAGTAACATAGAGATAAAGCTGCTCAGGACATAGGTACAAGATAATAATTAATAGGGTTTAGCGTTGCATGAAAACATAGAGGTTTTCCTGAGTGGCTGGAGAATGCCCGAGTAATTGAATCGAGCAGCCACATTGAGTTTCTCCACTAAGAACGAAGTCGTTCTTATCCCCACTCGTGTATGACTCCAGTTGACAGGTATGTCATCGTCGCCTCCCAAGGACGTTTGGTTGTTCACGCGCTCACGACAGCGCAATTACCGCACCTACACCTTACTGGAGACCAGTACGTTCGCTCCTGCGAACTTTCCGGGAGAGAGTCCGGAGCAGGTATGCCACAGGCTTCGAGGGCCAGGGTCGTCGCCCATGCGCCCCATTTGGATCGACAAGCGTCCAGGTAGCAGCACCCGCGATCCGATCCACGTTGACGGAGATGATGATCCTCTGCCGCCGAGACCAGAGCCACAGCCGGTCCCCGAACCAGAGACAGACCCAGAGCCAGCTACACCTCCGGTTCGAGGCCGAGGCATGCGCACTACAGCTCGCAAAAGCGTTTTCCCAGTGCAACTACGCAGGTTCTTGCCCCGCGAGTTCACTGCCGTGACGGATGTCTCCAGCGGGGATGAGGTAGATTCCGCAGAGCGAGAGGAGGATTCTGACGAGTAGGGTGTCAGGACCCAGCCAGAGTTACAGCCGTAGGAGCGTCGTACACGCAATGAGTAGTACTCATCCGTGTGTGTAGGTTTAGTCCACTTGTAGTATTGTATATATGTACCATTGTATATAGAGTGATGTTGGAGGTGTATGTCCATGATAGGACAAGGATACTTATTATGATATCAATGTATAATTATGTGTGTGCTATTGGTGGGCC
>QANU01035148.1:7236-18363 GCA_003254905.1 Nissolia schottii
TAGTATGCATGTTCACTAGAGATCTCTGAGCGGCCTGAAGTCCGGCATAATCTGATACGAGACTCAGGAACTAAAGTTACTCCCACTGAGAACCTACCGTTCTCATCCCCACTGTTTTATGACTTCAGGTACCGAAGATGCTTCATAATTTGTGAATGCCGATAAGCCGCCGCAGCACCATGAGCGGCCATGATGATAGAGGGACTTAGAGAGCTGGATGCCAGGATTTTTGCCAAAGGCCTACTGAGTAGTATTCCAGTAGCCCTTGTAGTTGATGTTATATATTTCGGATTCTATAGATGATATTTCAGTTTATGTACATGTTATGTGTAGCTTACTTATTGTATATACAACTATGTGACAGATATGATGGACCACATGAATGTATAATAAATGCTTTATTAATATACTGTTATACGCTTTGTTATATTGTTCTGTCTGACGCATGGCTCTATTTTAGTATGTATCCAATGTAAATGAAAAGGTTTAAAATTGGTCCTTACTTTCTTAAGCCACTATTTTCGAAAGATAACTATGGACTAGAGTATTCCGACCGAGTAGACAACAACCTAGTGAGCATTGTTTACTACGTACGGGTAAACAATTAGCTAGGGTGTTTCACTATGAAAGTAAATATGATGATAAGTATGTATGTATATCTTCCTTAAGCATTATGTATAACTATTCATGCATTATATATATCATCAAGGGAACGACCCACGACGAGTAGTATGTCTCTAGCAGCAACGTATTGGTAATAAGCACGAAGCCTAGGTAACAACAAGATTAGAGAACCAATCACCTAGTAATTTTAGATAAAGCTACCCAGAGCATAGGAGCAAGAAAATAATCAGTAGGGGTTTAGTTGCATTGTACACTTAGAATAATCTCTGAGCGGCCTGGAGAATAACCGAGAAAAAAAAAGAAGCCACGATTGAAATGTTACTCACTGAGGACCTACCGTTCTCACCCCCACTCGCTTATGGCTCCAGGAACTGAAGATGAATCTTACTATGCCGACGTTGTGGAACCCGAGGAGGACCCGTGGAAGGATGCTTAGCTGACTTTGTAGTAGATACAGTAGAGGGAATAAATGTATTGCTTGAACATGTGTATGGGCTATGTAATATAACTAGTATCTGATGTGTGTAGGTGTATGTAGAGGACCCGCTATGTATGTAGTATATGTATGCACTGACTTGAACCCAACTCACTAAGGGTACCGTTTGTTATATTATTCTGTTGCATTCACGACTCCTATGTTATAAACTGTATGTATGAAAAAAAATGGGTCCTTATTTTATTAAAGCTAGTACTTTCAAAAACCTAAAGAAGCTACTAGGAAGTAAACAACCTAGTGGGTATTACGTACGGCTCGAGCGTATGGAATCGGCTAGGGGTGTTGCAAGCATCTTGACCAACATTGTCATTGCTCGCTCCATGGTTACTAAACGACTATGAGTGCCTGACGTACCAGTGTTACGGTTGTGAGGAATGTGGCCTGGATACGGGACAACCATGATTCTCCTGATGAAGGAATAACAAAATCATATGAGAGCATGAAATAAGACACTGACATTGTTATCTGATCCTAAACTTGGCTTACTGATTGTAGACATGACTGATTTCCTAAAGGCCTTAGGTAACATCATGTCTTGTGCAAATAGTGGTCATGCCATTTACTCAGTCGTGATCCTACTTATACCAACTGTGACGACCCCAGAAATTGCCACCAGCACATAAGAGACTTGTTCCTTTACAAAAGCCTCCTAACACGGTACTCATGAAAACACGTAGCTTTTATAAATAAATAAAGAGAAAACCTTTTAAATAAAACTAAACATCATAAATAAATAAAGTCCTTTACACAAAATGACATTAAATAGCTAAAATACTGACTAATATAAAGATAAATTATCCTAATACTGAAATAAATCAAAGAAAATACTCCACGGCAATGTGAAGCTCACCAAGAATCCAATATACTGAGATCTATTGAATGAGCGAGTATCTTCCTCAATGTTATATGAAAAAGGTTGATGAGGGGTGAGTTATTACTTAGTGAATGACAAACTCCACGGTGACATGGGACATGTAACATCTCAAATTTTCCC
The DNA here is from genome assembly GCA_003254905.1 of Nissolia schottii. Taxonomy (NCBI): domain Eukaryota; kingdom Viridiplantae; phylum Streptophyta; class Magnoliopsida; order Fabales; family Fabaceae; genus Nissolia; species Nissolia schottii. The sequence goes on from QANU01035148.1 coordinate 9,351, forward strand.
CTTATAAAGATCTCGCGTAATTAATAATTCCACATAGTTGAAGTGTATTCGAGACGGTTATTTAGACTGAAAATTAAATTATAAAGGTTTCTTTATCCAAAATACCAGTCAAAATAATTGTTTCACGATCTCGCAGAATGTCGCGAGATCCGTGTCGATTTTCGAATCACACCGAAATTCCGTCAGGTGCCAAAGGTATCCGTAAAATATACTCTTACGAAGATAAATTTATGAATACCTTAACTTGACCTACCATCCTGACCAGGAAAATTAGTAGATCGTGACTAGGTGTTCAGAATATTTTTAGGATATCTGTACACGAGCGATTAACGACCAAACACGATCAAACATGATCGAAATTGATTNGACATACTGGCACATAAACATACATGAAATCACACATAAGCATACATAAGCATATTTGACATACAATTAACATAAGGAAGACTGACATGGAATATGTGACTGAGATATACCTAACAATGTGACGTCCGCCGGCTGCTCATCCTGACGAGCTAAGGAATAGAGGTGCGGGACGCCTCTAGTGCGCCGACTCGCTCCTCAGTTACCTAGTCCTCTGCCCTAGCTATTTCTATCAGCTTGCGTCGCGTTACCGTTTTGTGGTGCTGACTAGAATGTTTGAGCAAAAACCTACTGCTGCACTGAACCCTGACTCGACTCTCCTATTAGAAGAAGACAATCCCTCTTGATATGGCATTCTTGGCCACAACTAAAACACTCCCTCGTTCCCTTTCTGCATACCCCTAAATTCATGTCACAAGTTTGACACTAGGGCTTGGTATGACTCGAATGCTCGAAACGTTGTGCACTAAACTGCATGTTGCCTCCTAACTGAGTTTGTGACTATGGTGGGCACATCGAAGTGGGATTTGAGAAAGCAACCCATCTCGATGGTAACCTATGCTAGCTATGCTGCTCTTGACTCTAGAAACTGCCTAAGAAAGAACCTTACACCTTAGTCTTCTTATCAGATGGGGAAACCTTACTGCCCTTGGTCAAGTTGGTCTCAACATGAAGCGCAACATTCACAATCTCTACATATGACATGGTGTGCACGTGTGTTGATAACCCTATATGATAATTTGTAGGTAGCCTCGTGACAAAACGTTTGACCTTTGTTACCTGTATGGGGATGAAGCTAGAAGCTGCTTGAGACAAATGAGTGAACTGCTCATCATACTCAATGACTGTCATGTCTGGCATCATCTTCAGCTGGAGAAACTCATCTATCATCTTGTCAACCTACTTGAAGAAAGAAATCACTCCAAGAACATTGTGGAGAACTTTTCCTAAATAGGCGATGGTCCATTCTTCCTGTTGTCTTGAAATTCCTTGTACCAAAGACCAGCTTGGCCTCCCAGTAGAAAGCCTGCCAACTCCCATACCTTCTTGGAAGAAACGTGGAGAATTATGGTCAGATAATAAGAATTCTGTTGAGTTGGTAAGAAAACGAATGTATTTTGGGTTTAATTATTTGGACCTTTATAGCTAATAATTATTTGAAAGGTTAAAATAATATATACTTAAATAGCATAATTAATATTATTTAAAATAAATAAGATGATTAGTATTTAAAGTTTAATAATTATGTCACATAATTTTGACTTTCTTTTTAGCAATAAATTTATTAATTATCTCTTTATATGAGAGTACTATTTTGAGGTGCTCAACGATACTATGATTTTTAACATTTTTTTTTTCACGTCCACTTTAATTTTCAATGATTGTTTTGTAGGAAAAATGTTATTGATATAGGTAGAGTCGTGACCTGAATTTTTGCACAAATAATTAGATTGGTTTATGTCCATTTGGCACAAATTCACTTGCTTTATGATGTGATAAACAAATCAAGGGGAAGGTATTTATATAAGGTGCATATAGAATGTAGGACAATTTAATAGTAATATATTCTTTGGAGTAGGCCAAAAGTTTGCAACTGTGTAGACTATTTTTATTATTTTTATGATTGAAGTTAATTGTGCTTTTTAGTATATAAATACATGAATACAATATATTTCGTTCGCTACTGACTTGTCCTATTGACAATTTAAATGGTAAAATTTCATAAAGGCTCTAGCTTTAAGTGATTCTATAGGGTGTTAGAAACACCAACCATAGTTTTTGGGATCCTAAATCACCCACTATACACACGGTTTCAAAGAGCCACTCTTAAACTAAATTTTGAACTTTCTTCACCGATTAATTAACTTCTATATTATATAATTAATCTTTAACAATATTTTTAATTTAGTACAATTTAAAATGTTTTATTAAATTATGAAAAAGATTTAAATATTCTTAAGAGACTTTAGTAGTGTAGACTAAATACAATATTATTAAAATTATTGGTAATTTTTTTAACAACTCTTTTATATTTTGATATTTTTTTTATATATTTTAATTTTAGAAAATGATCCTAAAAACTAAATATGAAGCAGTCCCTAAAAACTAAAAACTAATTATACATTTTGGTGAAATAGTTAAATAATCAGCAGCCCCATCCATTAAATCTAGCACAATTGCGTTAATGTTCTTAATATTTTGTTCTGGCCTATGCATCATGTTCCACTCAATAGATGGATGGAAGTAATTAACGTATTGTCGTTACCGCACATGCAACAACAAAAATTTGGTGGAAAAGAGGCATTGTTGCACAAATATTGTCTCCTCCTTACCTCAGCGCTGAAATAATAACGGACAAAAGAGAAAGAAATTCTAAAAATGGAAAAAAAAGGGGGAAGAAATAGAAAGTCAGGAGCAAAAACAACGAGAGGTGGAACGATTTAAAAGGTACATCAGAAACGGAGGAGAGATAAGTTGGGAAAGTTTTGAACGGTCAAACAGAAGGGGTTGGCGCAATGGTATAAAAGGGCAATGCTAGGGGGCAATGAAGAGCAACTATCTTCTTCCAATAAAAAAAGAGGGGAAGGAGATAGGAAAGGGTTGATTCTAAAGGGAGGAGTAAATAAAAAAAGAAAAAACAGGAGAATGGGTCGCGGGGCGATGCTGGCGTTGATGCTATGCCTCTTTGGCGTGGCCGTACAGGCTGAAGACCCTTACCTGTACTACACATGGAACGTCACGTACGGCACCCTTTCACCACTGGGAGTCCCCCAACAGGTCATTCTCATCAACAACCAGTTCCCCGGGCCCGAAATAAACTCAACCAGCAACAACAACATCGTCGTCAACGTGTTCAACAACCTCGACGAGCCCCTCCTGTTCACGTGGCACGGCGTCCAGCAAAGGAAGAACTCGTGGCAGGACGGCACCGCCGGGACCATGTGCCCCATCCAGCCAGGCACCAACTACACCTACAAGTTCCAGGTGAAGGACCAGATCGGAAGCTACTTCTACTACCCTTCAACCGCCTTGCACAGGGCCGCTGGTGGGTTCGGCGGCCACAGGATCTTCAGCCGCCTGTTGATCCCAGTCCCATACCCCGATCCCGAGGATGAGTTCTGGGTAGTCATCGGCGACTGGTACACCAAGAGCCACGCCACTCTCAAGAAGTTCTTGGACAGCGGCCGCTCCATCGGCAGGCCGGACGGTGTCCTCATCAACGGCAAGGCCGCCAGGGGCGACGGCAGCGACGAGCCGATGTACACCATGAAGCCGGGCAAGACCTACAAGTACAGAATCTGCAACGTCGGTCTGAAGGACTCCCTCAACTTCAGGATCCAGGGCCATCCCTTGAAGCTTGTTGAGATCGAGGGCTCCCACACCGTCCAGAACACCTACGACTCCCTCGACGTCCACGTCGGCCAGTGCTTCACTGTCCTCGTGACCGCCGACAAGGAGCCGAAGGACTACTACATGGTGGCCTCCACTCGCATGACCAAGTACACTCTCACCGGGAAGGCCGTCATCGGCTACGCCGGCGGGAAAGGCCCCGCCTCCCCCGAGCTCCCGCCCGCACCCGTCGGCTGGGCGTGGTCCCTCAACCAGTTCCGCTCCTTCCGCTGGAACCTGACCGCCAGCGCCGCAAGGCCTAACCCTCAGGGATCTTACCACTACGGTCAGATCAACATCACCCGCACCATCAAGTTGGCCAACTCCGTCAGCAGAGCCGCCGGCAAGCTCCGTTACGGCGTCAACGGCGTGTCCCACGTCGACGGCCCAACTCCTCTCAAGCTCGCCGAGTACTACGACGTTGCTGACAAGGTCTTCAAGTACAACACCATCTCCGATGTGCCCCCGGCCAACCTCGACGCCGTCACCGTCGCGCCCAACGTGCTCAACGTCACGTTCCGCACCTTCGTTGAGGTCATCTTCGAGAACCGCGAGAAGACCATCCAGTCGTACAACTTGGACGGTTACTCGTTCTTCGCCGTTGCCGTTGAGCCTGGCACGTGGACCCCAGAGAAGAGGAAGAACTACAACCTTCTTGACGCAGTGAGCAGACACACCATTCAGGTCTTCCCCAAATCATGGGCCGCGGTCATGTTGACGTTCGACAACGCTGGGATGTGGAACTTGAGGTCGGAGAACGCTGAGAATCGCTACCTGGGACAGCAGCTCTATATTAGCGTGTTGTCTCCTGAAAAATCTAACAGGGATGAGTACAACCTTCCAGAGACCCAGCTTACTTGCGGCATCGTCAAGGACATGCCCAGGCCAGCACCAAAGTACAACTAGAGTGTCTCCTTTTACATGGCATGCCATGCACGTGACCAAATGATATATTCTTATACGTCAAGATATGGCATGGCTCATGTATCAACCCTTTCCTGCGTTCTTTGAAATTTCTTCTTACTCCTTCCCGATGTATCTTGTTTTCCATGACCTTGTGGTTTAACAAAGAAGAAGACGTTCATCATTTCTTGAGTGGCAGAAATTTAATTCAACTTCAGTTTTATAAAGTCCTAACTAAATGGCTGCTAAACCTAAATAGAATCTATCTACAAATAGAACAAACGGAACTCTTAAGTTCTACTTGACGTATCACATCACATTATAATAATTGAAGTCAGTAAAATTAATTATAAAACAAAAGATTGGTTTCTTTTTCTTTTATTGTTTTTTAATTAGATGTACTTTAGCTTTATAACTAGTATGTGCGCCCCTTAAATGAGTTGTTTCAATTTCTCGAACCGAGTGTAATCAGCGCGTCAAGAGTTCACCCAAGTACTTGTGGATAAAAGGGAAAAGAAAAAAAATAAAAAAAATGGTTAATATTCTATTTGGTCTTTAGACTTTACCCTATTGTCCTATTAGATCACTCAACTTTAAATAATGACACGTTAATTTCTGAACTTTGTAAATGTTAGATCCGTTAGTCCTCGGTCCATCAGATCTCAAATAGTTGTTGACGTGTCTATTAACATTTTCTCTCTCTTTTCTCTTAGTCAGCCCAAAACGACGTTGTTTTTATGGTTTAGAGACCAACCTGGCCAAAAAAGTCTAGAGACTACCTCGTCCCTCGTCCCTACACCCCCCCACCACCACCACCTCCACCTTGACCTTGAACCCACCACCCACAACCTCATTCCCACCACTACTGCACCCTCATTCTCACCACCACCACTATCACACATACACACCACCACCACCTTACATGTAAAGGAGACTTTAGGCAACACTTCTTAAGTGTTGCCAGTGAAGCTTTTGGCAACGATCTAGATCTTTACGCAACGCTTTGTAAGTGTCGCCTTTGGAAAAATGTGTTTTGTATATACAGGATCTAATAAAAAAATTTCTAAAGGGTGGACAGTTGCCTCTTGTCTCGTCTTAGTTCTGCCAGTACATGACTGCTCTTGTGGTAGTGGTGCTAATAGGGGTGTTGTAGTGGTAGAGGTGGGATGTGTGTGTGTGGTGGTAGTGGGAATGGGATATGATTAGTGGTGGTGGCCACTGTCAATGTGGAGGAACTGATGGTAGTGGGGATCGAATAAGGGTATCGGTAGTTGTGGGCTCAAGGTCAAGGTGGAAAAGGTGGTGGTGATGGGGGTGTAGGGACTAGTCCCTAGACATTTTTGGCCAAATTGGTCCTTGAACATTTTCGGCTAGGTTGGTCCCTAGACCATCAAAGTGACGTCATTTTGGGGATGATTATGAGAGATGTAACACCCTAGCTAGCTACTTACGCTTAAGTCGCAAACAATGCTCACTAGGTTGTTATCTGCTTTGGTTGGGATACTTATAGCCCTTTATTATTTATGAAATACTTATTATGTCGAAAATATGGACCGATTTAAAACCTTTTCCTATCATAAATTAATGTATAAAGTATGAGTCGCGCTTAAGATAGAGAATATAATGCAAGCGTTAGAGCTTTGGGCGTAACGATTATCAAGTAAATATAAAGTCAGTCAGACAAATAACAAACATGTGGTCCTTCACATACATCAATAACAATTTACATATGTCACGTGTTATGTTAATATACATACAATACTGTTTACAACTAATTGAAAAACCTACTGCTAGGGACTGATGGAATCTAATCCATTGAGTCTGTACAAAACATCATATCATGGTAGGTGGTACATCACGCATTGCGACTCTATCACTGCTCATCTTGTCCCCTACTCGGGTCTTCCGTCATGACCCTGGTGTTGGGGTCAATCCATATGCTCGCGCCGAGAAATGTTTCTAGAGTCATAAACGAATGGGGGTAAGAACATCGCGTTCTTAGTGGGAAACCTTTAGTGTCAGGGGATTTCTTATTACTTCGGTTATGATTCAGGCCGCTCAGGAGATCTCTATATGTTAAAGTATACTAAAATCCTTACTTATTATTTTTATTCCTGCTAGTCCTGAGCAGCTTTACCTACTTTACTAGGTGACTGAGTTCTTATAATCTTTACCCTAGTTATCAGGGAAACATATTCATATTGTTTCTTAGAAATCTCGTACTCATAGACGTACTTTAGTATCCTCTTATACATAGCATATGCATAGATTACAACATATGCATGAGGGGATATGGGGTTCTCTTACGTGCCCTGTGGTTGTGTCCTTCTTGTTACATTATGTCCTTCCTCCTTTGTAGCCGTGGCCGTTCAGCTACAACCTACTTCTGTTTCCGTATCGTTGACGACCAGACAACGCTATAACCTGAGTGGTAGTGAACCACGAGTGCACAGTGGCATACTTCATCGATCAACGGTAAGGAATAACCATCCTACTAGTGGGATGGCGAGGGGTCTGCCCTATCGATGCGACCAAGAGTGGACTCGTTCTCTTTCTCTTGCATGCCCTATTGACGCGACTAGGAGTGTACTTTCACTTTTTGGCCTGCCCTATCGACACGACCAGAAGTGTACTTTCATTTTCTGGCCTGCCCTATCGACGCGAACAGAAGTGTACTTTTTTAACATTCTTTAGGACCTTGTGATGTCACGTCCTTAAGTATTCATCTTTTACATTAACTTTAACATAAAATCAGGTCTAAGCCTGCGTTCACATCACTAACCAATCCATCTTGCAGGACTAGCGAGGGGCTTGTCCGTGGACGTGCCAAGAAAGGGGATTTCCTTATTCATATAACTATGTTCATCATCAAGGTACTCCGAGCTCCTCGTGGTCGGTACCTTCATAAGATCTTTACTTATTCCCTATGTTCACTTATGTGCTTGTCATAGTAGGTGATCATTTGTCTAGTTATCTAAGGTTGTCCTAACATTCTAATGACAACCTGTTCCTTTATGATGCATCATGCTCAACATTATATTCATATCACGTACATATAGCATTAATCACGTCTAAGTGTTTGGCATAAGTGTGGTGACATAGTGCTTGCTGGGATACTTATGCACTTGAGGAATTCTTCAGTCACTCAGTGGTTCTCTCGAAGTCGCTCAGCGGACCCTGCAAACGTTCACGCCACTCAACAAACTTCTTCAGTCGCTCAGCGGACTAACGAGAATTCCATGCCCTAGCTTGGCTTCTTAAACATGGTTCTTGAGTTCTTTCAAAACCTAACTCTTCCCTCAACATTTTCCATCAAAACTTAACCTTTCATATTTTAAAATAACTTTCCAAAATCATTGTTTTGTCATCAAAACCCTAATCATAGACAAGCACACCCATATCCCAGTCAATTCACAGATATACGCCAACAGTTTCCAGGCAATTGTCCATAATATCCACATCATAAACATAACATAAATTGCACATAAATCATCATAACAAGCCACACAGACAGTGGGAGATCAGTTTACCCACTTGTTGAAGCTACTCCAAGTGGTTCAAGAAAATTGTGCAGAAAACCTGGAGTGCCCTAGTGTGCTTTGAGCACTCGCGTGCCTTGCTCCGGAACGAATCCTGTAACACCCCTAATTTCAGCTTACGCTCTAATCGTAACACTGATTATAGGGTTGTTATCTGCTTGGCTGAGGTTACTTTTAGCCCCTACTTTTAGCTTGGAAAATATTTCTTACTCGAAAATACAGACCGTTTTGAAATTTTTCTCACATTCTCACTAGTTTACAAATTTAGAGCCATACGCGTCAATGAATTATATATGAATACAAGCGATAGAGTCTTATCAGACTTAAGCGTTGCCATTGTAAGAAATAGGTCTCCAAAATATTTTATACCATACATATATATACAATCAATTGGTCCATAATACAACCGCACAGTTAAATAATAATATACTTTACATTTATCACACTTAATCGCCAACGACCTGACTAGATCGTGTGACTGTCACACATTACTCATCACGAATCCCTACCTTGCTTGCTAGTTGATCGGTAGCACTGGTTGCTCCTCCGCGATGCCTCGGCTCAAGGGCTTCTGCTACAGTAGAAGTTATTGTCCTCGTTCCAAGGTATGCTCTGATCCTCGCAGCATGTCACAAGTTCCTGGCTGGAATCATAACGAAGTGGGGGTGAGAACATTTCGTCCTCAGTGGGGTCCTTCGGGGAATACCTACTCGTTTAACTTCAATTATGATTCCGCCGCTCAGGGGGTCTCTAAGTGTCGACTCATACTAATACCCCTACTGTTTATTATCCATACTAGGCCTGAGCAGCTTTATCTA
>QANU01035148.1:25050-54873 GCA_003254905.1 Nissolia schottii
ATCATAGTTTCATGCATCCAGTTACTTATTACACAGAACTATCATTTGATTGCCCGCCACCAGTTCTTAACTTGTCATCACTTTCGCGCATGACAAGATCACAGGTTTCCTTTGTTAAACTGTCACTTTCGCACACAAGCTTAACAAAGTACGCCAGCATTAATCCAGATGTTAAAACGGCTAACCTTTATTCCAGTTACGGCAACAAGATTAGATGAAATGGTTTAGTTCCGATTCTAATGGTTGTAACTTTCGTTCACAACGTTCAAGTCTAGAATCTAGTTAAGCATAATGATGTTGATTTTAACTTGGTGATGATTTAATTAGTATAACTATCGTTCATACAACTAAATCCCAAATTAAGAATCAAAACACTAAACAAAGACTAGCATTAAGCATAAAACCATTCAAGCAAATCATAAGAAAAGGATAGGTTCATATGTAAAAGTTACATGGATACAAGCAAACTACAATAATGACCAAAATCCTAACAAAAAGAGGATTAGGAATCCATCTTACAAGAGTATCTCGGAGGCAAGGTTTGGACGCTTACCATGACACGTTACCACGCTATCATGGCCACGGCTTCGCCAAGCATCCTCGATCTCCCGGCTCTTTCACAAGCCTCGTCTTTGTTCCTAACCTAAACTAACTAAACTAAGCTCTGAAATGTAAGAAAATGGAGAAAGAATGATGTTGAGGGGGAAGGAATGGATGGTTCAAATGAAGGGCTCGACCTCCCTATTTATAGGCAAAGCTTGGGGTCCTTCGCTCAACGGTTTTGGTGATGCCGCTGAGCGATTCTGTCCGTATCGCTGAGCGGCGGTGCTGGATCGCTGAGCGGCTCATCTTTTTACGCGGATTAATAAATGCTCCGGTAGCTTTTGCAGGGCGGCGCTGATGTGGCAGGCCGGCGCTAACGTGGCAGGGCGGCGACAGGCTGGCTCCAGCTGGCGCAATAAATGTGCCGCGTGCAAGTTGCTGTCAACGTACTTTTGCTGAGCGATAAAGGTTGTACCGCTGAGCGATTGTTAAGCGGAGCTGAGCGATAAACATTTATCCGCGAAGCGGTTCTTGTCTTATGCGCTGAGCGAGCTTGACTCTGCGCTGGGCGGTCCTATACTGATTTCATCTTCTAGTTTCTTTTCCGCTTTTGCCCTTTTCTTCATTCTTCTATGGGATTTATTCCTTGTTATTTCTGCTTGCATCCATCTTCAAAATATATTAAAAACCTACAAAAATGGGGATTTAAGTTAGATAATTCTTTTAAAACATAAGCAAATAAGTGCCTTTTTAAATGATGAAAATTGCGTATTTTGGGCATTTATCAGTAGCCATTAGGAATCTAGTGGACAGAGGGACCAACGAGCCCAACGTTTACAAAGTTCAAGAGACTAATGTGTCTTTATTAAAAGTCTAGGAACTAAGTAGGACAAATATGTAAAGTTGATGGACCAAATAAGATATTAAAAAAATAGTATGCCGATCTTACATTTTACAGCTCATATTGTCATAGTATAAAATTAAGTACTTTTAAATATTGAATAAAACATAACAATTTAAATAAAAAATAGTTAAACAAAAGTAATTTTATAAAATTGTAAAATATATATTGACGTAAATCTATAATATATACAAATATTAAATCATTTATAGTTTACTAGATACATAAAATTTAAAATCTATAAAATTTGATTAGATGATGATATATATAGATACATAACAATTAAATTCTTACTCATAATAATAATAATAATAATAATNCAAACGATTTAGAGAGTTTATTTTTTTTTTGTTATGCTATTAAATAACTATGGTCACGTCATTAATATTATTAACAAGAGTAAATTAATGTTACATGACCAAAATACTTTATAAGAATTTTTGCTAGAATTTATCCAGATAAGGAGGATGGTTGGATGAGTTAAAAAAGAAGTAAAATTTACTCATTCATCTGAAACTTAAATTAATATATAGCATTCCAATAAAAAAATCTCACAATAAAATTCTGGTTGTTGTGATATTTTCTTACGATAGTTGCTAAAACTTACTGAGTGATTTCAATCATATTTTGACACCACTTGTCACTACTCGCAGTCTCGGTCATTTTATAAAATATTATAGTCATTCATAATAGCTATTAAATATCATTTCTAGACTTATGGTGCTTGGAAATTTTCTTTTTCTAAACATAAAAACAAAGGACCTCTAAATTAAGTTAGACCATTCGTAAATTTATTGTCTCAAAATTTTCATTTATTAAATTTAGTTATGTATATCTTATTTTAAGGCTTCAACTAACATAAATTTTTTCCCAAATAAATTATTTTCGATAATTTCTATTTTACGATTGCATGGTTATGGATTGGACACGATTTGATGCACTGGTATAATTGGAGACGGCTACCAAATATATATTACTTTTTTTTTTTCAGTTAAAAAATTAAATTAAAAAAAGAATAAAAACAAGTTTTGTCTTGCTTTGGATCACTTAGCATCGTTACAAATTAAATTAAAATGTTACGTTTTAGTAGTAGTTGATAAGGAGCTGGGGGGATTTAGCATTTTCTGTTCAGAAGAGCATGATACTGGCCTGAAATATTTATTATCTGGCACTCATGTCAAAGTCGCTTTCCATAGCTAATTAAAGAAAAATAAATGTCATAGTCAGGTAGCGAAATTGTGGTATACGACGCACATGATGATGAAAAGTTACGATGAAGTGCTGAAGAATTGGAGATAGAGACAATAACTACGCAACAGAAAAACAAGTCGCCATTTCAGAGTCGCAGTAGTTGGTGCTGCGATAGAGCTTGCCGTTGCTTGAAAGTGATTTCCACGTAGGAATAGACGTGTGAGCGCGTCAGATTTTGGTCCCACTCTCATTCGAGAAAGGCCCCACCCACCTTAATGTTCGAATAGAATAATCACCATCTTGTGCCTTGCCCCCTTAGTTTTTGTCTAAGTTCAATTCCTAATTATTCTTGAGTTGAAATGTTAACAAATCATAACTTTTTCCATGTAAATAATATTGGTGTTTCCTCGAGGTAAATATGTTTTTATTAAATTTATTTATTTCTAATAATTTTTTAAAATTAAATTAATTAAATTTTGTCGTTCTTTCATATTTTATACGATTGTAACAAATTTTTATTAGATACAAATAAATAAGAAGTCAACTTATGATTTGTAGGCTATTTGAATTTATGGTGCACTTTTAAAAAAAATTATATTAAAGAATATTAATTTATTACATTAAGCAATATAACACATTAATATGTCATATTAGATTATTAAATGATAACAGAGTTCAATGAATTTAATTCTAAAAATTGTAAAAAAAAATAGACAAATTTAATATGATGTGGTATTTACTCCATGAGATACGTAAAAAATCACCAATAATATATGGAAGGTAAAATTTAACTACTTAATATTAATATAAAATAATTATATATTATCATTTAATCATGTTAAATCACATAATGAGTGTAAGAATCAATTAATAAAACTCATTTATATTCATAATATAGGGGTAGAAACACAATGTAGCCTTAAGAGGAATATCTCCAGGTAGAGACACAACGTAGCCTTAAGAGGAATATCTCCGATCAATTTCTAAAAAACAAAGCACCAATTAAGAGAATAAGTATGATTACTATGATTACACCCAAAATAAAATTAGTATTTTTTAGGAATTCCTCGATAGGAAAAAAAAAAACCAATTAAACTCTAAATTCTCTTCTAAATAAGAAATTGTTAAGTACGAGTGTTTGAAATTATAAATAAGATAAAAGTGTAAAATGTAGATTGTGAACTTGCATCACACGCAACTTTCGGGCCATTTCCGCGCATGCATTTGTCAACGTTTTGACTACAAATTAAATTTCTATGGCCATTATTTCCTTGGCCTCTTAATCGTCACGAGGATATTCGAGCTGTAAACTACCACCAAATCGCAATCAGCAGGCTAGGTTAGGGTACATTAATTAGGTTTTACTCAATTTTATTATTCAAAACTTAATTCTTTTCCATTATTTTTATACTAAGTGTTATATGACATATTATTAATCAAACAGTCTATATTAGTAATAGATATAGAGTTTAATTAACAATCCATCCATTATATTTAAAATTGTTATTATCACGTAATAATATGAATCCAGGATGGATGACCTTTCGTGGAGCCAAGGGAATAGGATCCAAAAGCCACTTGCCCTCTCCAGAAATGCTTGCCATTCGCAGGGGTTTGGGGACTTTGTGATTCGTCGTCGTCTTTGCGTTGCGCCGCAATCGTCCCTCTCCCACTCTCGACTATTCCTCCATGTCATCATTCTACATGATTGGGCCTTGCAGTGACACCAACACATGACTTCATATTTTTTTTTCCCTTTCAAAATAGCAGTTGTTCAAAATAATGGCATAGAGATAATTAAAGTAATTTTAAAAATCTTACTTGCTGAAAATTTCTTAATTAAATAAAAAATTTATATATAATAGACCAATAAAAAATAAAGAGTAATTAAATACATTCCCCTATTCTCTCTATTTTAAAAACATATATTTTTCTCCATTTTTAAGAATAAAAGTAAGTTACAATATAATCACTTTCATATTTTTGACCAAATCCTTCACAAATAGCTAGACATTGAAAAAAATTAACAAAATAAAATAATCTGATTAATAATAATATAAAAATATTTATGATTAATTTTGTTAATTATGTAAAAAAATTAAATTAATAAAAAAATTATGATGATTTTAAAAGAAAATATTAAGTATTTTCTTAAGAATTAATTAAAAGTATTAATGTATATTTGTGTACACATTACTGTATTAAAATCAATTGCTAAAAGAATACTTAATCTTTTTTTAAAAAAATTATCCTAAATTATTAATACTTAATTAATAGTTTATTTATTTAACTAAAAAGAATTAAAATACAGTGTACTTTCATTTGTTAAGGAAATGGTCAATTATTTGGTGCACATTTTTAAATTTTTTGAAAATTATAATGGAATTTTCATTTTGTAATAATATAGTTAATTAATACTTGAAAAAATACGTGAGAAATGTTAACTGGGGAGACGTGTAAGGTAAGGGTTAAGGGAATTATACAGGTGGCATCTATTAATAGGTTAGCCGTGATGGAAGAAATGGCTGAGAGAGCAGTATATATAGGAAGGAAGGGCTGCCCAGCAAAGCAATATGCAAGAGAGAGAGAGAGAGAAGCCCCTCCCAAAGGTGAGGCAAGTGAAGCCATTCAGCAACATCTCTCCTTGTGTAGACATGTACAACAGCACACCATATTACTACTTAGATCCCTACAGCGAAGAGCTGATGAAGGCGCTTGAGCCTTTTATGCCCAACTCCACCCCAACCCCAACCCCATCCCCATCCCCATCCCCATCCCCATCCACCACCTTCTCCGCCTACAACCACCAAAACCCTCCAACACCCGTGATCGGCCTCAACAAGCTAACCCCATCACAAATCCTCCAAATCCAAGCCCAAATCCACGTGGCATCCAGCCCAGCCCCCACCTTCCTGGCCCCGAAGCCCGTCCCCATGAAGCAATCGGCGTCCAAGCCCAACGGGAAGCTCTACAGAGGGGTGAGGCAGCGGCATTGGGGGAAGTGGGTGGCGGAGATCAGGCTCCCCAAGAACCGCACCCGCCTCTGGCTCGGCACCTTCGACACCGCCGAGGAAGCCGCCCTCGCCTACGACACCGCCGCCTACAAGCTCAGGGGCGACTTCGCCCGCCTCAACTTCCCCAACCTCAGCGCCCACCTCTTCGGCGACTACAAGCCCCTCCCTTCCTCCGTCGACGCCAAGCTCCGCGCCATCTGCGAATCCCTCGCCCTTTCTCAGAAACAGGGGTCCTCCGAAGAAGAAGTCGAAGACGTGAAGCCCAAGGTGCGTGATGTTGAGGAGGATGTAAAGGCTGACGTGGCGCTATCGGTTTATCCAGAATTGGAGGATTTGAAGGTGGAATCCGATGAATCTTCGTCTTCATCTTCAGCGGGTTCGTGTTCCCCTGAATCGGGTGTTACTTTCTTCGATTTCTCCGATTACTGTAAGTGGGACGAGACTGGGGGTTTTGGACTGGAGAAGTACCCTTCCGTCGAGATTGATTGGGCCGCCATATGATTCAATCCTTCAACATCTTGTAGCTTTGATGCAATTTGTGCTTTTTTTTTTTTTTTTNGGTCATGGGTCATGGGTTGGGTTTTGGGTTATGCCACGTGGTGCGCCGCATCAACGCCGCATCAGCGCCACGTCAGCACACTCAACCCTCAGCCTACCCCAGGGACTAAAACCTAATTTTACAATTTTACAGGGATTAAAACTTTTACGCAGGGACTAAAACCAAACTTTCAAATTTTACAAGGACTAAAAACATAATTAACCCTTTTTTTTATCTAACTTGAAAATACTCAATAAAAAAAGAGTTCTGCTACGTGTACACCAAAAATCATACACCATACATACATCTCGTACTTATATTCATAAATTTTGTGTTTTAACTCATGTAATGTTTGTGCACTTAATTAAGTATAGTTGAGAGTATCATTTACAAGTTTGTAATGTTTGTGCACTCGTGAGAATAAAGTTTGTGCATTATTAATGGTGTATGTATGGATGTATGAAATTAGGTGTACATGTAGCATTTTTGTTATCTATGCTTATGTTTGTGAAACTAGCTTTCCCTAGTTGTTATATTTAATACAATACATCTTCATGATGATAAATAAAACATAACAAACACATAATGACAATTAGAATGGAAAAGGATGCTATATGCTAAATAGATTACATTTGATTTTGTATGATTGCACTTGATGGTATTACATAGCTTACACATCATACAATGATAAATAAGGAACATCCTTTTGAGAACATATCCAATAACTTTCTATATATGCCTTGATGGATTTACTATTGGATATATTTGTGTCTAAATGAATATATGCATGAATATCAAGTGCTATAGTGTTTGAATGCATTCATGTTAGGCAAAGAATATTATTTAATTAATATATTGATTTGATCCTTGCCTAATTGTATATGCATGATGCATTGATTGATCTATACATGCATATTAAGATATTGGAACACATTGGACTAACTATACTTTCAATTGAATAATATTATGTATAGGAAAGTCTAAGGCATCAAGAACAAGATGGAACAAAAAGAAACATATTCATATGATGTCCAAAGTCAAAAGGCAGAGCATAAAATGTTTATCCCATGAAGAACATGGTAATGCCAAAGATAGGATTCGTGCAGAATACCAAGTTCAAGCAAGCTATCAAAAGGATATAGTCTCTTAGGACTTAAGGTATTCTTATCAAAGGAAAATTGATATATATCTCTCTCTAAACTCTTAGAATGATGCTCTTAAATGATCTTTTGATTCTAGGAACTAAAAATGGTTAAGATTGACAATAGGAATCAAAAGAATGGAAAAAATGATGAATTTGACTCAAGCAAACTTGAGTTATTCGAATGATCAGGGTTTGTCATTCGAATGACCTAGTAAAAAAGCCATAACGACTAGATTTGCTTGAGTCATTAGAATGACTAAGGGTGTCATTCAAATGACCAAGCTCTAGAAGCTAGAAACGGCTAGTTTTCAATGGATAGAAATGAGAAAATAATTGGGTAACGGCTAGTAACGACTAGTACACTTAACAAACTCTATAAATACCCATTAAACTCATATTTCTAGCTAAGCTCTTCACTCTCATCATCCTTATACTTCATACTATAAATGGATTAATATTTTCCACCATCATAAGAAGAAAAGAGAGATATTATCAATACTCCTAGATCGGCTGAACGCTTGATTTTATTTTGATTGGCTAGATGTTATTTAGATTAACGAATTAAGGATGGTTATTATTTAGATTTCTATTGTTTTTATTTCAAGTATTTTAATTTATTGGATCTATTTAGATTTCCCTTTGACAACTCCATTTATATTGGATTTTGGAATTATGATTATAATTTGCTCTCATTTCGTGTTATTTTTTTAATTTAATTTTTTTAATGATGTATTAGATACTTGTGGATATCCGCAGGTTCCCATTTATCCGCGAGGATAGTAAAAGACACACGTACAGGGATGGGGGGCAAATTTTCATTCACAAGGCAATGGACATATAGTTATCCTCCACCTTGTCCCATTTCCATTCCTAGTTATGTATGCTTAGTAATTTAGGTGTTAAGAATTTTAGTTATCATAACTTAATTGTAATTGTTGAACAACATCTAATATTAGTTGTTCAATAAGATTATAAGGAATCAACACGCTTAAGAGACCTTCAAGCCTATTTATATCGAACATATTTTAGGTGCTATATATTGATGGAGATTAATTTGTATCCACTGATAGTGTAAAAGAGTTTTACACTCTCATTCAATTGTGTGTTGACACATACCAAAATTAGTTGAGTCTTCTTCCTACTACTTCAAAAGTCTTCCAAATGCCAGCACATGATTGGATGACAGTGTAACACTCTTTACACTATCAGTGGATACAATATTTCATTGATATTAGAAATTTATAGATAAGAATTAAAATTATAAAGATATTTTGACTTCACTCTCAAAACTACAACATATAGCTTTTCATGGTTGTCCTTAACTCATATTAGTTGCAATAGTAAAGCTAAGAGTAAATTATTTTTTGAGTTAATTAACATTTATTTTGTTATTTCTTGTGTTATTTTTTATTATTAAATATTATTCTTAGAATCCTTGTGGGTACCCATGGGAATATGGATATTTTGTAGGATTGGGAATGATAGATAATTTTTACACGTAGTAGATAGTGATGCTAATTTGGGTGAACTATTACCTGCGATAGATATTGAGGATGGAGGAGGTACTAACTGGTCGATTGTCATCCCTAATTCTATTCAAAATCATCAAATCTAATACAATGCATAAAAATTGCTTTCACCTTTTCACACAGAAAAATCATTATATAGATAATGTAAGCTGCTATACCAAATCTCTTGCTAGCTATTAGGGATTAAGTATAACATCCCAAAAATTTTCCCTTATAAAGGTTTCGCGTAATTCATAATTTTGCATAATTAAAGGCATATTTGAGACTACTATTTAGACTGGAAAAGTAGTTATAGAATTTATTTCTCAAAAACACCAGTCAAAATAATTGTTTCGTGATCTCGCGGAGCGTCGCAAGGTCTGTGCCAATTTTTGGGGTAATACCGAAATTCCGTCAGGTCCCAAAGGTATCCGTAAAATATACTCTCACGGAGATATGTTGACGAATACCTTAACCTGACATACCATCAGGACCAGGAAAATTCGTAGATCGCGACTATATGTTTGGAAAATTTTTAGGATATTCGTACACGAGCGATTAACGACCAAACACGATCAAAACGGGCCAGAAGGACCTAAGGCTTATCCTCTGGCTAAGACATTTTGAAAAATTAATAATATAATAATGAAAATAAAATAAAGAAAAAAGAAAAGAAAAAGAGGAACAGGGCCAAAGCCTTGGCTATAAATAGCCAAACATACTTGGCCAAAATTGCTTCAAAATCTCTATGCTTTCATAAGTTTTCGGTTCTGGTTGTGCACACTGCGGTTACGTTGCCGGACTCAGGAAAAATAGGAAGAGCATACCAACGCGAAGAGGAGATTTTTTTCATCACTTTCACCGATTCAGAAAGAGCTTAGGAAGTGGGTAACCCTAGACCTACTATCTATGTGGATTTCTATGCTGTTTTATATGTGTATATTTGTGAAACTGATTCAAAAAAATATTATGTGAAAAATATAGAGATAGTGTTGTGAAGATAGTTTTGAGTAGTTTTAATGTTAGAAAAGTATAACTGTACTTGTGGGAACCATGGGAATGTTTTAAATGAAAATCTTGAATTACAGTAAGTGATTTTGGTGAGAAACAGCGTTACAGACTAGTTTAAGGCAAGGTCATTCGAATGACCAAACCCCAGTCATTCGAATGACCCTGAAGTTTACTCATCCTGGAGCATTTTTAATAGGTCATTCGAATGGTCAAACCTTAGTCATTCGAATGACCACTCATTTTTAGCAACAGAGAGCTAAATTTTCGTGTCATTCGAATGAACAGCCTTGGTCACTCAAATGACCATTGAATGGCATGAGTTTTTAAGCCTACCCACTTGTTCCAACAAGCATTAAACCTTTGGAAATGTATATTTGATATTAGAAATGATTATGTAAGTATGTAATATGAAAGCATGCATCATGAGGACTCGGTCGCCGTTAGGGTTTTAGGACGACCGCAGACAACTAGAGGCTTATCACCGAATGCTTAAAGATCAAAATTGAACGCTAGGAAACAAGTGATGTTCTAAGAAGATTTTGGTCACCATGAGTTCGGTGTACCTTAAGACAAGTACATAGTTATATAATAGGAAATCCCTCTCTTGGCACGTCTACGGACAAGCCCCTCACCAGTCCAGCAAGATGGATTCGTCAACGATGTTAAATGAAAAGAAAGAAAGAAAGAAAAAAAGAAAAGAAGGATGAGTGAGGGTGACGTCACACCTGAACGATGATGATGATGACGAGTCCATGCCTGGTCGCGTAGAGAGGACCGGCCCCCGCCATCCCCCTAAGTGGATGGTTAGCCCAATTAATAGTCGATAAATGGACCCGAGATATCCATTGGTGGTTCGCAACCACTCAAGTTAAAGCGCTGCATGGTCGTCGTAAATATGGGAGCAGAAGTGGTTGTAGCTGGACGACCACGACTACAAAGGTGGAGGACTAGAGGTAACAAGAAGGACGCGACCCTGGTCCCCATGTTTGACCGTAAGCATAAGAGAATCCCCATGTTTTCCCCCATCCATAAGTATGTGACGTAAGAGTATGCGATGTATGAGTATATGAATGCAAGTATAGACATAATGTGTAAGTACTGTCAAGAGAACGCTCGAGACGGCCTATATAAGTAAGCGAATGAAGTTAAAAAAGCACGAAAACCTAGATAAGGAAAAGACTAGGAATTTCCCGTCACATAGTAAGATAGATAAAACTACTCAGGAATAGGAGGAATGATAATAATCAGTAGGAACATAGTATGCATGAACACCTAGAGATCTCCTGAGTGGCCTGGTTCATAAGCGAGGTAAAGAAGTAAACCTTAAGCGAAGGTATCCCATTGGGGAGGAACGTTCTCACCCCCACTCGCTCAAGATTCCAGGGGCAGACGAGGGCTATGAGGAGCAGCAGAGGAGCAATGAGGGACTGTTGCCGGACCCCGACATCTGGAAGGCAAGACTTCAAGGCTGTGAAGACGAGCTAGTATAGTTGCTCGATATAAGGATCTTTTGTTGAAAGAAATGAACAATGTATTTGGATATATATATATATATATATATATGCTATGGATATGTAAATTAATACAACACTGTGCATTGTTGTGAATATACATGATGGACCATGTGTTTGCTTATCTACCTAATTATACTGTAACTGATTCGTAGTCGTAAGCCCAAGGCTCTATCGCTTGTATTATATGTATCTTGATCACGCACGGCTCATACTTTAGTAATGCAGCACAAGCAGAAATAGTTTAAAATTGGTCCATATTTTCTTTAATCAAGTATTTTCGTAAATAATGAAGGGCTATAAGTATTCCCACTAATCACTTAACAACCTAGTGAGCAGTGCATACGACTTAAGCGTAAGCAGTTAGCTAGGAGTGTTACATTAAGTGGTAAGGTCATGATTCGGAGCGGAATGGATCATTCATTCCTCCATTGGGGACAGTTACACAAATTACAACTTCAAACGTCATGTACCTGTCGCTTACTCAACCATCAAAGTTAATCTAACAGATGAAATTTTCTTTTTCACTTCACTCATGAAAAAATCATTCTCACTTGATACATCTGACTATATAATATATATTTTTTTCTTGGAGGAAAAATCAAGTTGGCAAATTAAATTAATTAGATAACTGGTACTATCATGTCAAATCTTCATTGTGGAATATTTTTCTCACATGTGTAAAATACAATAGGGGCACACAAAAACTTCACCTATAACCTACAAAAGGGCTACGCTTCATATCCATTAGAAACACTACCATCCTTTTTCTGTGGATATAGATTTAACATTTAAATAACTTAAAGAACCTATCACCGAGTCAAGTTAGTAAGCTAGAATCAGTTAACTTAGAGCACAAGCTAAGAGTTAGTTGTCAATTTGTTAGTTACAAGAGTTAGTTACTAGTAGTTGTGTACAATGCATTTAATATGAATTTAAGTTAATTTGAGCTAGCTACCATTTTCAAATGGTATGCTAGCTACCATTTTCAAATGGTATTAGTAGCTTTTCTTTCATGCTTCCATTCATCTTATGGCAAGTTTCTCCCAAAGAAACTTTAGGATCTCAAGCTTGACATCCAAGCTTGATTTTTCTTCTCAAGTTTCAATCAATGATTAAAGAAGTTCCTTCGAGACTTTGGTGAAATTTGAGCAATTTTCTCAAAATCGCTTTGAAGTCTCAATTGGAGCTTAGCGAATTCCAATTTTATTCTAAAAAATCTTCAATTTCTTCCTTTTTTTGATTCTACCTTTCTTGAATCAGTAACCATGGAAGATTCACATCAAGATTTTGTACCTCTGCATGTTAGTTTTGAGCTCAGCAACAATTCATCATAGAATGATGAGATTCCACATCAAGGAATTCATGTTCACATGAATGATTAGGTCGTTCGCACTGGCAACAATCAAAGTCAAGGAATTCATGTCTTTAATCTAATGAGAAATCCAATGAGTCCATATTTCTTGCATCCGAGTAAGAATCCATGTTTTGCATTAATATCCATGACTCTCACGTCACAAAACTACCATTAATGGTAAAGAGCAATGAGGATGGCTTTGAAATTAAAAAACAAACTACACTTCATTGATGGCACACTGCCACAACCTGAGGTAACTGATATTTCATTTTTTGCTTGGGATAAATGCAATACTTTTGTTATATCTTGCATTACTCAGGCATTAAGTCCAAAAATTTTGCGTCGTGTTTTTTTGGATAGAGAGTGCTTTCAAATTATGGAATGATTTGCACAAGAGATATTTTGAGGGTGATGTATTTTGCATAGCTAACTTGAAAGAGGAATTGTATGCAATGGGATAAGGATATTTGAGCATCACCTTTTATTTCACCCAATTAAAGTCAATTTTGGAAGAATTAGATAAAATTTTTTTCCGATTCCCAATTGTGGTTGTGGTCCTCTCTGTGTTTGTAGCCTACGAGT
Organism: Nissolia schottii; assembly: GCA_003254905.1. Lineage (NCBI taxonomy): Eukaryota > Viridiplantae > Streptophyta > Magnoliopsida > Fabales > Fabaceae > Nissolia > Nissolia schottii. Next base: position 38,351 of record QANU01035148.1, read on the forward strand.
AATAAAACAATATAGAAAAAAAGATTATGTTGTAAGATTCTTGTGTGGATTGAAGACCAATTTTTTGTTGTAAGAACACAAATAATGTTGATAAGACCTTTTCTTGAGATCAGGGCTAAATTTTCTCCCTTGACACAACAAGAGAGGAAAATGAATAATGGAAACCTTGAGTCTAAGGTGTTTTTTACTGCATCTGATAAAGGAAATTTAGGAATTTCTTCAATGAAGGGAAAGAATAGAGGAAACAGATAATGTAGTAACAAAAGTGGAGTTGGTAGAGGCAATAACAAGACTTACTATGATCCTAATGTAACATGCACACATTATGGGAAGGAAGCTCATTCGATTGAGATATTCTTCAAGAAGCATTCTCACCTACTGTAGCAATACAAAGAACAAGTAGCTACTGCTAACAGTCTTAACACTACTAGTGATGATTGTGATGAGAAAAGTAGTGTAGTATCCTACCAAAAAGAGGATAGGGAGAGCTTAGAATTGTTCTTTACTCTAGAGTAGAAGTATGCCTTGTTGTCCTTGCTACAACAAAAAGACCCACAAAAGGATTCACAACCTTCTCATAATGTCAATCACATCACCTCACTCTTTCATGTTACCACAGATCCATTAGGTAAGCACCTCATATTATTCATAGTTGGCCATAAACTAAGTTATTGGCTAGTAGACTGCAATAGACCATGTGTGTTACTCACTCTAAATTGGTTGAGTCCTTTGTTGCATTGATTGAAAAACAATTCTTTGTTAGGATTAAGACTCTTAGGACATACAATGGAAGTGAATTCACTATGAGAGATTGCCATGCCTCTAAAGGCATCATCCACTAAATCTCATGCATTGAAACCCCTTAGCAGAATGGGGTGGTTGAGTGCAAACATCAACATATATTAAAAGTAGTTAGATCCCTCATTTTTCGATCTGTTTTACCAAAGTGTTTTTGACAAATTGATCTTCGTCATGTAATTTACCTAATTAACAAAAAACATAGCAACTTGTTGCAGAATAACCCACCTTTTGAACTTTTCCATGCTTCTTTACCGGATATCAAGGACCTAAAGATATTTGGCTGTTTAGTCTATGCTACCACCTTAGTGGCACATAACACAAAGTTTGATGCTAGGGCAAGTAAATGTGCTTTCTTAGGTTATAAAAGTGGAACTAAAGGGTGTATTCTATATGACTTACATAGCCGAGAGATTTTTTTGTCTAGAAATGTAATTTTCTTATGAAACACATTTTCCTTTTACAGCATCTCCATCTGATTCTTGTTTTTTTTTATTTTATTTGTTTCCTCATTGTACAAAAAAAGCATCTTCATTTCATGAGCATTCTCCATCAAACCAGAAACCACACAATTCCTTATTATCACCAGTATTAACAAACCATCATTCCTTAGATCCTTTCACCTATGACACATACCCTACTACCACAACATCCTTCATTCATCCCATTGCATCTCATGACAACAATCCATCTACATCAGATGTCAATTCTCCATTGCACACAAATGATGCATCACCTCATCTCATTTCACCACCACAAACTGCATCATGTCATGACCTTACCTCCACTACTGCATCTCCTAATCCCACAGATTATGTCCCCATTCCCCCCAATGATATCACACCTATTTCCCAGCCTCCACCAGCACTTAGAAAATCCTTTAGGCCTATGAGACCTATAATCTATATACAAGATTATAACTGTATGTTAGCCAATTTTTACCAAGTGATTCACCCTCCTTACATAGCAGGTATCCTATCTCTGATTATTTATCTTACACTTCATTTTGTGCTAACCATAAAAGATTTTCCCTAGTTGTGTCCACTAATCCTGAGCCTAGGAACTATGAGGAGGTTGTCAATTACTCTTGCTGGTTGCAAACCATTAATTCTGAATTGATTACTCTAGATAAGAATCAAACTTGAGTTCTAACTAATCTTCCGCATAGGAAGAAAGCTATTTATTATAAATGGGTCTTCAAGGTGAAATGTCATGTCAGTGGAATTGTTGAGAGGCATAAAGCTCAATTAGTTGAAAAAGGTTTTACATAATTATTGGCATTGTCTATTTAGAGACTTTTAGTCCAGTAGTCAAGATGTCTACTCGACGAGTTCTCTTTGCTATAACAACAGCTAGAGGCTGGTTCTTACAACAGCTTGATGTCAACAGGACATTTTTACATGCAAAAGGTTCCTTTAGCATCATAGTTTTGGACCCAAAGCTAGTGTGTAAACTCTAAAAATCCTTGTATGGACTCAAGCAAGCCTCGCAACTAGAATGCCAAGCTTGTTTCTATGCTAGCTCAGTCCAACTTCATTCAATCCAAATTTGACTATTCCTTCTTCACCTAAGCACACCTCACAAGGATTCACAGTCATTCTAGTTTACGTGGGCGACCTTGTCCTTGTTGGCAATGACATGGTAGAGATTCAAGCACTAAAACAATTGCCAGATGAACTCTTTAAGATCAAGGATCTCGACAACCTCACTTTCTTCTTAGGAATGGAAGTAACAAGGTCTTCCAAAGGCATTGCTTTGTATAAAAGGAAGTATTACCATGATTTCTTAGCTGATCATGACTTCTTGGACTTAAAGCCAACTTCCACACCTATGGACTATTAGTTGAAGTTGGATAAGGATTCAAGCACTCTCCTCCCTATTGCCACCGAGTATAGGAGACTAATTGAGCGTCTTCTCTATTTAATACATACTCAGCCTACCATAAGCTATGTAGTGGGGAGGTTAAGCCAATTCCTTGATTGTCCCACTCACTCTCATCTAGAGCATGCTCACAGAGTTCTTAGTACTTAAAAGGATCACCTACAACTAGGATTTTCTTATCTAATGTATTTGATTTGATCATTCATAGTTTTGTTGATATTGATTGGGGCGCTTGTCTTGAATCATGACATTCCATCTCTGAATTTGTTGCTTCCCTAGCCGATCTTTATTATCTTCGAAGAGCAAAAAAAGACAACAATTGCTCACACTTCAGCAAAGTATTACTTTCTTGCTCAAATAACCTGTGAAATTCAGTGGTTGCTATTCTTGTTAGCAAACTTTGACATTCATCCCTCAACTGCTGTTGTTCTACATTGTGATAATCAATCGACTATTCACATAACAACCAATTCCATTTTTTATGAGCGCACAAAGCACATCGAAATTGACTGTCATGTGTAGGGGTGTACAAAACCTTGTTCTTCCCGCTAGCCCGAACCGGCCCGAAGCATTCGACCCAGAGATGATTGGGTCTATTCGAGTTTAGGGTCGAGTTTGGGTCTTTTAAAATAGTTCCACTCCAAATATAAGGTTGATTTCAGGTAAAGACAAACTCAGCCCAACCCGGCCCATATGCATTTTATGGTGCAACATTTTTTGGATAATCTATTGTAGTTAAACCATGTCTATTTTGGTGTGTAGAAAGCAAAATCCTAGCACATGAAGTATGTATAATTTTCTTAGTTTATGCATTTTAATGAGTGCACCCATTATTTTTGTTGTTGTTTGTGTGCACTAAAACTATGGAAGTTTGAATGGGAATGCTAATATTAGAAGTTTTATGTCATTTTGTTGTTGTGTGTGAAATTAAAGAGTGTTTAGTTAGAAACTATGATGCTTATTCAAATATAAAGCAAAATGAGAAATAAAATGGTTTGCAATTTTTTATTTTTGGTTTGAGATAACATTGGCCCATTTTAAGCCCGATCTAAACCCGAGTTTTAACTCAGCCTAAAGATGATTGAGTCTATTCGAGTCTAGGGTCAGGTTTAGCTCTTCAAAATTAGCCTGATCCAAATATAAGGTTGGGTTCAAGTAAAGAAAAACCCGACCCATGTACATCGTTGGTCATGTGATAGGAGACAAGGTGCAAAACAAAGTCATCAAGCAAGGTTATTCTCCAAGCTAGGTATGATAGAGTTCTCTCACACCAACTTGGGAGGGCAGTCAAGTTAGTAAGCTAGAATGAGTTAACTTGGAGCACAAGCTAAGAGTTAATTGTCAATTTGTTAGTTCCCATTGTTAGTTACTAGCAGTTATGTACAATGCATTTAATATGTATTTAAGTTAATTTGAGTTTCATTTCAGTTAGTTAGGAATGATGTATATAAACCACAGATTCAGTTAATGAGATGTAGAATACTCATTTTCAGAGTTCTCAAGCGATTTTGCTCTCTGAACTTCTGAGTTCATGGCATCTCTTGAGCTAGCTGCCATTTTCATAGAACCAAACTATGTTTTAACAGAAATTTAAATTTCTAAACATACCCTTAAATTAGGAAAATTCTAAGGCAGGTATACAGTGATGACAATAATGGAACCAAGCAGCGGCCACATCTCGATTATTTGGGAAATGTGACAGCATAAATTGACCGTTAAATTCACAGTTCACTAATCAGTTACAACCTATCTTGCTCAACTCTTCAGATCCTTCTCTCTTGCCAAATCATTCACAGGATCCTGTTCAACTTTCACACCATCTTCATGCACTTGCTGAGAATTGATATCTAAAGCCTGCAAGAACCATGTTGAAAACAAATAAATAAACGATGACACACTTCCGGGCGATACTTATGTCTGCATACATGCTTAATGTTTGCACATGTTTGCTTATGCTATGAAATTGACCTTCATGCAAGCTGTTTCATCCAGTGCACTATCAGTGGTTCTCAAATGCTCCCCCGTCTTTCTTTGATCCTCCTGGAATGTTAAGCCGGCATTACAAATTGTCAAATTGTCCAAAATTTCATATCACGAATGTGTGTAATTGTCTTCAATAGAAGCAGAAAGTATATAACCAGTCCATAGGATTAAACAAGTAAAAGCAATTCATTGAAGAGTTACTGAACATGATTTGCATAATGATACAAGAAAAAACTGCTACCAGAGCCCATAATTAATTGGGTTTCTCCACTAAAATTTCATCAGGCTGGCTGTTCACATCATATAAACTATTGGTGACAAGAAATACATGTGAATCAAAACTGGTAGTTGAGGTTTTACTCCATAGTGATTTCCTTCATAGGCAGACAGAAACACCACACATAATTTTATCAGTGTATAAAATTCCCATACACTGCACCTGATGCTTGTTAACAACAACCATAGATCAAAGGCCGAGCTGTACTGGAATGCTTGAGGGCAATATAAAATTATTTATTAATAGAAGTTCCACAAAGATCAATCAGTCATAATTAATATACATTATTATGTTTAGAAATTCCCAGATGGATCCCTGCACCTGTCTCAATAAAAGTAAGTATAAGAGGGATCTCATGCAAATAGGGTGGAAATGGGCCGGGTCGGACTAGGCTTTGGCTTATAAACAGGCCTGACTTACTTCTAAATTATTCAGCCCAAACCTAAGCCTATTACCGATCATAAACTTTTTTCTGAAGCTCGGCCTAACCTTTTTAAAAGTCTAGTCTAGCCTTAAAGCTTGTTTACAGACCTACATGAAACAAAGAAAAAAAAAGGAATAAAAAAATCTTAGATGTTATCTTTTAATGAAGCTTTACATAATGTATATCTAATTAAGTCTTTATCAGAAAATATAAAAGAAAACATTTTTTTCAGCCATTTAAATCTTGACAATCAAATAAGCATTAAAGAAGATGAACCATATCACTAACTAAGAAAGAGTACTACTCCACAAAGATTGAAGTGATATGACGAGAAAACAAATTAATAGGTAATGTACAACGGACGAAAAGATGTAGCGCTGGGTCTGAGATGAAGACAAAGAGGTAACCATTCAAAGATGACCAAGAATGCTTGACTCTGTTTTTGAGAGAGAGACACGAGAAGCAAAGAGATTTTGAATCTAATTAGGCCAAATTATAGGAATAAGATAGAATTTTTTTAAAAATTCTAGAATAGGAAAAGATATATAAAAAATTTAGCTGATGTTTTGTTTGTTTTTTTTTAAACGTTTGGTTTTCTTTTTTATAATAATACTAGTAATAATATAAAAATAATAAATATAAATAGGCCGGTCTGTTGGGCATAATAGGCATTTTTCTTGACCTATTTAGCTAAAGAGACATTCTAAAAATCCTTGGCCTAACCTATTTAGTAAACGGGCTTGGCCAAACTAAGCCTTAAACGGGCCCAGCCAAAGACCCCCCAACAAGCGGCCTAACCTATTTCCACTCCTGTGACAACCAAAATGGAGTAGGCCAAGGGCATTAGAAATCCTACAGTGTGTAAGTTAAAGTTCTCAAAACAGGGAGATAATTTTATGAGTAATAATACACTTTACAGATCTGTGGTTGAAACTCTGCAGTATGCCCAATCACGCAGCCTATGGAGGAGCACTGGAAAGCAATTAACATATATGAAGTTATCTAGCAAGGATCCCATGGAACTCATCTGTCTAGAGCTGCTCACCTCGAGTTGAAAGGTTTTCTATCCGCAGACTGGGATACTGACAAGTGATATACCAACCTCATGAATCTTATTGTATGAGTGTGTAGGGTACCACCTAAATCAGTTTTACTTAAGATGGCCCTATAAGATAGGGGCCTCTAACAAGGGTCCTGGACCCTGCCTTAAGTTCTATCACTCTCTTCCTTGAAAGGGAATACGGGCTTGCCTTTGGAATTGAATCAATAAAGGCCTTACTTCAATCCATGCTTATAACTGAAATGCAGCCTTGGTAAGGGGAGGAATAGATCGGTAGAGGCTTTACTCTATTTCTTAGCCAGAATAGCGGCCTCCTCCCTATCGTTTGTGCTCCACACCCATGAAGTCCTCACTTGCCTATGTAAGACTCTAGCTTGCCTTTGGTATTGAATCGGTAGAGGCCCTACTCCATTCCATCCTTTTAGTTTGGAATGCGGTCTTGGTAAGGGGAATAGATCAGTAGAGGCCTTATCCTATTCCTTAGCCAGAATAGCGGCCACCCCAACTTGAGCCTCCCTATCATTCGTGCTCCACACCTATGAAGCCCTCACTTGGGCAAGCCCACCCCCGTAGGCATGTCATGAGGTGTGTAAGGCTTGTAACAGAATTGGAAGGGTGCACATGATAGTGTTGGGCTATTAGCTATATAACAAATAGGAAAGAGAGGTACAAGTTACTTGGCATATTATGAGTGATAAAGTGGTAAGGAAAGCAGGTGGACTCTCTTAAGTCTACTCTCAACTTTCTCATGTTCATTATTTTATCCAAAATAATTATGGCCTTTCAGCCTGACAGGTGACCAGACACAAAAACATTGATTTTAGAACATATTTTACTTAAAATCTTATTAACTGGGCTCCCGATAGAGTAGTTTTAGAAATTATTTCAATTTACTTTGTGGCGCTGGTGGCTTCAAATCTAGTAAAATTAATACTTCATACATATTTTCCAGGGATTATACTTTTACCAAACAATCAAGGAATTACTTCAAAAACTAACAAAGAACCACATACCAGATCATTGGGCTGAGGTTCAACCATCTCTCTCTTCACTTTGCTCGGGAGAAGCTCGCTGATTTGACAAGGTAACAAACTGAGGACAAGTTGATCATATGACATTGTATGATAAGGAGTAAATTGAGGATAAAGCAAAATACCGTTCACCAACGTCCATGTCAGAATCTGGATCCCATCGCTCATCACGATCATCATGATCTTCATCTGCCTGGATAATTTTGAATTTTATATTTATTAGGTGTGAGCTTGAACATGATGATGAAGTCCAACTATTTAGGATAACTTGGGATTTATTTATCCTACTAAACTATCCTTCTTTTCCCTAGTAGTTGAGATACTTTTGGAATCTTTATCACTCTTCTGCTTATTTATAAATGTATTTTCCTTGATGATACATATAATAAAAGGCTGCCATTCTTTTCTCCACTCTATATGGAACTAGAGTACTGGGACCAACCAAAGCCATGGTTAAAACAGCTACGACAGAATAAAATTTCAACCATGAAGCACTTCAGTAGGCTGATAAATAAGGGAATCATGACTTAAAACAGAGCCAAGCAAAATTAATCTCCAGTGCATAAGTCTCAAGTCTCAACCCTGTTTCATCCTTCTTTACCACTACCCATTTGGTAAAACAAGTCCACAACGCTTATTATAAAATGTTTTTCCAATTCATCAAGGTTTATGCAACCAATGCAGAATCTCTGCAACTTCAAAAGTGTTTGAAGGAAGCAAGAATATCAACCTTAGTGCAGATAAAACATTTCCAATTCTTCTCTGTACTTTGGTAATAAATTACAAATTGAAGATATCATCTACAAACAAAGGTCCAGTTGGGTTTACGGAAAAGTAGACAACAAGAGTTGTGCAGAAGCAACAATTAAGCATAGAGATAGAGGGCAAGCAGTCATGGAGTAACTTCAAAATATTGATTACATGAATCTACTTTTTTTCTCCTCCTGTTTCTTTTTTTGCTAAATTCAGAAAGATGATTATAATCATGGTTTGCTTTTGGACAAGTGGCTGCTAAAAAGTTCTCTTCCTCTACCGCAAAGAAGCATATGTGAAAAGGCAATAAAGATAGCCACTGGAGAAAATTCAATTAAAAGAAAAGGTTTACCTCTCCAAGATCAAAATCAGGAGGCCTTTCCTGAAATTGGACACTGGGAGCATGCTGCAGCTTGGAAAGATTCTCAAGTAGCCTAGATCGAATTTCTTCTAATAAATGACGAGAATTCTTGTTTTCCATGTTACTTGGGGCAACATGAAGGGTATAATCTGGACCAAAATATTCATAATACTCATGCTGTGGCATTTTGTCATCAACCTCTATTCCAAGAGCAACTCCTGTCTGCCTTAACAAATAACAAACACACAATTTTATCTATTTGGATTAATCTATACAGAATTACAGCAAATGACTCAATTATACATGAATATAAAATTAATAAAAAATGGCGAGCAAGTTGAGACAAGTTTCATTGAATACTGAAGCTTAGGATATTCAACTTATAATTTATTGTTCACAATCAATACAAGACTGGCAAAAGGAAACAACTCAACTAATTTGATTCCTCTTTACTTCATTTCCACTGAAATTTTGAAGTTACTTCATGTTTAGCAGTTTTTTAGAATAAACCATCAAATCGGTCCATAAAGTTTGCAGCATCAATCAAATTTGTCCCCGTAGTTTCAAATCCATCAAATCCGTCTCTATAGTTGGCAAATGTCAATCGAGTTGGTCCTTTTGCATGTCTACTCCAGTAATTAATTTGATTGACCTTTGTCAACTATTGGGTTGGATTTGATCGATTTGAAATTATGGGAACAAATTTGATTGATGCTGCAAAGTCTAGGAGCTGATTTGATGTTTTATTCCAATTTTTTAATTGACATATTGATAGGCTCCTGAAACTGACAAAGGTGTATGTTGAAGAAAAATATGGAGGATCATGGCCTCAAAGCAGCATGGATCACAAGGTGATCTAAGAACCGCTCACATAGTAGTGTGGATTAGTGGGAAGATAAGAAAATATAGAAAGGGGAAGGACGAGAGAAAAACAGCAAGGAAAGTGTACGAGGAGGCTGGTGGGAGACTGGGACTAATCAGAGAGAGAAAGAAAAGAATCTATTATTGCAACAGGATTGATGGCAAATAGCTAAGAGCCCTAGAGATTGGTATAAATTTGTATAGAGATAGTATCTGTTGAAGTATTGGAACATACGGCGACAACTAATCACATTCATGTATCAAAGATATAGCCTAAACTCATTATTTTAGTCTTGTAAATAGGTGTGATGAATAAGATGTAGATAATATCTCGTGTATAAATATCCCCTCTCTGTTTAATGAAAATTGATGAAGGAATTTAAGTAATAATGTTTGGTCTCTCTTTCAAGTTGGTATAAGAGTGGGTTTCTGTTAGTTGTATGCTCCCATATATGTACGAATAATTCCTATTAAGTAATGACAATCTATTATTCCTTTATGAATAATTTATGAGTGTTTATTAGAGAATAAGTCCATAAGAAACTTGTTACATACTTCATTATTAAAAGTTGAGAATTTGAGTGACAGAATAGTTTAGTACAATATCTTTAAAATAATTTACAATAATAGGAATCTATAATGATCCTCCATATAATCAAGGAAATCCTGAAGAATGCTAGAGAATTATTATTGATAACGAAAACAAATAGTAACAAGATTGGTAGCTCATCGAGAGGCCACCAACTCTCCTAATTCCAGTTTATTCTCATAATACCTAATTCCTAATGCATTTTGCCCAACCCTAAATAGTCGATCATTAATTATGAAAATACAGAACTGCCCCTAATCCCTAATCCCTATCCGTGTATTCCTAATCCCTAATTTAGTCACCAGACACATAATATTGGGCCATATCTTGGGTCGTGACAATACCCGCCCTTTCAAAAATCACCTTGTCTTCAAGGTAGAGTGAATATCAAACATTAATGCTGCTGAAATGACTTCCTCTTGGGTCCCAAAACTTGAAAAGGATGGAAGAAAGTGTGCTTGTAGCATATCAATGACCTCCTGTGTCTCAAGGAGTAAACCCAAGTTCAACCCCCTGTCTATCTTGATTTTCAGAAAATTGCAGCAAATACGTTTTCATTCGCCTAGTGTGCACTTGGCCCAAACATTTCATGGCAAGGTTTCCATGTATTGAAACCCAATTCTTCATTTTTTTTTTTCACTTGGCCCATGACATGTAGAGAATGATTGATGTAACCAAAACTCCTTTTTCTGTCATTTCCATTCTAGGCTTGGCCCCATAGCTACATAACATGGCTTATTTAACATGGTTTATTTCTTCGGAAGCTTGGTTTTGGGCTTGACCCATTGGGTCAACTCCCAACCTGATTTCCAAAGTAACCGTGTCTCATGAAGCGGTTGATGGAAGCTTGTTCGGTGGTCACAACCGCCCAAACCTCCTTCACAGCGGTTGCAAAGGCTTCGATGTCTGGCAGTTCTAAACGGAGCTCGTGGTTTCAACGACCCTGCGGTCCTCACAGTTCCAAAAATGGTCAGGTGGCCTAGTAGTTGGGGTGAGCTTCTTCAGCAATCCCCACCACTGCCATGGTCGCTGCATCTACGAAATCGGGTAGTTTTGTCAGTTCTAATGGTGGCGATTGCTGCAGTGGTTCCAACGGCCACACGTCAACCCCTAGAACTCTTCCTTCCTTACATAAATGGGCCACTATAGGAGTTGTTGTAATTCTAAGCCCGAATTTAGTCACAAATGGCATGGGCACAGTAATTTGGGCCGCTTGACCCACTTCTTCACTTGCTTTACCTGTTCCCCTCCTTTCTTCTTCATTAGCGCTGCAACTAAGGTGATCTTCAATAGCACCCATTGCAACTGAATCTAATCTCAAAAAATGGCATACCTTCTCTAATATTGACTTTGGCTTCAACACCTCTTTATTCTCCCTTTTTCGATGATTGTTAATGGTGAGCCAAAAGCTTGGTTCCCCGGTTAGAGGTGTGTGAGGCAAGGAGATCCTTTATCCCCTTTTTGGTTCACTAGGGTCGTGGATGTGCTTAGTCGTATAATCTCTAGAGCAGTGTCTTGTATGTTAATTAAAGGCATCAAAGTGGGGTAGCAAGGAGTGATAGTTTCCCACCTTCAATTTGTCGATGACACTATTTTGTTTCTAGAAAATTATACGGACAATTTCTTGAATGCCCTTCTCCATTTTCAAATTTTTGAGCTAATCTATGGGCCTAAGGTTAACCTGTTTAAAAGTGGGCTAGTTGGGATTAATATGGACTCTCAAGTCCTTTATTCTTTCATTGATTTGGCGAGTTGTCAAATTTTGGATTGGCCTTCTGATTACCTAGGTGTTCCTTTGGGTGGTAATCCCAAGTCCATTTCCTTTTGGGATCCTATGGTGGAGAAGATTTCGAAGCGCCTTGGTAACTCAAAAGGGGCTTGTTTTTCTTTAGGAGTTCGAATCACTTTCTTCCAAGCCTGCTTGTCTAGCATAGTGGAGGTGGCAAAGACTATTGAAAAGATCATGAAGGATTTCTTGTGGTCAAGTGCTTCAAAGGTTAATCATCATTTGGAGAGTTGGGATGCATGTTGTCGTCCTTGAAAGGACGAGGGTTTGGGTCTCGGCAATTTGGTGTCCAAAAACACTGCTTTGGCAATTAAATGACTATGGCATTTTCCCTTGGAACCTCACTCTTTATGGCATCAGATTATTCAAAGTAAGTATAACCTAAACAGAAATGGGTGGGACGATAACTTAGTTTCCCCAACTTCTCACTCTAGCCCCTAGAAATTCATCTCTCAAGGTTATTCTACTTTTAACTCTGCTTTCCTTAAAGGTAGGTGTCAGTTCCTCTGTTAGCTTTTGGGAGGACCATCGAATAGGAGACTCTTCCTTTAATGTTGTTTTCCCTCATCTCTATTGTGTATCCTCTCTACATAACACTCCTATCCAAAAATTTTATAGCTTGCCTCTTGGGATTTCCACTTTTTTTGAAATCTAAATGATAGTCTCTATAGAACTAGTCATTCTTTTAGGGTCTTCTTCAATCAGTCCACCTGTCTTCTAGCCCTAATTCCAGGTCTTGGTCACTTGATCCTTTAGGAATGTTCTCTTGTAAATCTTACTTCCATTTCCTACCTCAATCTTCAAACACTACCTCCTTGATAAACCAATCTAGAAGTCCAAAGCTCCCTCTAAAGTCAAATTTTTTATTAGGACAATTGTGCTTAACGAAATTAATACCAACGATATGTTGCAGGTTTGAAGGCCTCAAAGGGCTATCTTCCCTAACATGTGTTACGTGTAGTGTGAGCAGTGAGTTTTGGATTAGTTTTTGCTAGTTCGCTTTGTCGGCTTAGGAGAAGCAAGGAAGCCAAATCCTTATGGCATTTAGTAGTTTATGCCACTATTTGGTGCATTTGGTTAGAGCGTAACTCTCGAATTTTTTATGACAACTTTTTGGACAAACAGCTCCTTTGGGATAAGATTAGAAGGTTGGCCTCCATTTGGTGTAAAGCTCATGATCTCTTTAAAGGGTTCTCCCTCTCAGATATGTTGAGAGATTGGAGTGCTTTGAATTTTTCTTTTCTTTTCTTTTTTTTCCTTCTTAGTTTTCTTTTGGGATATCCATTCCTCTAATACCCTTGTATCATTCTCTTAATGAAATTCTTCTTCTATCATTAAAAAAATAATGACAGCAAGTTTATCAATTGATAGTTGAAACAAACATCTCACCTCATAGCACCAACAACGAGCAACATTCCGAATGGTGTAGCCTCCACCACCTAGCAGTAAGAGGGGAACATTGAACGATCTCATGAATTTGACACACTCTGCATGACCCCTAATGGAAAGATTAAAACATCCCAATCTATCTCCAGATAAAGAATCTGCACCGCACTGCAGAACCACTGCACCAGGCCTAAAAACTTCCATTACTTTACCAATTATTGGTTTGAACAAGTAATGATAACTCTCATCATCAATGCCATCATCAAGCGGAACATTAAGAGAGTAGTATTTTCCCTTTCCATACCCAATATCACGCACATCCCCTGTACCAGGAAAATAATCACCAAATTTATGGAAGGAAACAGTCATGACTCTGTCAGTAGTGTAGAAAGCTTCCTCCACACCATCTCCATGGTGTATATCAATGTCCACATATAGAACACGCTGCAACAAAAATAATATTAGCATTTTAAATAGGAACAGACACAGAAAGCTGCAAACAAAAACTGAAATAGTTTATATAATACGGTTTCTTTACTTTAAAAGATTTTGTCCAAATCAAATTTAGAACACCAAGATTAAAATGTTACATTTTATCCCTCTCAACATACACTTTACACCATTGAACCCCTTGAAGACTCAGAAATGATGAAATATAATTAAAAAGTAAAAACGCATGTCATCTACCGTGCCCAAAAGAATTTCACGTGCCACAAGTTCACTAACAGAGTACATAGCCTTTTCCAAGTTCTGTTTTCTACCATGAACAACCAGGATTCACAGGACCTCCCATTGTAATTCATTTTACAGTTTATGCACAAAACTCAATATTTCCTGCAAGTATGCTTAGAAGAAAACTTCCATTAGATCCTGGCAAGTTTGATGCAATTCAGGGAAAAAAGAGAAAATGAAGGTTTGCAGTGTTTTGGAAAATTAAGGGACTGTAGTTCATGCTTCTGAAACTAGATGGACATCAACTATAGGTTTTAAAAATTGGTTTGATAAAGTTGGGTCAGGGGAAAACTTCGCGGGTAATGCATAATTAGCTTAACAAAAACCAAACCACTGAAACTAGCTCCTGACTCAAACCAATATCGAGAAGACACCTCATACATGGCTTATAGCTAATAGCCAAAAGCTCAAAATAGCAACAAATGTTTGTTACCTCTAACCTAAGCCAGTGGTCATCTTTTTCGTTTGTATTGCTCAAAGAGTGGGTTTAACAAATGTTTTATCACATTACACACACACACTCTCTTCGTAATTGAGCTACAGCGCCTCAGTATTCATTTAAGTACTTGTTCTTCACACCATCCCAAAAATGATATTGCAAGTGTAAAAATTTAAGACATTCAACAAAATGAATGTATGTCTAAAAAGGGACAGGGTTGGCGGAGGAAATACATTATAGTACAAACCTCGTGCTGTTTAAGAAGTTCTAAGATTGCCAGGACTATATCATTCACATAGCAAAATCCAGAAGCCTCACACTTCTTAGCATGATGCAAACCACCAGCCCAGTTGACAGCAATGTCACATTGATCATGATTCAACTTGACAGCACCACCAACTGAACCTCCAGCATAAGTTTGACAGAAAGAGTAGAGACCATCAAAGACAGGACAATCTTCACCAACATTGAAGCGTTTGAGTTGCCTTAGATGATCCTGCTGTGTTTCAGGAGTTATGCCTCGAAGGAATGAGACATAATCATCGGCATGAAAGCGGCAAAGGTCCCTGTCTCTAGCAGGAAATGGCTTGAGGACCTGCATGTGCTGAAGCAATCCGTAGTGGGCAAGAAGAGCATGTGTCATCCGAATACGATGTGGCTTCATAGGGTGACCTTGCCCATAATAGTAATTCCCAACCTCTGGATCATAGAAATAGCACACCTTTCTCTTCACCCCGTCAGGTGCAGATGGCAGGGAATTGCCACCAGCATCCATGTGTTCTGTTTCCCGTAATCTTTCTGCTAATCAATATTCACTCATCCTAAAAAACTTCCTCGAAGGAAAGGAGCCAAAAGAACTATTAACAAATGAGTGAAACACCACAAAATTATTGAAGCAAAAAAGAAAGACGGTATATATGACAATCGCTACGTCACTCCAACAGGTTGTCAAGCATACATTCAACGCTGATTCAACTGAAGTATCAGAATAATAATAAACTGTATGCAAAACCTACCTGTCAATGCATACAAAATAAAAACCAAAAATCAACAGTCTAATGCTACACTAGTAAATGGATCACATAGCGAATATAAAAATATCAGGAACGGTTCCATAATTCCAATGAGGAAAAGAAACGGACACAGCTTATATAACTCACCATTGCTACTTCGCGGAGTCTCTCGCACAGTAACCACACAAAAACGACAGAGGCTGCGAGAAGCAACTCCTCCAGCTAAAACTTGTCGCTGCATGTTCGATGATATTTTAGAATTAATTCTGGCGTTTATTAATAATTCTAGGATTTCATCCGGCTAATACAGCGTTAAATGATAGCAGGATTAAATGAAACCATTCAATTTCAACCCGAAAATCAAACTCGCTTCGAAGTATAGGGCAAGGCAATCGACCGACACCCAAGAAATAGTTCGGCGAAAGATGTCCGCGATTGAAATAATTTCATTAAAATAAAGCGAAAACCAATAGAAGGATGCTAAGAAGACGATAAATTATGTGATAATGAAATTGTGCAAATGAGAACAAGAAGAAGAAGGAGGAGGAGGAAGCTAAAGGGTGTCTCGTGTTGCGTCGCGTTGTTCTCTTTTACCTTGCTGCTACTTGCGTCGCGTTGTTCGTTTGACTCTTTCCCTTCCACTGCCTCTCGCCGGTGTTGACAACATCAGCCAAACCCCAATTTGTCGTTAGCAAACTATTATACTGCCTCTTGGGACACCTGTGCACCTTCTTAAGAGGGCGTCACTAGGCCGTCCAATAGGCTTTCATAAAATTTTGATATCACGTAATGTCTGCTATAATATAATGTTATATAAACAATCAAAATCTTAACCCTTATTTTTTCGACTTTTTTTCTCTTTTGCCCCCCTAACTGAGACAATTTACCAAAATATCCCTGTTTCAAAACATAATACGCAACTGCCCCTGTTTCGTCTGACGTGGACTCCGCGGCACGCGTGGACGTCCACGTCGGATTCGCCAACGCGGTAGGCGAATACACGTCAGATTCGCCAACCGCGTTGGCGAATTTAGCTGAAATCAATTTGCACTAAATTCGCCAACGCGGTTGGCGAATCTGACGTGTATTCGCCTACCGCGTTGGCGAATCCGACGTGGACGTCCACGCGTGCCGCGGAGTCCACGTCAG
>QANU01035148.1:56903-79246 GCA_003254905.1 Nissolia schottii
AAAAATTTAACCTACTGTGCACCTATGCCAACTACGTGTACGCAAAGCAACTTGCATTGCAGTCATCCATACCTTGGTCAAACGAAAATCAAGAATTAGGGATCACTGATAGTTTATTGAATTTGGAGTTTCCTTAATGTAGTGTGCATAGTTTGATCAGCTGGTAAGGATTTATTCGGGTCACATGATAAGAATCGGAAAAAAATACCACTTTGGACAATAACCACATTTAGGAGATTAAACAACTTTCCACACTTAAAATTAATATACCAAAAAATATGGTATATATGCTAATATATAAGCTAAAATTATTAACATTATTTCATCAGTAGATCATTATAAAATTTTCATAAACTATACTGATGCGTATTTTATATTCAATGTTCATCTTTAGTCAAATTTCTCAAAGAATTTTATAATAGTTCATTGGATAAAAGAAACAGTGAAATGATAATTTTTTTTTACTACCTTTAATTACATTTAACTTATAAAATTTAGAAGCAGTTTTTAGAAATGTTGCATAAAGAATGTATCTTTCCTAACTCCAATAGAGTTGATTGTCTGTTTATCATGTTCATATTATGGTGAATGGTTCATTGTAATTGACAACAATATCAAGATTGTCGATTTCATGACGTTTACCTAGGGTTTATTGACAACTAACATATAAAACATTGGAATCTCAATATGTTACCAAGCTTCATCTAACATGTTATCTATAAAAAAATTCACTATATTTATCAGCATCTGACACCACGCCGCGCATCGCGCGGGTCTAAAATCTAGTTATTTATAGGAAGTCGTATAGATGACAAATATTTAGATCTATTGCGAAAGGATACGTAATACATTTTTTAAATTACAATACTTGTCGTGTTAATTTTTAGTGTAAAATATGCTTAGACATTTAAAATTACATATCTTTCATTATTTTAAAATGGTGAATGTATTTATATTTTATTAGCATTAAATTTAACTTCATCAGCACGCGGAATCTTTAAAAAGGACGCGACTTAAAGTTTCAATAATTGTACTTTTACTGTTTACTTTATTAAAGTTGTAATAATGGTGTCGGCCATTGTACTGTGTAAAATTTGTTTGTATCCAGCCCGAATCCTCTATAAATTGGGAGCTCATTTCTATTTGTTCTCAGAACGAAAATCAGATAGAAAACACTACTGAAAAAACCCTGAGAATCAATACTTGTATCTCCATATTTACAAGAATTATAAAGTTGAAAGCTCAACATTTCTGTAAGTCTATGATTTCGCTTCTCTTTGATTTTTACAGTATTTTGATTAACGATTATTTTCATAAAATTAACCTCTTGATTTCATTATTTGTAACGTTTTGCCGTTTACATTTTTATTATCAGATTGTTCAAAACTTTGATAACACTTACTGTGTTTTTGAAACTCCTAATCCTTTAATCTTACAAGATTTTCAATACAACGCCTATTGGTTTTTAGGCTTAACAGATTACATTCTATCTCCTTTGTTTTATTGGCCCAACGCCTTTTACCAACCTCATCAAATTCCTATCATCCGATCTCCATTCCCCACTGAGGTTAGGACAGCCCCAATTTCACCTTTAAATCCTATAGATTACGAATACCTGTACAACGAACCGGATTACAAGTTTAGATCTGCTCCTTCTTCACCCCCAACCGCTTCCGACTATGATCATGAGTTATTTAATGACTCTGATTACGGTAATGAAACCGATTAAAATCTTTACCAGCAAAAGATCCGGCCCAGTTCTGGTATCAGAGCCAAGACGGCTCTAGTAAAGGTCAATAGCTGTTAGGTTATTGCTCTTCTAAAGTTTAGTTGTTCAAATTTCTTAGTATCTCTTAACCCTTTTGTCCATTTTTCTGGGGGGGTGTAGTAGTGAGAGCTACTCATACGTTGGTCAGCCTGAATAGAGGTGGTCCTGGCAGTGTGGTAAGTCCGTTGGTCAGCCTTTGGTGGTCCCGTAGCATACCCATAGAAAAAATGAACCAAAAGCTAAAGAGTATAGTAAGAAGCTTGAGTGATTTGAACCTAGGAAGAAGTAATAAAATGATAGTTAGAGATCCGAGCCAGCCCTCTAGCTCTAACCAGGCAGAAGCCAGTTCATCAAATATAAAACGACAAGAATTAAAAATTGCAAAACTAGAACAGTCCCTGCAAAACTGGTCACTACCTAAAGTAAAATCTCAAGAAATTTATAAGAATAGGTCCATATTTTCTGTTGCCAATGAAGAAATTCATATGGTCGAACAGAATTACCTAGGAACGGGGGGAAACCAAGTGATAGATCTCCTAAAACAGGAAGATCTAGATCAACATATAGCTAAAGGATTTAACTTTATTCACTTAGGGTTAGTCCAGGTAGCTATCAAGCCCAACTATAGAATAGGAGTTAGCCTACCTATAGTCGCTCTCTTACGAGATCATAGGCTTGTACAATTTAAAGATCAATTATTAGCAATTATGGAAAGTAACCTGCATGAAGGTCCAGCTTTCTTTAATTGTTATCCAAACTTTGCAATGAACCTCAACAATGAACATACAGCATCATCCCAAAAATTACATATTCAGATTCCTCCGGGAAAAGTAAAACCTGATAGAGGAACCTTTAACATAATCTTTAGAGTCTATTACAAAGTTACCAAAATAGATTATGGTTATAGGGCTTTACGGTCCTCCAGCCGTAATGAAACTATCGTAATAGAAGCTAATTTAACAAAATCTAAAATACAAACTCCCAGGAGACTGTCTCATCAAGAAGCACTTCTTCATATGCCCGAAGAATGGACGTTCGAAGATGCTATTGAAGAACCGGAAATCTATAATACTCAGATACGAGATATTATAGAAGAAGGTTCGACAGTCCGCCTAAGGATGAATCGGTCATCATCGGTAAGAATTGGCACCCCGAGTGTCCACTCAAGGATGGAATCCGCTAGGTATTCTGTTGATAACTCAGAAATATCTGGTTTGAGAAACCCCACTCCTAGTGTGGCCCAGCCAATTTACCAAGATAACCCTGATTCTCCCCAATACTCTCCTAACACTTCACAAATGATAAACACTTTGAATAAAGAAACCCCTTTTCAAATAGATAAAGAGTGGATTAGAGAAGACTTTACTGCTTCTTATAACAAATCCAGAGTAGGTTGGTTTTTCCAAAACTACTATAAAGAAGAACGAGATGAGATTAGAAGCATGTTCTACCAGTATATGGAAGAACATGAAGTCAATCTCTACTTTTTCCATTGGTTCAGTCAACATTATTTAAAGGAAATAAACCCTTTAGAAAAAAGGATGACCTCTTGGAAATTGCTCAATGGTTCAACTACCGAATCAGAGTATCCTCCAGAAGAAGGCATAAAATTAAATAATTCAAAAATAGAAGTTGAAGCCATACCGTTTAAAACTGTGCTTAGAGAGGATCAACCCCCTAGCAAAGCAGATTTTAAGGGTATTCATCAACAGCTAAACTATTCTAACACCATGTTAGGAGTAATGTCAAAACAATTAACAAGATTAGAAAATAACTCAGACCAACCTAGTAGTTCTAAAGAACCATTAGGAAGTTTAAAATCTAAAGCGACCCCTATCTATAAAATCGATACCTTTACAAAGGATCAGATAAATTTATCTTCAAAAACAGATAAAAGAGTTGAAGAAATCTGTAAAACCTTAGAAAAATTAAAAATTAGTCCCTCTATTAATACAATTAACACCACACCCCACGAAATAAACAAACTAAACCAACGTTTCTCCATAACCAGAAACTACTATCCCCGACCAACATACGCAGATATACAGTTCGAGGAACGAACCCAACATATCCAGACAGGATACAGTGGAAGAGAGTTAGTTGAATGGAATCTAGACGGTTTGGCAGAACAACAAATCCTAGATTTAACCGTTCAAATGTCTATGTGTGCCACAGCCTGCATGGGACAAGGTAACACTAACAAAGAAGCCGCCAAAGGACTGGTTAAAGGCTTCACAGGACAATTAAAGGGATGGTGGGATAATTTACTTACCCAATCTGAAAGAGACTATATTTTAAATTCAGTTAAAACTGAGGGAGGAGAGCAAGACGCTGTTCCAACCCTTATCTATACAATAATGAGAAATTTTATTGGAGATCCTACCATGTTCAAGGATCGAGCGGCAAGTCAGTTGACAAATTTACATTGTCCAACCATGTCTGACTATCGCTGGTACAAAGACACCTTCTTATCTAAGATAACCCTTAGAGAAGATGGATCAGCAGGATTTTGGAAAGAAAAGTTCGTTGCCGGACTTCCAAAGCTCTTTGCTAAGAAAGTAAAATTAAACCTTCAAAAACATCAAAATGGAACTTTAAACTACAATGCTTTAACCTATGGAGAAATCCATACTGTTATTGTAGAAACTGGAATACAAGTCTGTACTGACTTTAAACTCCAGAATAAAATGCGTAAAGAGGTAACATTTAACCGAAAGGAACTTGGCACGTTCTGCTATCAATATGGTGTAGAACCCCTAAGGGCGCCAAGTACTAATATAAAGAAAAGACAAAAGAAAATACAGCCCCACACAAGAAAACTTTTTAATAAATCCAAAGCTTATACAATACCTCAGGTACAATCAACTCCTTACAGACCATACAAGAAAAGGCCTCCGCCTAGATATCAAAAGAAAAAGAGAGATAATGTTCCTAAAAATGCTTGCTGGAAATGTGGCAAGACAAGACATTATGCTAACAATTGTAAAACTCAACAAAAACTTAATGAATTAAAAATAGATGAAGAATTAAAACAAGGATTAATCAATATTCTCATAAATTCTGAGCCTGAAGTTTCAGACTCAAGTTCAATCTCGGATCTAAGCGATCATGAAGAACAATATGAGGTACATCAACTGGAGCAAAGTACTTCGTCTTCAGAAAACTCTTCTGACGATGAACGCTGCTTAGGCCCAGGAATATGTCCTTGTACTGACTGCATGAAGAAGATAAACGTCTTAGATGCAGAACAAACCTCAACCTTAATATCAATAATAGATAAAATGGAAGATTCTCCCCTAAAAGATGAATTCATTCATCAGTTAGGAGAACTAGTTAAAAAACAAGAACAGCAGAAGGTTGAAATTGTTCCTATAGATATGAATGAAATCATAAATAGATTCAGAAAACCTAAGGAGCCCATTTCAATAAAGGATCTGCAGAATGAAATAAAAACACTTAAAGAAGAAATTAAGGAATTGAAAGATGAAGTTTTATCTCTTAACTTTAAGGTATTACAGCTTGAAGGGAAAGAGATTCTCCGATCTCAGAAATCTGAAAAAGACTTGGGGAAAGCTATTCTAGCTCATCACCAAGGATCTGGATCAGAAGAAACCGATCAATTCATTAATATGCTCAGCATTATCACTCAGCACAAGTGGTACTGCAATGTAACGCTAATTGTACAAAATGAGAAATTTAATATCACTGCTCTTTTTGACTCTGGAGCTGATATTAATTGCATCTCAGAGGGATTAATTCCTTCAAAATATTATGAGAAAATCACTGAGAATTTGGCCTGTACCAATGGGTCAAAGTTAAGAATTAATTATAAACTTTCAAATGCAAAAAATTTGTAAAGATAAAATCTGTTATACAACCTCTTTTGTCTTGGTTAAAAATATGAGTCAAGAAATGATATTAGGAACCCCGCTTCTAACGCTCCTTTATCCTTTCTATGTTTCTAGCCAAGGCATTATCTCTACTCCTTTGGGAAAGGAAGTAGTGTTTGAATTTCTTGCTCCTCCACAAGGACGAGAATTGAATAATTTACAGGAATTATCAATAAAACAAATTAATCTTATTCAAAAGAAACAAACCCATATTAACATGCTAAACAAAGAAATTCAATATCAAAGAATTGACCAACAGTTACAATCTCCTAAAGTTATGCAACTCATTAAAGACTTACTGCAAAAAATTGAAGAGGAAATATGTGATCTCAATCCTACTGCTTTCTGGCATAGAAAGAAGTATGAGATCTCATTACCATATATGGATGGCTTTGATGAGAAAAACATTCCCACCAAAGCTAGGCCAATTCAAATGAATAAAGAATATATCCAGTACTGCAAAAAGGAACTGCAAGAATATTTAGATAAAGGGCTAATACGCCCGTCTAAGTCTCCCTGGAGTTGTGCAGGGTTTTATGTGATGAACGCCTCCGAGCAAGAAAGAGGTGCTCCCAGGCTTGTCATCAACTACAAACCACTAAATAAAGTCTTAAAATGGATTAGGTATCCTTTGCCTAATAAGTCCGACTTAATCAAAAGGCTACACAATCCTAACATATTCTCCAAGTTTGACATGAAATCTGGTTACTACCAAATTTCAGTGAGGGAGGAGGATAAGTACAAGACAGCATTTGTAGTCCCCTTCGGCCATTACGAATGGAATGTAAAGCCGCAAGGACTAAAAAACGCTCCTAGCGAATTTCAAAATATAATGAATGATATCTTTTATCCCTACATGGATTTTACCATAGTCTACCTCGACGATGTCTTGGTATTCTCCAAAGGAATTAATCAACATATTCAACATCTAGAAACTTTCATTAAAATCATTAAAGAAAATGGTTTAGTCGTTTCGGCTAAGAAAATTAAGATCTTTCAAACCAAAGTTAGGTTCTTAGGATTTGAGATTTACTAGGGAACGGTAACTCCTATACAAAGATCCTTAGAATTTGCCTCAAAATTTCCTGATAAAATTACAGATAAAACTCAGCTGCAAAGATTTTTAGGCTGCCTAAACTACATAGCAGACTTCATTCCCAACATTAGAGTTCTCTGTGCCCCTTTGTACAAAAGGCTTAAGAAAAATCCTCTACCATGGGATGACACCATGACTGGAGTAGTTCGCCAAGTAAAAGACGTAGTAAAAACCCTTCCTTGCTTAGGAATACCAGACCCAGAAGCTAAGCTAATAGTAGAAACTGATGCCTCTGAGAATGGGTATGGGGGAGTACTAAAACAAGTCCTTCCTTCTTCCAATACCGAACAAATTGTTAAGTACCATTCTGGTATTTGGCATTCCTCTCAACAAAAGTATTCTACTGTTAAAAAGGAAATTTTATCTATAGTATTATGTGTTTTAAAATTTCAAGACGATTTGTTTTCAAAACACTTTCTTATTAAAACTGATTGCAAAGCTGCTCCTTCAGTTTTACAAAAAGATGTAAAGAATTTAGTTTCAAAACATATTTTTGCCAGATGGCAATCTTTACTTTCCTGTTTTGATTTCGATATTATACATATTAAAGGAGATTCAAACTCATTACCAGATTTTCTTACAAGAGAATTCTTACAGGGCTCTTATGAGCGAAGAAAAGAGAGGTAAAGACTTTTATGGGGCCCCTCTGGGCTCCGCCTCAAGTTCAATATCCGGCAGGAATACTGCTGGAACTACAGCTACCAGCTCAATACGGCCCTCTGGCCTTACAGTAACAGGTTCAATACGACCTACGGGTCATAACATAGTACGATCTACAGTTGGTCCAGTTGGATCAAGCTCAATACTGCCACCGCAGACTACAGCGAAAGCTGCCTTCTCACAAATCGTAAAAACCGTACCCCCACAAAGCCAAAATCCTTTAATCCCTAGTTCCAATAGGTTCACCCCACTATCGTACTACAACACCCTCATAAAGCCTTCCGACCTAAATCGCTCTACGGCACCTCCAGAACCCTTATACCTCGATAAAGAAGAATGCTTCCCACTTACTGTCATTGAAAAGGAATGGCAGAAAAAACAACCTCGGGAGATAGCCAACATTATCTTCCCTCCACCTTTTCAATACCATCCTATAAACCCACTAAAGACCCGACTCTTCTATGAATTTGTCTTAGTCAATTCTGAATCCATAGAAATAACCCATAAAAAGGACGATCAAAAACAGTTCGTTCACTCTAAAGTCAAAATCCTTAAAGTCATTTCACCAGCTGAATGGGGATCAGTTTTACACACCCCCAAATCATTCTCCAGAAATTTTAACCCGCCTACTTATACGTATCAAGATTACATTGATGCGTGGTATAACACCTTTTATTATAAACCTTTTGACCACTCTTGGTTCTTTTGGTTCAGAAAAGGAACGTCTTTAAAATTCCCAAGGTGGTTCCTTAAATGGTTCCATGAATTTGGACCCGCAGAACAAATCTTTCCTCAACAGGTTAAAGAAAGTTACACCTTCTTCAAGGCTCACACGACCTTTGTAGAAGGATACCAATTAATTTCATTTGTTGCCAGCCAGGCAATTTCCTGGATAATGTCATGGGATTATGGTACGGGGAAAACAGCCGACCATAATGATTTTCTCATGTTAGTTAGGACCATAAAAGTAAAATGGTGGATTAAGTTCAACACTGATCTGCTAAAGAAAGAAAAAATTCTGGCCTGGATCAAAACCAGCAACCAGGGAAAAGCTCTGGAGCTCCAATGGCACCATGAGAAAGAAAAACAAAAATCGGCCTTCCTCACTACCAGGGAGCAAATTATTCAGTCACTAGCTGCTGCAGGTTCCGAAGAAGAATTTCAGGAGAAATTATCGCAAATACAAGCATTAACTTCTGAAAAGGGAAGTGATGATACCGCTTCCAGCTCTTCCAACTACCTACAGGAGAATGAAGATGACTGCTACGGCATCTTCGAACAGCTGTAAAGACGTCTACCAATCAAAAGTGTCGGCAGAAGAGGACAAGAAAGATAAAGTAAAGTGTTCATCAGCACGCGGAATCTTTAAAAATGACGCGACTTAAAGTTTCAATAATTGTACTTTTACTGTTTACTTTATTAAAGTTGTAATAATGGTGTCGGCCATTGTACTGTGTAAAATTTGTTTGTATCCAGCCCCAATCCTCTATAAATTGGGAGCTCATTTCTATTTGTTTTCAGAGCGAAAATCAGATAGAAAACGCTACTGAAAAAACCCTGAGAATCAATACTTGTATCTCCATATTTACAAGAATTATAAAGTTGAAAGCTCAACATTTCTGTAAGTCTATGATTTCGCTTCTCTTTGATTTTTACAGTATTTTGACTAACGATTATTTTCATAAAATTAACCTCTTGATTTCATTATTTGTAACGTTTTGCCGTTTACATTTTTATTATCAGATTGTTCAAAACTTTGATAATTTAATCAATTAATTAGTTATCCTTATTTTATTTATTTAATATATTATTATTTATTAGTATTATGTATTTTAATTTTTATTAATTATTGAATATTTTTATTATTTATTATATTATTTATTATATTATTTAGTTTTTATTTAGTAAACAAAATAAAATGACAAAAAGAAACCTTATACATTAAAAGCTAATAAGATCTTATCATATCTTTCTAAGAAGGATTAAGTTATCCATTGTTTTGATGTATAAGGGAATCTTAATAAATAAGTTTATACAACGCTGGTCGGATATGTACTATATTAGCTTATCTTATCATGTCTTATATAATGCGCCAAACAAGCCCTAAACCTATTTTCACTTTGAAACTTTTCCTTTTTTTTTAATTAAAAAGATGGTTAAATAAGTTTTTGGTCCTTAATAAATTCCAATGCCTTTTGCCCTTAATAAATTTTATTTTAGGATTTTGTCTCTGATAAAAAAATAAATTAGTTTTCATCCTTACCGTCCATTTGGCCAGTTAACTACTTACGTGACAGTTAACTTAATCATGTCACCATGTCAACATCAGCCCAACCCGTTCACCATATAAAAATATAATTTATTTAAAATGGATATTTATTAATAAATACTATTATAATTTAATCAATTAATTAGTTATCCTCATTTTTATTTATTTATTAGTATTATGTATTTTAATTTTTATTAATTATTTAATATTTTTATTATTTATTATATTATTTATTATATTATTTATTTTTATTTAGTAAATAAAATAAAATGACTAAAAGAAACCTTATACATTAAAAGCTAATAAGATCTTATCATATCTTTCTAGGAAGGATTAAGTTATCCATTGTTTTGATGTATAAGGGGATCTTAAATAAGTTTATACAACGTTGGTCGGATACGTACTTTATTAGCTTATCTTATCATGTCTTATATAATGCACCAAACAAGCCCTAAACCTACACTTTGAAACTTTTTCTTTTCTTTTTTTTATTAAAAAGATGGTTAAATAAGTTTTTGGTCCTTAATAAATTCCACTGCCTTTTGCCCTTAATAAATTTTATTTTAGGATTTTGTCTCTGATAAAAAAATAAATTGGTTTTCATCCCTACCGTCCATTTGGCCAGTTAACTATTGACGTGACAGTTAACTTAATCATGTCAGCATGTCAACATCAGCCCAACTCGTTCAGCCACATGTTGACACGACTAAGTTAACTATCGTGTTAGGAGTTAACGGGCCATATGGATGGTAAGGATGAAAACCAAAGAAAAAAAATTACAAAATCCTATAAATTATTTTTATTAAGGGTAAAAAGCAAATTTTGAAATTTATTAAGGATAAACTTTATTTAACCCTTAAAAATTAATTAGATTATATTTTTTATGTATTTATATATTTATTTTGGTAAATATATTACCCTCGATGGTTAACTAAATGGCACTCAACCTCATTTTTATAAAAAAAAAATGAACACTGCACCAGTTTAACTAAATGACACTTTGCTCTATTTTCCTAAATAATTCAATAATATTTATTGTTTAACTTTTAAATAAAATTAATTAATATAATATCAATTTTAAACTAATTTTCTGACCTACTTGAATTGGTGATGTGTCCACTAGGAAAAGTAATTGTTGGTGGGTCTTGAGCTTGCTTGGTTCCAATCGGGATGCTTAGGAAGGAGACTTGCAAGAGACTCTAATGTTTAAGTCAGTAACAGTTCTAGGTGGGTTTGAGATAAAAAGTGGCATACTTGATCCATCCTTCGAGTCCTTGTCTTATAGGCTCAAATCAACTCACTAGCCGAGTAGTTGCTCACGTTATGCCCAAGCTATGTCGGGATGTGCTGAGTTCCTTCACCCTCAACAGTGGTATCTGAAGTGGGGCTTACATTGCAACTACATGGGGGTGTGGGACATGTGTTTTCTGATGTGTTACCCAAGTAGGCAGTTATACTGCGCTGGATGCAGCATGTGCATGACCTTTCTTAGGTCGGGTCCCTGGTTTAGGCCTCTGACCCACGGGTTTCATTATGGGCTTATTCTTAGCCCAATCCACAAGCCCTTGAGCTTAGGCTAGGATGTATTCTAGGCATAGCTTACCATGATGGGGCTGAGCTACTTTTGTTAGCCTCGAGTTCGAGGTACTGTTTCGCATTCCGAGGTGCCTTTCATTCAAGGTGCGAGTTGGAAAAATGTGGGACCCACAATATTAATGAGGGATTTTTACCCCTTCCTCGAGCCACACAATTTGCATGCGCTTCCCACATGGCATGTAACACCTTAACTAGCTAATTACACTTAAGTCATAATTAACGCTCACTAGTTGTCGCATTTTTATCCTTACCATACTCTAGACTTAGTTTTATTAAATACTTACTTGGAAAATACAAGGAATTTTTAACTTTTACGAAAAGTCATTTGTGAAAACATGAGCCATACTTTTGGGAATAGGAGTGATGATAGAACATAAGCGTGTGGAAACATATGGAACATCATACAAACATAACCATCAAGACATAGATAATATACATAACTGAATATACATCATCATTCATTCATCCACAAAAGGGCCATACATATCACTCATCATTTTGGCAGAGGTTCATAACAAAATATACATAAATGCATAACATAGGACGAGGAACGTATTAACAGCTTGCTCGTCATATAAACATAACCAATAGCTATATAAGTCTGGTACAAAATGTGAAACATCAAATAAAACTAGCAAGATGACTCTCAGATCCCTCAACTGTCACATAAGTCCTTGGTGATCCTCTTCAAATGACGGTTCTTAGACAATCCACACCCAAAAGGAAAATCCCTAATAGAGATCTTGGCTCCACAGGAAAACAAGGGCTTATAGTGTCAGATAAGACCAACCCTATAGAAGGGTGTCTTACCATACTCATAAGTTGGTGAAGCGGGAGGCTGTGAGCGAACCTCTTGCTCAGCGTCGATAGTGGGATCCTTGGTAGGATTTGTCTCTATGGTCTCCTCCTCCTTTACCTCTTCATTACCAAACCTGTAATTGAAATCATCCTCATCAGCAACAACGTTATCTATAGTGTCCTCCTCACCAACAAAGATCTGAAATTGGGTCGCTACGGTGGTGACTCATCCTCTACTTGGCGTTGAGCTAATCGGCTTAGGTCTGGGTGGAGTAAACCAAAATACGGGAACTGTCTCCAAACTCAATTATAGGAATTATAGTTGTAACTAGCGAAGGAGGTGGATGGGTAAGCTCCCTGGGCTTCTAAGGCTCTGGGAGGGGTGAAACACCCTAGCTAACTGTTTACCCGTACGTAGTAAACAATGCTCACTAGGTTGTTTTCTACCTGATGGGGATATTTATAGCCCATTATTAATTTCTGGAAAATACTGGTTTAGGAAAATAAGAACCGATTTTAAACTTTTCATTTGCATCGATTATTTAATAAAATAGAGCCATGCGTCGTAAATAACAATTATAACAAGCGGTAAAGCCCTTAGGCGTAGCGAATAACAATCAGTAATAGTAAAGCATAACTGTACATTCATTGTGGTCCATCACACCAGTCACATTCAAATAATAATACATAACTACATCATCAAGTATACAAGCAATAATACATTTTCATATGGCTAAGGGAACATCTAATCCCTTGAGCTAATCCAAAACATAAAGCAGCAATTATTGTCCGTTGCATCCTCAGAATCTGCTGACGTCCACAACTTGGTCTGTCTTCCGATACCTGCTCCGTCTCGGGGTACATATCATGCTATCCTGAAACCATAAAGGAGTGGGGATGAGAACCTTGGGTCCTCAGTGGGTAACCTTGGGGATCGTTCTTTATTTTCTACTCAATTATGATTCCGCCGCTCAGGTGTTTCTAAGTGAACATGCATACTAACATTTCTACTGATTATGATATGTCCTAAAGTCCTGAACAACTTTATCTACATTACTAGGTGATAGGGGGGAACTAATCTTTCTTATCTAAGTTCTCGCACTTGTTACTTTCCTTCGCTTATACATACATAGCCGTCTCGAGCGTTCTCTTGACGGTACTTACATCATATTTAATTATCTTCCTCATATTTATTTATCTTCTTACTTATTCACTTAGCTTCTTACGTATTCATACTTTCATACATACATTTTCACATACCTTACATACATACATACATTCAAGCAGACATCACATACTATATTTCTTTCTTTCTTTTTTTCTTTTATACTTTACTCTTCTTTTACTTTCCTTTTTCTTTACTTTCCTCTTTCTTTCATACTTTCAGCTTTCTTTATTTGATTCATCTTTCCTGCAAGCCACCTACCTACAGGAAAGTGAATCTGTTGCCAGCCACCTACTGACAACAACATAATACATCATTGATTTCCCTTTCTTGCCAGCCACCCACCGACAAGAAAGTAAATCCGTTGCCAGCCACCTACCGACAACAATCATCAGCATAATCATAATCGATTCATCTCTGTGAATCTGTTGCCAGCCACCTACCGAAAACAATCATTGTCCCCTTCCCTGCTATCCACCTGTAGACAGGGAAGTGACCCCGCATCCTGCCAGCTACCTACCGACAGGAGGGTTGTGCATCATTGATTCCCCTTCTTTGCCAACCATCTACCGATAATAAAGTGAATCCGTTGCCAGCCACCTACCGACAACAATCATCGTCCCCTTCCCTGCCATCAACCTGCCAACAGGGAAGTGATCCCGCATCCTGCCAGCTACCTATCGACAGGAGGGTTGTGCTAATCGATTCATCTCTCCTGCCAGCCACCTACCGACAGAAGAGTGAACCCGCTGCCAGCCACCTACCGATAGCAATCAACATCATACTTTTCTTTCTCTTTCTCTTATTCTTTCAGTATATCATCTTTTCTTTCTTTCTCATAGCATTTCTTCTTTCTTCTCTTTTTCTGCACATAATATGACATGCCTTATTCCCTAAGGTTCATTTCCATTATAATCTTTACACATTACCTGATTAATTTCTAGTCCTCTGAATGTACCTTAACATGATGCATGGCATGCTAACATATTACTTTAAATAATCATAAGGCATGGACATACTACATCACATAGTTCATATACTTCAGTCATATTCATCATTTAAATCATAACTTGTTGGATTATGTGCCTCAAGACAGCTTCCATAACAATTTTAGGTCTCAGACCGCTCAGCGGTACCCTAGGACTGCTCAGCGGTAACTTGGGATCACTCAGCTATACACGCCGCTCAACGATACCAAGGGCCGCTCAGCGGTCACTAGGCGAATCTGAAAACCGAATGCTTATTTTCTTTCATTTCTCTTCCCCTTTGCTCATGGTTACTCCTTGAAGTTTGCACACATATTCCAACCATCAAAACCTATCTAATCCAGGTCACAAGACCCTTCAGAATCATCTTCCTAACCTAGCATGAGTTCTAGCATACATAATCATCCATAATCATAAGCAAACAAATACATAAACACATAACAACCACCAAGGAGGTGAGTAGACATAGTTACCCACCTTTGGGGGGCTCTTTCGGTGATGAAAATGATGGGGGAGAACAGTCCTCCAAGCCTTGAGCGAGATCCAAGCTTCCGGCAGAGTTTCTGCAGGGTAACCGCGGCCCATACGGGCAGAGTTTCCCCTAGCTCCAGAGAGAATTCTCTCTTGAAAATTTCTGCACATGGGGGCCTATTTATAGCCAAAATTCTGCCCCCATAATTACCTTTTTACCCCTATGCATATTTACAATTTTGCCCTTTTTATTTTCTTTAATAATTAATTAATTCAAAAGATAATTAGGTAGTCAAATCAATGAATAGTAATTGAATTTTATATTATTTTCCTAGAAATAAGATTCAATCACGTGCTTGTTGCCATCTTTGACTGCCTCCCGGTCCCGTTTCGCTCGTGTTTTATCGCTCGCAGTGCCGGTGCGTCGCGCACGGTAGTCCGAAAAATATTCTGCTTGTACCGTCGCGATCCTCTATTTTCCCCTACCTAGGAATATTATTGGTTTAAGGCATTTGTGAATTTTTATCCGGAGGATTATTTTTCACAGATACCTTTAACACGTCGTCGAGCCCCGGTGACCGTAGACCGTTGTTCCGCTCGCGGTTTTGTCACTTCTCGACTTTCCCAATGGGGTCGTGGGATTATTCTAAGGTATCTAACACTTTTCCTTGGTACCGATTGGGGTTCCAGAGACTCGGGGCTCTCTGCTCAATTTTACCGGCTAAACGGGACAAAACAGAATTGTTCTAGTGTCTGCGGAATCGTCCGAAACTGAACCGATTTCCGTTTTACTGACACTTTAGGTTTTTCATCCATCTCTAGAGGTCGAGAGGAATCATTTGAGTATCAGCAGAATTTGAAAATTCCCAACGGAATAATTTCTATTGACCTCGACAGGTCAACCTCTTACCAAGGGATCGATGAACAGCTGTTTGGGGAAATTCTCACTAAGGGAGGCATTGGTAATGTTATTTTTTCTCCTTTCTAAGTTCATTTATAAATTATTTTATTTATTTTTGCGAACTTTATATTAAGGGAAAAATGTGGGATGTTACAAGGGGTACAGGAGATGTTGCCTGAACGGGGTGGGGTACTGCAAGGATCTGTTGTAGCAACTCGAGAGTGATGAGTCCAGCTATGTTTGCGACCTGATGAAAGCATATTTAAACACTTTCTCCGATCTTGACACAGCTTAGGTTTTGTCACAACTGTGCCAATTTCGTAGAAAGCTTCTCTGCCCTTTTGTCGTTCAAATTAAATATATACCTACTTTACAGCTTTCAGATCCACAAGGGATATAATTGCAGTATAGTCGGGTATAGTCGAATCCACAGAGAGTTGCAAAATTACCATTCTTGAGTTCGTTTAATTAAACAATGGAGTGAAGGATTTGATAAAGTTGATAGTTACAAAAATAAATAAACAACATAAAAAGTAAATAGGAAACAAATCAGAGGTAGTTCCAAAGCTTGTTGGGAATTGAATCATATCATAGTTTCATGCATCCATTTACTTATTACATAGAATTATCATTTGATCGCCCGCCACCAATTCTTAACTTGTCATCACTTTCGCGAATGACAAGATCACAGGTTTCCTTTGTTAGACTGTCACTTTCGCACACAAGCTTAACAAAGTACGCCAGCATTAATCTAGATGTTAAAACGGCTAACCTTTATTCCAGCTACGACAACAAGATTAGATGAAATGGTTTAGTTCTGACTCTAATGATTGTAACTTTCGTTCACAATGTTCAAGCCTGGAATCTAGTTAAGCATAATGATAATGGTCTTAACTTGGTGATGACTTAATTAGTATAACTGCCGTTCATATAACTAAGTCCCAAATCAAGAATCACAACACTAAACAAGACTAGCATTAAGTGTAAAACCATTCAAGCAAATCATAAGAAAACTGATAGATTCATATGCAATGGTTACATAGATACAAGCAAACTACAATAATGATCAAAATCCCAACAAAAAGAGGATTAGGAATCCATCTTACAAGAGTATCTTAGAGGCAAGGTTGAGACGCTTACCATGACACGTAATCATGCCGTCATGACAGCGGTTCGCCGAGCTTCCTCGATCTCCCTGCTCCTTCACAGGCCTCCTCTTTGTTCCTAACCTAAACTAAGCTCTAAAGTACAAACGAAGTGTAAAAGAAAGAAGATTTGGGGGGGGGGCTAGAAGGATGGTTAGAAGATGGTTTCGAATGTGGCACAACCTCCTCTATTTATAGGCGAAAACTGGGGTCCTTCATTCAGCGGTTCAGGTACTTCTGCTGAGCGCTTCAGGCTTTATCGCTGAGCGGCGACGCTTTATCGCTGAGCGGTGTAATCATTATACGCGGCTTCATAAATGCGTCGGCAGCTTTTGCAGGGGCGGCACCGCAATCCAACTGGCGCCAGCCTGGCGCATTTAATGCGCCGGCTGCAAGTGGCTCGAAGGTACAATCGTTGAGCGGCAATGGCACCATCGCTGAGCTTTGTCTGTCGTTTGTGCGCTGAGCGATAATGTTGTTCCGCTGAGCGGTCCTGCGCTGATTTCATCTTTTAAGCTCTTTTCCAATTTTGCCCTTTTTTCCATTCTTCCATGGGATTATCTTCTATTTAATTCTTGCTTGCATCCATCTTCAAAATATATTTAAAATCCTACAAAATATGGGGATTTAAGTTAGATAGTTCTTCGAAACATAATCAGATAAGTGTCATTTCAATAGGTCGAAATTGTGTAAATTTGGCACTTATCACGACCATTATCTCGAAAGCCGTCGTGCTCGTGGCGCAGAGCATAACAACTGTAACACTCCTGCAATGCTCACTAGGTTGTTAAGTAATTCGTGGGAACACTTATAGTCCTTCATTACAATTAAAAATACTTGATTAGGGAAAATATGAACCATTTTTAAACTTTTCTGATTGTGATTTATTTCATAAAGTATGAGCCATGCTTAAACAAGATACGTATAACACAAACGATAGAGCCTTGGGCTTACGACTATTAGTCACGCATAGTATGATCAGTTAGAGGGGCAAACACATGGTCCATCATATATATTTACAACAACTCACATAAGTATTATAATACTTTACGTATACATGACATATCCAGCAAAATACATTGTTCAACCATTACAACAAAAGGTCTATCTAATGCACAACTCTATTAGCCCGTCTCCAACGGCCTCTAAGTTTTGCCTCTCCGATGCCGGCGGCTTGTAACCATTCTTTACTGCTCCTCCTGCTGCTCATCATAACCCTCGTTTACCCCTAGAATCATAGTGAGTGGGAGTGAGAACATTTCGTCCTCAGTGGGGTATCTTAGCGTAGGGATTATCTCTTTTCCTCGGTTATGATCCAGGTTACTCAGGAGATCTCTACATGTTCATGCATACTAGATCCCTACTGAATATTATCCTTCATCCTAATCTTGAGTAGCTTTACCTATTTTACTAGGTGACGGGGAATCTCTAATCTTTTCCTTATCTATGGCTTCGTGCTTATTGACTTTACCCGCTTGATTTGCAACGTTTATATAGGCCGTCTCGAGTGTTTTCTTGACGGTACTCACATGCTATATGTACTTACATACATATATATTCATATATCACATAACTTATGCATGAGGGGATCTGGGGTTCTCTTATGCTTCCGGTCAAACTAGGGGACCGGGGTAGCGTCCTTCTTAGCTCTTTATGTCATTCCACATTTGTAAACCATGGGACCGTCGTCTGCTACGCGGTCTACAACCTGCTTCTAAGTTCCATATTGACGACAATCAAGCAGCGCTCTAACCTGAGTGGTTGCGAACCACCAATGAAAACTAGGGTCATTATCGCCCATCAATAGGAACAACCATCCACTTAGTGGGACGGCGAGGGGTCGGTCCTCTCGACGAGACCAGGCGTGGACTCATACATCATCATCATCATCATCATCTCGTAGGCGTGACGTCACCCTCATATACATTCATCTTTCCTTTCTTTCTTTCTTTCTTTTCTTTTCTTTTTATCATAAAGACAGGTCTTGAACCTGCGTTAACATCATCGACCAATCCATCTTGCTGGAATAGTGAGGGGCTTGTCCGTAGACGTGCCAAGAGAGGGGATAATCCTTGTCGTATTACTATATACTTTCTTCAAAGTATACCGGACCTTCTGTGGCCGGAACCTTCTTAAGATATCATTGTTCCCTAGGGTTCAATTATGCTCTTTAAACTTTAGGTGATAATTCTCTAGTTATCTATGGTCGTCCTAAAACCCTGACCGTGACCAGGTCCTCATGATGCATGCTTTCATAAGTAAAATAAGATAATGGTTACTTTCATACACAATCTTTAGGGTTTTAGTGCTTGTTGGAACATGTAAAAATGCTAAAATCTCAAGTTCTTCAGTGGTCATTCGAATGACTAGCTGAGTCATTAGAATAACATTGAAATTTTGCTTTCTTTTTGTAATTTTTGTAGGGTCATTCGAATGACCTGATAAAATAGCTCCTGGATGAGTAAAATTTAGGGTCATTCGAATGACTATGCTAGGTCATTCGAATGACCTTGCCTTAAACTCATTCATAGCGCTGTTTCTTGCATAATTGCTCACTGAAAC
Source organism: Nissolia schottii (assembly GCA_003254905.1). Lineage (NCBI taxonomy): Eukaryota > Viridiplantae > Streptophyta > Magnoliopsida > Fabales > Fabaceae > Nissolia > Nissolia schottii. The sequence goes on from QANU01035148.1 coordinate 76,211, forward strand.
TTAAATTTTTTCCTTCGGGACCTTCCCACAGTTCCAACAGACACTATAACATAGTTTTCCATCTCAGAAACATATAAAATAATTATTTCATAATATTCCCTACATTTTCTACATAAACTTTATTACATTATATCTTTAGATACACATATATAAAATAACATTAAAAACCACATGGACAGTGGGTCTTGGATTACCCACTTCCTAAGTGTTTTCTGATCGGTTAAAGTTGATGAGAAAAAGATTCCCTCAATGGTGGTGTGTGTAACACCCCTAGCTAGCTGCTTACGCTTAAGTCGTATGCAAGGCTCACTAGGTTGTTAAGTAATTGGTGAGAATACTTATAATCTTTCATTACTTTTAAAAATACTTGATTAGGGAAAATATGGACCATTTTAAACTTTTTTTATTGTGATTTATTTCATAAAGTATGAGCCACTATTGAACAAGATACGTATAATACAAACGATAGAGCCTTGGGCTTACGACTATTAATGACGCATAGTATGATCAGTTAGAGGGCAAACACATGGTCCATCATATATATTTACAACAACTCACATGAGTATTATAATAATTTATGTATACACGACATATCCAGCAAAATACATTATTCAACCATTACAACAAAATGGCTATCTAACTCACAGCTCTATCAGCCCGTCTCCAACGGCCTCTAAGTTTTGCCTCTTCGATGTCGGTGGCCTGTAACCGTGCTTTACTTCTCCTCATGCTGCTTATCATAACCCTCGTTTGCCACTAGAATCATGAGCGAGTGGGGTGAGAACGTTTCATTCTTAGTAAGATACCCTAGCGTAGGGATTACTTCTTTATCTCGGTTATGATCCACGTCACTTAGGAGATATCTATGTGTAGTACATACTAGATTCCTACTGATTATTATCATTCCTCTTAGTCCTGAGTTGCTTTATTTACTTTTACTAGGTGACGGGGAATCTCTAGTCTTTTCCTTATCTATGGCTTCGTGCTTATTAACTTTACTCGCTTGATTTGCAATATTCATATAGGTCGTCTCGAGCGTTCTCTTGACGGTACTTACCTACTATCTCTACTTACATACATATATTCATACATCACATATCTTATGCATGACGGGATCTTAGGTTCTCTTATGCTTCCGGTCAAACTAGGGAACTGGGGTCACGTCCTTCTTGTTACCTTTTGTCCTTCCACCTTTGTAACTATGGCCGCTCGGTTACAACCGGCTTCTAACTCTCATATTGATGACGACCAGACAGCTCTATAACTTGAGTGGTTGTGAACCACCAATGGAAAACTAAGGTCAATTTATCGATTATCAATAGGGATAACCATCCAACTGGTGGGATGGCGAGGGGCCCTTCCTCTCGACACGACCAGGTGAGGACTCATACCTTATCATCATTTCTTAGGTGTGACGTCACCCTCACATACATTCATCTGTCCTTTCTTTCTTTTCTTTTTATCATAAAGACAGGTGTTGAACCTGCGTTAATCATTATCGACCAATTCATCTTGCTGGACTGGCGATGGGCTTGTCCGTAGACGTGCCAAGAGAAGGGATTCTTATAACTAAGTACTTTCTTCAAGGTACACTGGACCCTCTGTGGCCGGAACCTTCTTAGGACATCACTTGTTCCCTAGGGTTCAGTTATGATCTTTAGACATTAGGTGATTACCTTCAAGTTATCTAAGGTTGTCCTAACACATGAGTGACAACCCTGTACTCATGATGCACTTTATCATGAAACATAATCATTATTAAGGTTACACATAAATCATACAGATAAGTGCTTGTTGGAACAGGCAGCCCTAGATACTTTTACAAACTTCATTCCCTGGTTTAGGTTAGCTTGGTGACCTAGAACTTTCTAGGTTGTTTAACACCCCGCGAGAACTCCCGGGTCACATAGTTACCCCTGTCCAGGTCTCGATGGGAACTAGACTTCAGGCTGCTCAGGGCCCCCTTGGGGCCGCTCATCGGTCCCTAAAGCCATGCAGACCACATAATTGCATTTCAAAATCATCCCCTGCAACATTCCTCAGGTCGCTCTGCGGCCCTGCTCAAGCCGCTCAGCGGTCCCTGAAGACACCCAAGTCACAGAACAGTTTTCCAAAACATTTTCTAGGGTTAGGCCCTAGGTCGCTTAGCGGACCCTGGAAGCCGCTCAGCGCCCTGGGTGTGACTTAGGATTACCCCTTTGTTATCTTGCTTTTCTTTCAAACCTTTCCCATGTCCACTTCTTAGGGCTTATCCACAAGTTTCAACAACCACAATACAACATTAATTAGCTCCAAGAACACATCAAAACCATCCATGCATCAATACCCTAACATCTATTACATAATACATATTAAGTGTACATAATCATACACAATCACATATGAGTCACCAAGGAGGTGAGCAAGCTAAGTTTACCCACTTTCCAGAGGTGTTGGTGATGGTGAGGATGGGGTGAGGATGTTTATAAGATTGCTTGGCCGTTCTTGCAAATTTCCTGGTTTCGACAGCATAACGGCAGAGCGTCTGAACAGAGTGAACTTAAGTAGAAGCTAAGAGATGAGAAAATGAGGTAATGAAAGCCATAAGAGGGCTATTTATAGCCTTCAAGGCCGTGGGCCTTGGCCATTGTGGGCCACATAAATTAATGAAAAAAAGAAAAGGAAAATAAAATAAAAAGAATTGGATATGTTTGATGAGTCATCTTTGACTTGTTGACCAAGAACACTTGGTGGAGATTAAGAGAGAGAAAATGAGAGAGAGAAAGACCGTGGATGATGGTGCTTGGCCATGGGGCCCACTTTTCAGTCCGGTTTGATTGTGTTTGGTCGTTCGCTGTCCAGGTGCTTCGTGTACCGGGTGGCCAAAAAATATTCTGATAACCCCATCGTGATCTTCTAATTATCCTAATGGGGAGTTTAATTTCATCTAAGGTATTTGTAAATTTATTTTCCATAAAAGTGTTCTTGGCAGATACCTTTGACGTGCAATTAAATACCAGTGACGAAAGGTAACAAATCTGGTGTCTACGAATTTTC
>QANU01035148.1:82305-117274 GCA_003254905.1 Nissolia schottii
TTATTATTATTATTATTATTATTATTATTATTATAAATATACGTACTTATTCTGAAGGATAAGCACAAAGGCTTCATAACCAATTTCAATCATGTTTGATCGTGTTTGGTCATTAATCGTTTATGTATGGATATCCTAAAAATATTCGAAACACATAGTCGCGATCTACTAATTTTCTTGGTCAGGATGGTATGTCCCATTAAGGTATTCGGGAACTTATTTCAGTAAGAGTATGTTTTATGGATGCCTTTGGCCTTTGCCGAAATTTCGGTGTCGACCAAAAATCGGCCTGGATCTCGCAAAGTTTACGCGAGACAGCGAAACTATTATTTCGACTGGTGTTTTGGAGAAATAAAGTTTATAATTAATTTTTCAATCTAAATAATCGTCCCGAACATGTTTATTAAGAGAAATCTTTGTAAGGAAAAAAATCGGGATGTTATATTCCACCCCTTTAGAAAAATTTCGCCCTCGAAATTTCGTACCTTCGAATAATTCTGAATAGGCTGCCTTCATGTCTGCCTTCAGTTCCCATGTTTTCTCTTCCACCTTTCCATTTTCCAGATCACTCATACCATCGGAATTTCCTTGTTGAGTGTCTTCCGGGTCTTGTGTTAGATGATTTTCTACGGTGTCAGCGGTAGGGCGAGGTCTTCCCTTAATCGTATCCTTTCGGGCTCCAGCACATGATCCAGAGATTCATAGTATTTACGCAATTGGGATACATGGAAGACATCATGGACATTTGCCAAATTCTGTGGGAGGGCTATGCGATACGCCACGGGTCTGATGCGCTCTAGGATTTGGAAAGGTCCGATGAAATGTGGGCTCAGCTTCTTCACTTTCAGGGACCTTCCAATGCCCGTTGTAGGAGTAACTTTTAGGAAAACATGGTCTTCTTCTTGGAATTCTAGTGGCCTTCTTCAGATATCGGTGTAACACCCCTAGTTAACTGCTTACGCTTAAGTTATATGCAACGCTCACTAGGTTGTTAATTCATTGGTGGGAATACTTATAGTCATTTTCTTATTTTTGAAAATATTAAGTTAGGGAAATACGGACCAATTTTAAACTTTTTCTGCTTGTGCTTCATTAATAAAGTATGAGCCGTGCATGATCAAGATACGTATAATACAAGCGATAGAGCCTTGGGCTTACGACTATGAATCAGTCATAGTATAATCAGATAGATAGGCAAACACATGGTCCATCACATATATACATATATTTACAACCAGTCACATAGTATTATAACAACTTACATAGGCATAGCAAGTTCATCAAAATACATCGTTCCTTCTTTACACCAAAAGGTCTTATCCAACGTACAACTATCCTAGTCAGTCTTCACAGCGTCAGGGTCTTGCCTTCCTATTACCGGTGTTCGGTAATGGTTCTTCATTGCCCCTCCTGCTGCTCCTCATAGCCCTGGTCTGTTCCTGGAATCATGAGCCAGTGGGGTTCAGAACGTTCCTCCTCAGTGGAATACCTTAGCGTAGGGTTTTCATTTTATCTTGCTTATGAAACTAGGCCACTCGGGAGATCTCTAGGTGTGCATGCATACTAAACTCCTACTGATTATTATCTTTTGTTTAGATCCTGAATGGCTTTATCTACTTTACTAGGTGACGGGGGATCTAATCTTGCTTATCTAGGTTCTTGTCCTTCTTTACTTCATTCGCTTATTGATATAGGCTGCCTCGAGCGTTCTCTTGACGACACTTATAAATCCTATCTCTTACATACATTAAATCATTCATCACATACTTATGCATGGGGGATTGGGGTTTCTCTTACGCTTTCGGTCGAACTTCAGGATCGGGGTTACTTCCTTCTTGTACGCTCCCGGGTGAACTTGATCCTAGGGTCGCATCCTTCTCAAGTCTTCCACCTTTGTAGTCGTGGTCGTACGACTACAACTACTTCTGCTCCTAGATTGACGACGACCAGGCAGTGCTTACACCTGAGTGGTTGCCAACCACCAATGGATATCTCGGGTCCATTTATCAACTATCAATTGGGCTCCCATCCACTCAGTGGGATGGTGGGAGTCGGTCCTCTTGACACGACCAGGCGTGGACTCGTCATCATCATCATCATCATCGTGCAGGTGCAAAGTTACCCTCACTCTTCTTTCTTTTCTTCCTTTTTTTCTTTCTTTCCTTTCAATTAACATCATTGACCAATCCATCTTGCTGGACTGGTGAGGGGCTTGTTCGTAGACGTGCCAAGAGAGGGACTTCCTATTATATAACTATGTATTCATCTTAAGGTACATCGAACCAATGGTGGTCAGAACCTTCTTAGATCATCACTTGTTCCTTAGCGTTCAATTATGATCTTTAAGCATTAGGGGTTAACTTCTAGTTATCTAAGGTTGTCCTAACACTTAGGTGACAACCCTGTCTTCATGATGCATTTGTATCATAAACATAACTATATTCAATGTTCCGCATACATCATACAGATCAACATACATCAGACAACTCAATGCTTGTTGGAAATAGGTGGCCCAAGATAGTTTTTGTAAACATTTGTTCCCTGGCTCAGGTTAGCTCGGCGACCTAGAGTTTCCTGGGTTATTTAATAGCCCTGAGAACTCCCGGTTCACTTCGGCATCCCTGTCCAGTTCTCCATGGGACATCTAAGTTTCAGGCCGCTTAGCATCCCTGTGGGTCCGCTCAGCGGTCCCTGAAACCATCCACGTCACAAAACTTCAGTTTCACACCATCCCCTAGAATGTTCTTGAGGCTGCTCAGCGGTCCCTTGAGGCCGCTCAGCGCCCTGAAGTCTCCTAGGCCTTCAAAACCATTGCTAAAAGCTCGTGGCTAAGTTTAGCGCCAAGCCGCTCAGCGGACCCTAGAGGTCGCTCAGCGCCCTGGGCGCAATTTCAGCATCCTCCTTTGTTTTCTTATTTCCCTTTCCATCCTTTCCCATGCCCACTTCTTGGGGTTCTTCCACAATTCCAACAGCCATAATACAACATATTTCACCTTACAAAACATATCCTAATCATCTATACAACCTAAACCTAGCATAGCTAACCTATTGTACAACAGTTCACAGAATTGCACAGAATCAAATACAAGCACACATAAGCCACCAAGGAGGTGAACAAGCTAAGTTCACCCACTTCCTTAGAGTCTTTGGAGATGGTTTAGAGGATGAAGTGAGTTTTCCCTGGGTGTATAGCTTTCCTGACTAGTTTCCTAGTTTCGGCAGAGTAACGGCAGAGTTTTTGAACAGAAGGATTTTTGAGCAGAGTTTTGGGATAGATTAGAGAAGTGTGAAAAATGAATCCATGGAGGGGCTATTTATAGCCAAGGAGGCCGAAATTCTTGGCTCTTGGTAGCCACAAATTAATTTGAATAAGGAAAAAGGAAAAAGAAATTAAAATAAAATGGATAAAGATGGTGACTAAGCTCTTAGTCATCTTTGACTTTGACCAAGAATACTTGGTCCACATTAAGAGAGAGAAAACGTGAGAGAGCAGGTTGGGTTGGCTGTGGGGCCCACTTTTCACTCCTGTTTGATCGTGTTTTGTCATAAGTTGTCCGGGTGCTTTGCGTACGGCCGTCCAAAAAAATATTCCGCTTACATTTCCGCGATCACCTAACCTTCCCAATGAGGTTTTGGGGTTAACCTAAGGGGTTTGTGGCCATTCCTCTGTACAGGTAGTATTTCTAGAGACTTTAGACACTCTGCTAAATTCTACTGGCTAAATGGAGCTGATCTAGTGTCTGCAGAATCGTCTAAAACTGAGCAGAACTTCGTTTTATAGACATTTTAGATTTATCGTCAAATTCTAGGGGTCAAGAGGAATCATTTAGGTGCCTGAAGAATTTCTACAGACACTTTTGTCCTAAGGATTCATGCTTCTATATTTTTAATATGTGCAATTGATATTTATCCAATGAAACCTTTACTAAGGAAAAGTGGGATGTTACAATCGGCATAAATTTTCTGGCGACTCTGAGCTGTAAGGATCCGTTGCCTAATTCACTGTATACACTCCTCTGCCTCTTGGGTTTCCTCTGGCCCTAAATATCTGTACTCACGACTATCATTCCAGCATAGGGGCGATGGTCATTTCAGATTGTAGAGTGCTTCAAAACGGGCCATACCTATACTACCGTGGTAGCTGTTGTTGTAGGAGAACTCTATGAACGACAGCATCTCATCCCAGCTTTCGGGAAAATCGAGCGCGCATGTCCTCAACATGGCTTCCATCGTCTGTATTATCCTCTCGGTTTGTCCATTGGTTTAGGGGTGATATGCCGTGCTCAATAGCAACTGGGTCCCATATGCTTTCTGGAAAGCCGTCCAGAATCGAGATGTAAATTGCGGATCCTTATCCGATATGATGGAAGAGGGTACGTCGTGTAACTTCACCACTTCTTTTATGTAGAGTTTGATAAGTGCCTAATTTACGCAATTTTGACCTATTAAAATGGCACTTATTCGCTTATGTTTTAAAGAATTATCTAACTTAAATCCCCATTTTTTGTAGGTTTGTAATATATTTTGAAAGATGGATGCAAGCATAATTAATTGAGAAGAATCCCATAAAGATAGAGCAAAAGGGCAAAAGCGGAAAAAGAAGCAAAATGACAACATCAGCAAAGGACCGCTCAGCGCGTGGACCATATTGCTCAGCGCCAGAAAAGGACAAACACCGCTCAGCGATGAACCCTTGACCGCTCAGTGATGCTGCCACCGGAGCCACTTGCAGCCACCGCATTTATTGCGCTAGCTTGAGCCAGCCTGTCATGGCGGCGCCGCCCTGACAACGTCGGCGCCGCCCCTGCAAAAGCTGCCGGAGCATTTAATGAACCGCATGAAGAGATAAGGCGCTCAGTGATTAAGGCATAGCGCCAGCAATAACGCCCTCACCGCTCAGCGGTGGTACCTGTACCACTGAGCGGTGCCTGCCAAATTTCGCCTATAAATAGGAGGGCCAGGCACTCTTGCAAGACATCTTCCATACATCCCCTCCATAGTTCAGAACCTCTTTCTTTTCATTTTCACTTGTACTTTAGAACATAGTTTAGTTTAGCAACAAAGAGGAGGCTGGTAAAGGAGCCGGGAGATCGAAGAACCTCGGCGAGCCGCTGTCATGATAGCGTGATAACGTGTCATAGTAAGCGTCCAAACCTTGCCTTTGAGATTCTCTTGTAAGATGGATTTCTAATCTTCTTGTTGTTGGGATTTTGATGAATATTGTAGTATGATTGTATCCATGTAACTTTTGCATATGAATCTATCTATTCTTATGATTCGCTTGAATGATTTTATGCTTAATGCTAACTTTTATTTAGTGTTTTGATTCTTAATTTGGGACTTATTTCTATGAACGAAATTTATACTAAGTCATAACCAAGTTAATGTTAATATTGCTATGCTTAACTAGATTCTAGACTTGAAAGTTGTGAACGAAAGTTACAATCATTAGAGTCGGATCTAAATCAATTCATCTAATTCTTGTTGCCGTAACTGGAATAAAGGATTAGCCGTTTTAACATCTGGAATAATGCTGGCGTACTTTGTTAAGCTTGTGTGCGAAAGTGACAATTTAACAAACGAAACCTGTGATATTTTCATGTGCGAAAGCAATGAACAAGTTAAGAACTGATGGCGGGCAATCAATGAAATGATGATTCTATGTAATAAGTAACTGGATGCATGAAACTATGATATGATTCAATTCCCAACAAGCTTCCGGATCTACCTCTGATTTGTTGCCTATTTACTTTTATGTTGTTTATTTACTTATTTAAATTATCAACAAACTTTACCAATCCTTCACTTCATTGTTTAATTAACTAAACTCAAGAATGGTATTTTTGCAACTCCCTGTGGATTCGACTATACCCGACTATACTGCAATTGGATCCCTTGTGGATCTGAAAGCTGTAAAGAAAGATATATTATTTTTGAAGACTGAGAGTTCAAATTAAGCTTTCCACTGGAAAGTGCAACTGGCTTCTGACAAAAGCGTTGAACAAAACACGTAGATTTGGCTTTCATCAAAATTGGCGCCGTTGCCGGGGAGTTGCGTCAAAATTACATAGCTTGAGTTTTGTTTGATTAAGCAATTGTGAATATTTGTAAAATATTGTATAGTTCTTATTTTGTTATTTTATGAACTTTCTTTTATTTTGTGAACTCTTGTTCTAATCTTATTGGCTAGTGTAAATTTTCTTTAGCTCTTGCGAGGTAAGGCTTCTAAAGATCAATTATTATTTGACCCTGAGATTGAAGCTACTTCAAGGAAAAACAGTAAAAAGAAGAAAAAACAACTAGCCAAACAAAGACAAGAACAAGAGGCAACATCTTCATCTTCAGAAACCAACCAAGAAGAAAACATGGCTGACAATACTGGAGCTGGAGACAACACGGGAGCTGGCAACAATACAGGAGCCAGTGACAACAGGGGTTTCGTAAACTTCACCCCTAGGAATATTATTAGAATGAGCAGAACTACTGGAGCTCAACGATCACCTCAGATGCAACCTGGCCTGGTACAATTATTGTATGCTAATCCATTTGCAGGTTTGGATCATGAGGATTCTTATGCTCATTTGACAAAGTTCTACGAACTCTGTGGGACCGCGGGAATGTCGGAAGCTGACGAAGAATCTATCTTTTTGAGGATGTTTCCCTTAACGCTGATCGAAAAAGCTAAGGAGTGGTTGCTGGATCAACCACAACATATTCTGTCCAATTGGGATCAATTGGAGGAGAAGTTCTGTGCAAGGTATTTTTCTCAATCAAAATTTATGGATTTAAAAACTGCAATTTCTACTTTTGAGCAGGCACCCGGAGAAAGTCTCTGTGAAGCTTGGGAGAGGTATAAATCCATGCTGAGGAAATGCCCCAATCATGAGTTCGATGCGCGGACACAAATTCATATCTTCAGAAATGGACTCCAACAACAGCACAAACTTATGCTTGATGTTTCCTCTGGTGGACAGATAATGTCCAAAACCCCCGAAGAAGCAATCTCCATCATTGATTCCATGGCCTTGACAGATCAACAAGTCCAATACCACAGAGGACCCAAAAGAGGAGGCATGCTTGAACTAGGCACAAACGATGCAATTCTTGCTCAAAACAAGCAACTCCAACAACAAATAGAAGAAGTGAAGAAAACCTTAAGCGAGCTGCCCAAGCAAATCAGAGAAGCTCGAGATTCCAAAATGCAGCAGGTATTTCAATGTAATATTTGTAATGGTGATCACCCGTCTACTTGTTGTAATTTTAAGGAAGAAGACGTCCATTATTTGGACAACCAGCAAAGGCCGCCCTATCCAAATAATTTCCAAAGAGGGCCAAATCAACAGTCATGGAGGAAAGAGGCAGGACCTTCATTTAATAAAGCTCCGCAACAGCCATATCAACCACCTCGCCCATATCAGAATCAGCCGCCGGTGTATTCAAATTCCAAGATAGAGGAGACATGGAATCAGTTTATGCAACAAACGATGATTAATCAAAAGAACCATGACACCACTATACGAAATTTGGAAATACAACTGGGACAACTGGCCACTGATATGGCGGAGTTGAAAAAGGGTAGATTCACGGTCAACACGGAGCTAAACCCAAAAGACTCTTGTCGCGGGAGGAGGTCTGATGATGAAGAAGGGAACTGAAAAGAAAAAGGCATCGAGCTAACGACGTAAAACAAGCGCTGCCTGGGAGGCAACCCAGCGTTTTGTGAGTTTTATTATTTTTGTAGTTTATTAATTTTAAAGTTAATTAATTTTAAGGTGTTAGAATACGGTTTTTATGAAACATGGTGAAAAAGAATTAAGGTTTATTTAAATCATGTAATTAGGGTAAGATTGTGAGGTGCTAATCTTTTCCAAATAACGCTAACATGAAGCACCTAAGATTTTAACCCAATAACTGATTCTTAAACTTTCCCCCAATTTTCTACAAACTTGGTGCAACATGATTTAATCTGGAAATAAGAATTCTAGCTGCTTTAGAATTGAAGAATTATCAAGAAAGGAAATCTTTTTAAGCACCTTCAAGGAACATGTTTTAGTATGAATCTAACATTGTGGGAATTTCTGGCCATAATAGTGGGAACTTCTGACCACTTAAGCGGGAAATTCTGTCTGCTATTGCAGAAAATTCTGTCTGCAAAGGATTCAAAATAAAAACATTGTCCTTTGAATTTGATCATTGATTCCTCTAATGCTTGCTATGCTAGTCCTTGGAAAAGGAATTTCTAATTGTTTTGCAGGCCTCAAAGCAACAAGAAAGACCTTCCAAAGCATTGTACAAAAAGAGGAGCAATTTGGGACAGAAAGAGAGGACGAAGAGCATGATTCTTCAAGGAAGATGAGCCTCTATCTCCTCAACAAATTAAAGCACAAGTAGCCCAAAACTGCAAGGAGGCTACATCAAGGAAACCCATTCACCATAATCAGGGAGCATTTCTAATCTTTCTAGCACCTTAATTAAATTTATTTAGTAAGCTTAATATGTGCTTAAGACTTGTTTGTTTGAAAACAATACTAAGTAGTAGTTTATTTTACTTAGATTGATACATGAACAAAATACATTATGAATTGAATTGTTTCAGTATCCATAATAGACCTTTGTGAGTATATAGATACCATGAACATGTCAATATGCATCTATCTACTTGTTTTTATAAGCATAACCTTGAAGGTGTTTTTAAATCAAGGAAACGAAACCTAGCCATGTGAGGGAGTGAGCCAAAACACTAAATGAGAAAGAGAGAGTCACCATTGTTTTTGCACAATTGAATTTGTTTGAGTCTCTGATTTTAAAAATTGTATGGAAAGAATAGGAAATGATCAAGGCATTCTGTTCATTGGAATTTAACCCACTTGGCCAAATAAAGCCTACCATAATTAGGAATATCCTTTGATACCACATTTGAGCCTAACATGAGAAATTTCTTGGTTGTTACATAATCCCTAAGCCTTTAAAGAAAAACAATGACTTCCCTTAATTTCTAAATTAAGAGAGCATTCAATTGGATTATGTGCAAAGATCCAAGTCAGGGGGAGACAAGGATGGGTAAAAGTAGGAAGAAATAAAGAAGTCAAATCAAAAGAACAGAAGCAAGCAGAAAAAGAAGAAAAATCTTATCAGAAGCAAGCAGAAAAAGAAGAAAAATCTTATTCCCAATCCAAAAACAAAAAGAAGAAAAAGGAAAAAGATTAAGGAAAAGAACAAGGAAAATAAAAGGGGTAAGAAACAAAGTTGGAGAAAAGAAAACAGGTGACAACAGGAGATGGTTTTCAATGCTCTCTTGGTTAATATTTGTATATCCAAAAAAACCAATTTTTCTTGTAACCTGACCCCATTACAACCCTTAAAAGTCCTTCTATGATTCTTGCATGACCATACTTTTGTATTGAATGGTGAGACAGGTAACAAATTTAAAATTGTTGTGATTCAATGGTGACAATGAGCGACACACTCACCTTAAAACTGGTCCACTGACCATTGTGCGAATAAAGATAATTTCCTTGAGGGACAAAACAGTGGATAGTGTGATTTGTTTATGGCATTCAAGTACTTATGCATTTGATTATGTTAAAGTTACTCTATGATATCTCACAGGTCTCAAGCATAAACTGTCTGAAATATTTCAATCCATTGCAATAACTGATTGTTCATAAGCATCAGTCTCTTGTAAAATGAATCTATTACCTCTTGTTTGAGGACAAACAAGGTCTTAAGTCAGGGGGAGTGATAAGTGCCCAATTTACGCAATTTTGACCTATTAAAATGGCACTTATTCACTTATGTTTTAAAGAATTATCTAACTTAAATCCCCATTTTTTGTAGGTTTGTAATATATTTTGAAAGATGGATGCAAGCATAATTAATTGAGAAGAATCCCATAAAGAATGGAGCAAAAGGGAAAAAGCGGAAAAAGAAGCAAAATGACAACATTAGCAAAGGACCGCTCAACGCATGGACCATATTGCTCAGTGCCAGAAAAGGACAAACACCGCTCAGCGATGAACCCTTGACCGCTCAGTGATGCTGCCACCGGAGCCACTTGCAGCCACCGCATTTATTGCGCTAGCTTGAGCCAGCCTGTCATGGCGGCGCCGCCCTGACAACGTCGGCGCCGCCCCTACAAAAGCTGCCGGAGCATTTAATGAACCGCGTGAAGAGATAAGGCGCTCAGTGATTAAGGCATAGCGCTCAGCAATAACGCCCTCACCGCTCAGCGGTGGTACCTGTACCGCTGAGCGGTGCCTGCCAAATTTTGCCTATAAATAGCAGGGCCGAGGCACTCTTGCAAGACATCTTCCATACATCCCCTCCATAGTTCAGAACCTCTTTCTTTTCATTTTCACTTGTACTTTAGAGCATAGTTTAGTTTAGCAACAAAGAGGAGGCCGGTGAAGGAGCCGGGAGATCGAAGAACCTCGGCGAGCCGCTGTCATGATAGCGTGATAATGTGTCATGGTAAGCGTCAAAACCTTGCCTCTGAGATTCTCTTGTAAGATGGATTTCTAATCCTCTTGTTGTGGGGATTTTGATGAATATTGTAGTATGATTGTATCCATGTAACTTTTGCATATGAATCTATCTATTCTTATGATTCGCTTGAATGATTTTATGCTTAATGCTAGCTTTTGTTTAGTGTTTTGATTCTTAATTTGGGACTTATTTCTATGAATGAAAGTTATACTAACTAAGTCATAACTAAGTTAATGTCAATATTGCTATGCTTAACTAGATTCTAGACTTGAAAGTTGTGAACGAAAATTACAATCATTAGAGTCGGATCTAAATCAATTCATCTAATTCTTGTTGCCGTAACTGGAATAAAGGATTAGTCATTTTAACATCTAGAATAACACTGGCGTACTTTGTTAAGCTTATGTGCGAAAGTGACAGTTTAATAAAGGAAACCTGTGATCTTTTCATGTGCGAAAGCAATGAACAAGTTAAGAACTGATGGCGGGCAATCAATGAAATGAAGATTTTATGTAATAAGTAACTGGATGCATGAAACTATGATATGATTCAATTCCCAACAAGCTTCCGGATCTACCTCTAATTTGTTGCCTATTTACTTTTATGTTGTTTATTTACTTATTTAAATTATCAACAAACTTTACTAATCCTTCACTTCATTGTTTAATTAACTAAACTCAAGAATAGTATTTTTGCAACTCCATGTGGATTCGACTATACCCGACTATACTGGAATTGGATCCCTTGTGGATCTGAAAGCCGTAAAGAAGGATATATTATTTTTGATGACTGAGAGTTCAAATTAAGCTTTCCACTGGAAAGTACAACAGGCTTCTGACAAAAGCCTTGAACAAAACACGTAGATTTGGCTTTCATCAGGGTTGTACCAGCTTTTCCAGTGGGTAGTTCATCTTCACGGGAAGAAAATGAGCAGACTTTGTGAGTCCGTCAATAATCACCCAAATGGCATCTACTCCTCTTGTCGTGCGTGGTAATCCTAACATGAAGTCCATTGATATACCGCCCCACTTCCACTCTGGTATCTTAGGAGGATCCAGTGTTCCACTTTTGCTTTTTGGCACACCAAACATTTATGCACCCAATCTTCTACATCTTTTTTCAACCCTGGCCACCAGAACATTTTCTTAAGATCGTGGTACATCTTGGTGGTGCCTGGATACATCATGAAATGACTTTTGTGGGCTTCACTCAGGATGTCCCTTCTTAGATTGCCTTCGTCGGGTACAGAAATGTGGTTACTGAAGCGTATGAACCCATCACTTCCTATCGTAGCTTCATTGACTTTCCCTTCTTCCACGGCCTTGGTAAACTTTTGCCAAAGGTCCTCTTGGCTGTGCTTCTGGGCCTCTGTTATCCTCTGCTTGAATTCGCTGGTAATCTGCAGCTGGCTTAACTTAATACTGCTAGGTTGCAAGGAAATCCCCAAGTTAAGGTCTCGAAAGTCTTCCAGCAGTTTTGATTCCTCCACTATCATCTAGGCCATGTGTAGCGCTTTTCTACTCAGTGCATCAGGTACCACGTCGCCTTCCCGGGGTGGTAATTAAGACCGAAGTCATAGTCTTTCAAGAATTCCATCCACCTTCGTTGCCTTATGTTCAGCTCCTTCTGATCAAAGAGACACCTCAGGCTTTTATGGTCTGAAAATACCTCGAACCGTACTCCATACAAATAGTGTCTCCAGATCTTCAACGCGAAAACTACAGCTGCTAATTCCAAATCGTGGGTAGGATAATTCGCCTTATGGGGCCTCATCTATCTGGAGGCATATGCCACCACTTGCCGGTTTTCCATGAGTACACATCCTAACCCAATGCCCGAGCCATTACAATAGACCTCACAAGGTGTGTGAGGGTAAGGAAGAATTAATACGGGGGCGGTGGTCAACTTTTCCTTGAGCTTGCAGAAACTCTCCTTCCATTCCGGCGACCATTCAAACTTAATTCCTTTGCGGGTGAGCTTGGTAAGGGGTAGTGCAATTTGAGAGAACCCCTTGATGAAGCTTAGCGTACAAATGCTTATCCTTCAAGATGTCCAGAACTAATTTGAGATGCTTAGCGTGATCCTCCTCAGTCTTAGAATACACCAGAATATCATCTATAAAGACTATCACGCGTTCATCTAGATAGGCTCTGAAGTTTCGGTTCATATAATCCATGAAGATCACAGGGGCATTAGTCAACCCGAACGACATCACGGTGAACTCATAGTGGCTATAGCAAGTTCTAAAGGCTGTCTTCAGAATATCATCATTTGCTACCCCATATCTGATGGTAGCCAAAGTGTAGATCGATCCTAGAGAACACCTTGGCTCCTCTCAGCTGATCCATCAGGTCATCTATCCTCGGCAACGGGTACTTATTCTTGATGGTGACTTTGTTCAGTTGCCGGTAATCAACCCATAATCGCATTGAGCCATCCTTCTTCTTCACGAATAATACTGGAGCTCCCCATGCCGATGCACTAGGTTGGATGAACTGTTTGTCCATTAGTTATTCTAACTGCTTTTTGAGTTGCTGTAGCTCCACTGTGGACATACGGTATGGCGCCATTGAGATTGGTTTAGCTCCCAGAACCAAACTGATGGAGAATTCCACTTCCCTTTGTGGGGGAAACTCCGGGATATCATCCGGGAAGACGCTCGGGTATTCGTAAGATATGCGCGATCTCCTGCTTTGTCTCCACCTCAGATGAGGCTAAGATGATATATCCCTGATTCTCCAATGGGCAGCAATACAAGGTTACCAATTCTCCCTTAGAGGTTGTCATGGTTGAGACCACAGGAGGAAGGGTTACCAGCTTCTTAGCACAATCCAAGATCACTTGGTTGGCACGCAACCAATCCATCCCTAGAATTACGTCTAGGCCCACTAAGGGAAGGCATATAAGATTAGCCATGAACATCCTGTCTTGTAGCTGGAGTAGACACTTGAGACATACTAGACATGTCTCGACAAGTGGGGCGGTGGGTGTGGACACCTTTAAGGTGTAGAGTAATGCTACAGAAGATAGACTTAGTTTTCTAACATTATCATAAGAGATGAAAGAGTGCGATGCTCCTGAGTCATATAGCACAGACAAAGTGTTACCCAGCATTATGCACTTACCCATGATTAGATCTTTCGCATCCTATGCTTCCCCTGCATATAGAGTAAAGACCTGTCCTGTCCCTAAGCCGAGGGTGGGATGGTTGTGCAAAATCTGGCGAAGTGACCGCCTTGTCCATACTTAAAACATACATTTTGCCCTGCAAGGCATTCTCCCGAGTGCAACTTTCCACACTTTGGACACAGCGGCCTGGGCTGCCTTCTTGGTTGGACTCTCCGGGTATCTTGACCAAAACTTCCTGTAACAACACCTTTTTGCAGCGGCCTGAATGCTTGCTGCCCCTTCAGGGCGGCCCTTGTTGAGGTTGACTTTGGATCCCCTTTGTCCATTGCTGCTGCAACTGCTGGTACTGTCCCTTGCCCCTAATAAGGAATGGGGCCTGGAAGGATACTTTCTTCCTCTGCTCCTGCTGGGGACTGCCCTATTCTATGAGCTTTCTCTTGTACCTCTCATTCAGCCCATCTGCCACGTTTCTTGCTCCTGCCCCCTGCGCTAGACATTTGTTCATGAGTATGGCATAATCTTGGATACCCAGCATGTTGATAAACATTTGTAGCTCAGATCTCAACTCCCTCTGATATTTCCCACACTTCCGCTCCTCGTCGGGGTTCTGTAACACCCCTAGCAAACTGCTTACGCTTAAGTCGTATTCAACGCTCACTAAGTTGTTAATTAATTGGTGGGAATATTTATAGTCCTTCATTATTTTCGTAAATACTTGGTTAAGGAAAATATGGACCATTTTTAAATTTTTTTGCTTGTGATTCATTATTAAAGTATGAGTCGCGTGTGAACAAGATATATACAATGCAAGCGATAGAGCCTTGGGCTTATGACTATTAATCATTCATAGTATAATCAGACCGAGAAGCAAACATATGGTCCAACACATATAATTACAACGATGCACATAGAGTTATAGTAATTTACATATACATCGTATGTCTGTCAAAATACATGGTCCTTCCAACAAAATAAGGCTATCTAACGTATAACTATAATAACTCGTCTTCACAGTCGTACTATCTTACCTTCCAGCTCCTATTCTATTCTTCACAGCTCCTCTTGCTGCTCATCATAACTCACGTCTGCCCCTTGAATCATGAGCAAGTGGGGGTGAGGACGTTTATCCTCAGTGGGATACCTTAGCATATGATTCACTTCTTTATCTCGCTTATGAACCAGGCCACTCAGGAGATCTCTAGGTGTTCATGCATACTACATTCCTACTGATTATTATTATTCCTCCTATTCCTGAGTAGCTTTATCTATTTTACTATGTGACGGGGGATCTCTAGTCTTTTCCTTATCTAGGTCCTCGTGCTTATTAACTTTATTCGCTTGTTCATATAGGCTGTCCCGAGTGTTCTCTTAACGGTACTTACACGTTATAACTATACTTGCATTCATATACTCATACATCACATACTCATGCATCACATATCTTATGCATGAGACTTTGGAATTCTCTTACGCTTCCGGCTAACTAATGGACCGGGGTCGCGTCCTTCTTGTTCGGCTCTCGGTTAACTAATGGATCGGGGCTACGTCCTTTTTATCTTGAGTCCTGCCACCCTTGTAACTGTGGTCATCCGGTTACAACCTGCTTCTGTTCCCATGTTGATGACGACCAGGTAGAGCTATAACTTGAGTGGTTGTGAACCACCACGGATAACTAATGTTTCGTCCATCGACTATCAACAGGGATAACCATCCAACTGGTGGGATGGCGAGGGGCCATCCTTCCGATGCAATCCGAGCGTAGACTCATACATCTTTATCATTATCATTATCTCTTAGGTGTAACATCACCCTCCTCATCTTTCTTTTCTTTCTTTCTTTCTTTTCATTCTTTTTTTCTTTTCATCATTGACTAATCCATCTTGCTGGACTGGTGATGGTGAAGGGCTTGTCTGTAGATGTGCCAAGAAAGGGACTTCTTATTACATAACTACGTACTCATCTTAAGGTACACCAAACCCATGGTAGTCGGAACCTTCTTAGAACATCACTTGTTCCCTAGCGTTCAGTTATGATCTTTAAGCATTAGGTGATTACCTTCTAGTTATCTAAGGTTTTCCTAACACTTAAGTGACAACCCTGTCCTTATGATGCGTTGTATCATAAACCTAACTATATTCAATGTTCCACATACATCATACAGATCAACATATATCAGACAGATCAATGCTTGTTGGAAACATGTGACCCCAAATAATTTTCATAAACATTTGCTCCCTGACCTAGGTTAGCTCAGTGACCTAGAGTTTCCTAAGTTGTTCAACACCTCCGAAAACTCCAGGTTCACTTCGTCACTCCTGTCCAGGTCTCCATGGGACAACTATGTTTCAGGCCGCTCAGCGCCCTTTTGGGTCCGCTCAGCGCCCTTTTGGGTCCGCTCAGCGGTCCATGAAAGCATCCACATCACTAAACTCATTTCAAAACCATCCCCTAGGATATTCCTCAGGCCGCTCAGCGGTCCCTTGAGGCCGCTCAATGCCCTGAAGCATCCTAGGCCTCCAACAACGTTATTCAAAACCCGTGGCTAAGCTCAGCCTAGGCTGCTCAGTGGACCCTGGAGGCCGCTCAGTGCCCTGGGCGCAACATAGACTCCTCCTTTGTTTTCTTTCTTTCCTTTCCTATGTCCACTTCTTGGAGCTCTTTCACAAGTTCCAATAATCATAATACAACATATTTCAACTTTCAAAACATATCCAAATCATCTATACAACAATAACCTAGCATAGATAACATACTACACAATATGAACACATAATCAAATACAAGCACATAGGAGCCACTAAGGAGGTGAGCAAGCTAGGTTTACCCATTTCCTTAGAGTCTTGGAGATGGTTGAGAGGATGAGGTGAGGTTTCCCTGGGTGTATAGCTTTCCTGGCTAGTTTCCTGGTTCCCGCAGTGTAACGCAGGGTTTCTGAACGGGGCGTATTTTGAGCAGAGATTTAGGGAATGAGAATGTGTGCAAATGAAGAATGAAAAGGGGCTATTTATAGGCGAAGAGGCCGTGGCTTTGGGCCCATTTGGTCCACAAAAATTAAATGGAAAAGAAAAAGGAAAAAGAAAATAAATTAAGGGATAAAGATGCTTAGTCATCTTTGACCCTTGACAAAAAATGAGTGGTCCACATGAAGAGAGAGAAAATGTGAGTGAGAGGGCAGATTTTCTTGCCCGTGGGGCCCACTTTCCAGTCCTATTTGATCATGTTTTGTCTTATGTTGTCCGGGTGCTTTACGTACGGCTGTTTGAAAAATATTTCGACGCCACCGTTGTGATCTCTTAAGGGTTCTAAGGAAGAATCTTAGGGTTATCCAAGGTATTTGTGACTTTATTTTCATCTAAGTGTTCTTTACCAGTTCCTTCTATGTGTGATTAAGCTCTAGTGGCGAAAGGCGATAAATTTGGTGTCTGCGAAATTTCGCGGAATTGCTAACTATCGCCATATTTGGTATTGTTAGGGAATGCAATGAGGATTCATAACCCTAATCCAACTATATCACTTATATATTTATTTATTATGCGAAATCTTTGTAGGAAAAAAATTGGGATGTTACAGGTTCAGTTGATATGTGCGGGAGTACCGACATAACTTCTCAAAGGTGGTTGTATATTCTGCGACCGTCATCCTTTCCTGCACGAGGTTTAGAAATTCAACCTTCTTTTGATCCCTGAGTTCGCGGGAAAAATACTTGTTCAGGAATGCCGCAGTGAATAGGTTCCATGCAATCAGAACTCCTTATCATTCCAGTAGAGGCTGGGTCACGTCCCACCATTCTCCAGCAGCGCCCTCCAACTTTCGGGAGGGAAACCAAACCTTTTGGGCTTCAGTACAAGAGATATCCTTGAAAACCTGCTCGATCTTTCTCAGCCAGTAATGGATCTGATCTGGGTCCTTTGCTCCGTCAAAGACAAGGGGTTTTTCCTTGTGAAGAAGATCCTCTCTCTGACCTCTGATGGCTGGGTTTTGATGATGACAAGAAACATCAACAAAAGGAAAGAAAAAGGTGAAGACACATCTGAAGAACTGAAGTGCTCAACCGGACAATTCGCTGAAGGTTTAAGCTTCTGCTCAAGTGTTTTACCTTAGAGTCTAAATAGTTAGCATTTTTTATGGTATCATGATTAAAGGCTCATAGGTTATTATTCTAACACAAGTGAAATGCTTTTCATAAGTTAAAATCGATTAACAACACTTAACTAGGGTTAAAAACACTTTAAAATCACTTTCAGCCTTGCTGTAATCGATTACAGGATTGCAGTAATCAATTACCAGTAGTTAAGTAATCGATTACCATGGTTCGATAATCGATTACACAGTTCAAAATTTTGAATATTGGCAGCGACTATGTGTGTAATCGTTTACAGAAGTTCAGTAATCGATTACTGGCACGAACTAATGTGTTTTTTCATGAAACAATGTGTTGTTTGGCATTGAAAGCCATGGCATTGCTTCATGAAGAGACACCTATGCCTATATAAGTTCAGAATTCGTGCAAACACAACACACAACTTCAGAACACATTCTTACTTTCATTTTCACAAAAGTTCTAACAAAATTTCAATAGGAAATTTCAATTGTTTCAATCCAAAACTTAAGAAAGCCTTTGAGTCTTAATTGTCATATCATAAGTGCTTTCTATTCAGGAAACATCCAACCCTGAGTTTAGGATTGACAAAGCCATTGTAATACTTCTTCAACCATTGTGATTTAGTTGTGGCACAGTAGTGTTCAGTGTGGTTTTGTTATTCACCGTAGTGTTCGGTGAGGTTGTTCTGATATTCACCGTAGGGTTCGATGAAGGCATTGTGTAACTAGGGGAACGGGTTTGTTCTCTTGTAGTTGTCGGTGTAAGTTCCTTAGGTGTGAGGTTGTACACAACACAAGTTTGCATAGTAGAAAATCCCTGAATCAAAACGGGGGACTAGACGTAGCCTTCGGTGGTTGAAGGTGAACAAGGATAAATCTCTCGGTGTGATTTTCTCTATCCTTACACTCTTTACTTTCAGCAATTTCTATTTCCACTGCACTACAATCTTTCGTGTTCAAATTATTGCTGAATTTCATAAACAAAGGTTCAAATTCTTTCTACTTACATTAGTGATTCGAAAGAATGGAAAAATTGAGTGAAACCTAATTCACCCCCTCTTAGGTTGCTATCTGTAGTTACAATTGGCATCAGAGCGTAAGTTTAGGGAAATTATTCCTAAGATCCATAGATAGCATCCCCTAGACTAGTTTTGAGTGAAGGGTTAAACGTAAATAGACCTCCATGATTCAATGGTGATCATTATGATTTTTGGAAAATCAAAATGAAGATTTTTATAAAAGCCCAAGATTTAGAAGTCTAGAAAGCCATTGAAGAAGGTCCATTTATACCTATGTCAAGTGAAGAAGAAAGTAGTGAACCAAAACCCATGAGTGCATGGAGTCAAGAAAAGAAAAAGAAAGTTCAATATGATTTGAAAGCCATGAATTATTAACCTCAGCCTTAGGAATGGATGAGTTCTTTAGAGTCTCATCATGTAAGTCAGCCAAAGAGATTTGGGAAACATTAAAAATTACTCATGAGGGAACAGATAAAGTCAAGAGATCTAAACTAAACACTCTTTCACAAGAGTATGAAATGTTTAGAATGATTCCAGGAGAAAAGATCCTTGAAATGCAAAAATGGTTTACACATCTCACTAACCACTTATTTGCTCTTGGAAAAGAATATTCAAATGCAGATCTAAACTTGAAGGAGCTAAGATCATTGACAAGAGCATGACAACCAAAGGTGTCGATAATTTCAAAAAAGAAGAGTCTATCTAAGATGACTCTAGCAACACTTTTCGGAAAATTGGAAGAGCATGAACTAGAACTAAATCGTTTGGAACAACATGAGCAACATAAGAAGCATCACAAGTCCATCACTCTAAAAGCCAAGATAGAGTCTGACAAAGATGATTATGATAGAGATTCAGAGGAAGATGAAGGTGACAATATGAATCTTTTGGTCAAAAATCTTGGAAAGTTTTTCAAGAAAAAGGGAATACGATTTGGTCAATCTAAGAGATTCATAAAGAGAAACGACTCACCTTCTCCACAAAAATTCACATGCTTTGAGTGTGGGAAACCCAATCACATCAAGTTCGATTGCCCAAACATTCAAAGAAAGAAGAATGACTTCAAAGATAGAATAGAGAACAAGAACAAGAAGGGTAAGAAAGCTTACATGGCATGGGAGGACACTGATGTAAGTTCTTTATCAGAATCTGAGTATGAAGAAGCACAAATTGCTTTAATGGCAATGCACAACTCTGACAATCAGAAAGAAGAGGTTAGTACTGATAAACTTTCTTATGAAGATTTACAAACTGTTTTTGAATGTTTACATGAAATATGTTTGAAATTTCGAAAGTTTATGCTAAAAAGGAAGAATTAAACTTGATTAGATCCATAATAGATAATCAAGTTGCTTGTACTAAGTGTGTTTCTTTGGAAACTAAAGTAGATAGTTTACCACAAATAGTATGCAAGTTTGAAAAGAGTAAGCATGGATTAGTTGATATTTTAAGCATGCAAAGAGATATTAAGGATAAAAGTGGATTAGGATATACTCCCCAAAAGAATCAAAAAGTGGTTAAGAAGACGCTTTTTGTAAAAACTAATAATCCACAACATAACATGCATGTAAAAGAAAATACATCACAATCTAGACCTAAACACCATGTTAATGGTAATCATCATATGTCAAGAAAAGTAATCATTATGTGCTTACATCAAAGTTTTATCTTAAGCCTAATAATTACTAAGCTTCTAGTTCAAAAAGGTATATACCAAAAAATAGTTATTTGATTCCTAAAAGAAGGTACATATGTAGTTATTGTTGCTTGGAAGGACACATCTCTAATGCATGTTATATTAAAAAAAATGGTGTTCCAAGTGGTCAACATAAGTGGGTTGTGAAAGGATCTAACCGACAAGGACCCAAAGCACATTGGGTACCTTACACCCATTTCTAATTTGTTTTGTAGGTATGCATGAGGACAACAAGTGACTTATGGTATCTTGACAGTGGCTGTTCCTCGCATATGATTGGTGACAAAACAAAATTTTCATTCTTGATTCCAAGAAACAAAGGATATGTGACGTATTGAAACAATGAGAGAGGCAAAATCATTAGCATTGGAAGAATAGGTACGCCTCCTCAATCTGTTATTGAGAATGTTATATGTGTGGTTAAAGATAAGAAAACCAAAGAAATTAAGATTTTAGGATACAAGCTTAATAAGGTTTTCATGATATCCTTAGAAGATATTTCATCTAAGAACACATGTCTTATTGCTAAGAATAATGATGATTGCTGGCTATGGCATAAACGTGTAGCACACATACACATGGATCATTTAAACAAGTTAATCAAACATGATCTTGTCGTTGGTTTACCCAAAATAAAGTTTATCAAAGACAAATTGTGTGATGCATGTCAAAAGGGAAAACAAACCAAAGTTTCCTTTAAACCTAAAAATATTGTCACAACTACAAGGCCTCTCCAATTACTACATATGGACTTATTTGGATCATCAAGGACCAAAAGTTTTGGAGGGAATTATTATGCTCTTGTAATTGTTGATGACTATTCAAGGTTTACTTGGACTTTGTTTTTAACACATAAGAATCATGCTTTTAATGCCTTTAAGAAATATGCAAAACTTGTAGAAAATGAAAAGTCTTTGAAAATTGCATCCATAAGAATTGATCATGGTGGTGAGTTTGAAAATGCATCTTTTGAAGAATTTTGTAGTGAATGTGGTATTTCTCATAATTTTTCTACTCCTAGAACACCACAACAAAATAGGGTAGTAGAAAGGAAAAATAGATCTCTTAAAGAGCTAGCAAGAATCATGTTGAATGAAACTAACTTGCCTAAGTACTTTTGGGCTGATGATGTTGTCTATCTTGATGATGTTGAAGATGAAGGGACTCCTCCAAGAAATGATGACCAATACCAAGGAGAAGACAAAGATGGTAATGATCAAGTTCAACATGAAGAGCAAATTCAGAACAATCTACCTAAGGAGTGGAGAACTCAAGATCATCCAATTGACAATATTATTAGTGATATATCAAGAGGAGTAACCACAAGACTAAATCTTAATGATGCATGCTTGCATATGCCGTTTGTTTCACAAATAGAACTGTCAAAGGTAAATGATGCACTTAAATATGAACATTGGGTTCTAGCCATGGAAGAAGAACTCAACCAGTTCGAAAGGAATGAAGTATGGGAACTCGTACCAAAACCCAAAGATAAGCAGATCATTGGTACAAGATGGGTTTTTAGAAATAAACTAGATGAGAACGGCATCATCGTCAGGAACAAAGCTAGACTGGTGGTGAAACACCCCTAGCTAACTGCATACACTCGAGCCGTACGCAATACTCACTAGGTTGTTTGCTACTTGATGGGAATACTCTTAGTCCCTTACTAACTCTTTAAAATACTTACTCAGGAAAAATGGACCGATTTCAAACTTTTCGCTTCATAGCATATCGCATAAGGTATGAGTCGTGCGTGTGTGGAATAGTAAATACATACAACCGATAGAGCCTTCAAGCTTAACGATGAACAATCTATTAGGCATAACAGTCAAATAAACATTTAGGTGGTCCACCACATATAGTTACAAGCAGTCATATAGTTATTACAATAATGTACATATATATCCAGTTCACCGAAATATACTACATGTCTTCCAAAATAACAAATTACTCGGAACATTTCTCCATTAGTCTTGGACACAGCTCCTGCTCAAGTGGGTTCTTCACCGTTCCTCGTGAGTCTCCTCAGCATCCATGTAGTAGGAGTGGTCATAAGTCCCTGGAGCCATAAATGAGTGGGGGTGAGAACGAGAGGTTCTCAGTGGACATTACCTTAGCATGGCTTCGCATTTTCCCTCAGTTATTCTCCAGGCCGGTCAGGGGATCTCTAAGTGTACATGTATACTAATACCCCTACTGATTATTAATAGTCGTCTAGTCCTGAGCAGCTTTATCTAAGTTACTAGGTGATTGAGATTTCTAATCTTGACATTACCTAGGCTTGGTGCTCATTAACTTAGTTTGTTTGAGTATGGCAATATGCAATCGCCTGCTCACTTTACCTCTAGCTAACATAATAGTTGTCTCGGGACATTCCCTTGACGATAATTAATGCATAGTCATATACTGATCATACATAGTTGCATACATACATACATTCATCCATATACATATTTCATGCATGAAGGGAATCTGGGGTTCTCTTACGCACCCTGTGGCTGTGTCTTTCTTAGTCCTTACACCCGTGTAACAGTTGCCGTGACTACACCCTGCTTGCATTCCCTATCATTGACGACCCGACAACGCTCTTTACCGGTGTGGTAGCTAGCCACGTACAGCTCATAGGAGGAAGGCGTTGAGCAACGATAGGTGAAACACCCTAGCTAGCTAGTCCACGCTTAAGTCGTAAACCTACCGACTAGGTTGTTATCTCTTTTGGTTGGGATAGTACTTAGTCCCCCTTATGAGTTTAAAAATACAGTTACCCAGAAATATGGACCCAATTTTTGACTTTTCTTTATACGTATCCTATAACATCCCGAATTTTTCCCTTACGAGAAGTTCGCGAAAATCTCAATTTTTTGCTTAATTAAAAGCACGTTAAAGGCGATTATTTGGACTGAAAAAATTATTTAGAACATTAATTGCTTCCAAACGCTAGTCAAGTAATTGTTTCTTGATCTTGCGGAGTGCCATGAGGTCCGTGCCAAATTTTGACAAAAATCGGAATTTCGGTAGACACTTAAGGTATCTGTGAAAATTACCCCCGGATAATATATTCACGAATGCTTTAACCTGACATGCCACTATGACCAGAAAAATTGGGAGGTTGCGAATATATGCCCGAAATATTTTTAGGACATCCATTCGTGGGCAAATAATGATCAAGCGTGATCGAAATCGGTCTGGGAACCTTAAAGGTTATCCATGTGCTAAGATATTTCCTAAAGTAATACTATAATATAATAATAATAAAACAGTAACAGTGGCCGAATGGCTACTGCTGTTACGATATATATACGAATATATATAATATATAATATTAGAAAATATATTATAATGATATAATATAGTAATAATTAAATATATGAATATATAAATATATATATATATATATATATATATATGTATACGTCCCAGGGGGTACATCCCCTGCTGAAATAAAAAGCAAAACATATATATAATAAAATATATTATAATATAATAGTAATATATTAAGAAAATATCAAGCACAGTGCTTGCTTTTAACTTTGCCTATAAAAGGCAAGGCCTCTGAAGCAATTAGTGCTTCACTTTCCTTCTGAAGCAAGTTGCTTCATTTACTGCTCTGTTCTTTTCTTTATTTGTCCCGTTCGTGCACATCGCGGAAGCGTTGTCGGACTCCAGAAAAATAGGATGAGTACGCCTACGCGAAGAGGATATTTTTCTCTTCATTTCTACCGGTTCAGAAACTCGTTTCGAGGTGGGTAACTCTAAGCCCACTTTGTATGTGGTTTATTTGATGATTGTTTATATGCATCTCTGTGTATGTGAGTGAAAAACTATTTTATACAAACTATAGGAAATGAGTTAGGGAGGTTAGATTTGAATGACTTTGAGGTTTGGAAACCATAACTGTACTGATTGGATTACTGTAGAAGCCGAAAATGTTATGCGGAGAAAACCCCTGAGAAAGTTACTGTCGGGGCGATTTTTTTTCTGTAGCATTCGATTGAATTCCCACGGATTCGAATGAAAGAAGATTTTGGGATTTCAATCAAATACTTGAGGATTTCATTCGAATGAAAGACCGCAGAGGATTTCAATCGAAGACTTGAGGATTTCATTTGAGGATTTCATTCGAATGAAAGACCGCAGAGGATTTCAATCGAAGACTTGAGGATTTCATTCGAATGAAAGACCGAGAAGGATTTCAGTCGATTGAATCCCTAAGGGATTCGATTGAAAGAAGCAATCGAATGCGAAAACCCTAGGTATTTGAATGCTTACTGAAAACTTATGATTTTAAAGGTTATATGGAATCCAACCTGCATAGTTATGTATGTCTTTGTGTAATTTAAGCATGCATCATGAGGAAAGGTCGACGTAAGAGTTAGGGCGACCTTAGATAATTAGAAGTTCACGTTAAAGTCTAATGAAGATCATAATGGAACCCTAGGAAACAAAGAAGGATTAGGAAGGTCCCGACCCCAGTTGGTACGGTCGACCATAGTTAAGGAGTCTAGTTATATGATTAGGAAACAAGGTCTTACAGACACGCCCCTCGCCAATTCAGCAAGATGAATTGGTTATGAGCAACGCAGGTAAAGAGA
This sequence comes from Nissolia schottii, assembly GCA_003254905.1. Classification (NCBI taxonomy): domain Eukaryota; kingdom Viridiplantae; phylum Streptophyta; class Magnoliopsida; order Fabales; family Fabaceae; genus Nissolia; species Nissolia schottii. The sequence continues at coordinate 107,331 of QANU01035148.1, forward strand.
CCTGACCACGATGAGAAACCGGCATAGGCCCAGATATGAAAAACAGGCATAGGTCTGTACAAATTAAATGATAACTAAGGGGCCCTACTAAAAGAGGAAAGAGAAACCGGATCGAGTCATAGGGCCGATCTAAGTGTGTCCATGCCTGATCACTCATAGGTTTGATCCCTCGCCATTCCAGCAAGAGGGGATGGTTACACCTATTGTATTCGATGATTACCTCCTATGAGCTTTGCATGGTTAGCTACCATACCGGTAAAGAGCGCTGCCGGGTCGATACAATAATGGCAAAAAAAGGTTGTAATCCGAGGCCATGGTTACAAGGGTGCAAGGACTAAGTAGGACGCAGCCACAGAGCGCGTAAGAGATCCCTAAATCTCCTCATGCACTATGAAATTAAATGTATGGATTGATAATTGATGATATGATGATAAGTATGTATGTATATCTGCCTTAAGCATTATGTATAACTGTTCATGCATTACGTATCGTCAAGGGAACGGCCCAAGACGACTATTATGTCTTTAGCAGGAACGTAAAGTTAATGAGCACGAGAACCTAGATAAGAAAGACTAGATCCCCCAGTCACCTAGTAAAGTAGATAAAGCCATTCAGGACCTAGACAAAGATAATAACCAGTAGGATTTTAGTATGCATGACACCTAGAGATCTCCTGAGTGGCCTGGAAGATAATGGAGTAATGAAACGATAGATGACGCGAAGAGACTCCCACTGAGGACGAAAAGTTCTCACCCCCACTCCTTATGGGTCCAGGTATGCAAAGCGAAGAGATCGACGAGCGACCTCAGCAGAACAGTTCCTGGCCGGAGCCAAGTAAAGACTTCCGCAATAGGTTGATAGAGATCTTGTACTATGATCTATGACTCTTGTTAATTGTTTGTGTAATTACTTATTAATAAGCAATGTGTAATTACCTGTTGGACCATCAATTGTGCTTATATGTATATTTNGAAAACAACCTAGTGAGCATTGTTTACTATGTACGGGTAAACAGTTAGCTAGGGTGTTTCATATCCTAGTGTAAAATATGAGTCTGGTTCTTGACAGAACATATATTGTGAGTGGTAACGTAGCATACTTAACTGATTTTAATTAGGTATATTCAACATTCATAGCAACTAAAGGTCCATGCCATATATTCACAAATAGTTACACATGTAATGTTATAGATGTTACGTACAATTATATAGTAGTACACGCATATAGCCTACTGACTAAGGACTAGTGCGAGATCTCTATCGTAGCTTTATTTTCCTTATTCCTCTGTCCATCTTCTTTAGTGCTGCTCATCCTTGTATTGCTTGCACTGTTCTGACGTCCTCTGCATCCTTGTCGTGCTCGCCTAGAACCATAAAGGAGTTGGGGATGAGAACATTGCGTTCTCAGTGGGAAACCTTAATCATCATAACTCATTTCATACTCAATTATGATTCCGCCGCTCAGGGGTCTCTAGGTGTCACAGTTACACTATGGTCCTACTAGTTATTAATATCCATACTAAGCCTGAGCAGCTTTATCTATATTACTAGGTGATCAAGGAACCTATTCTTCATTATCTACGTCATATGTCTGATAGTCTAGTCCCAAACTCATATACTGTCATACAATTCCACATAACTACACTACGGTATCAAAATCATCCTCATTTTGTTGAAAATCATTTTACTCCCGTGGTATAAGGCACGCCTTATTAGCGATTCCTGTAACATCCCACTTTTTCCCCTTAGCAAAGATTTCATTAGTCAAATAAGGGAAACAATCCCTCACCCAAACCTTTGAATTAAAAGTGTCTGTAGAAATAATTCTGCTCGTTTTCTTAAAATTCTGCAGACACTAAGGCAAATCCTTTTTGTCATCCGAATATAACCGTGGGTCTAAGGTATCTATAAAATAAAAGGTTATAGAAGAAAGTTCATGAATACCTTAGATCAACTCAAATCCTATACGAGAAAGATTGGTAAATCATCATGTAGCATCTCGCTTCCTCCTCGGTGAAAATCTCGGTCGACAACTATTCAGCAAGTCTTGTTGTATGATAAACTATTACAAATATAAACTCTTAGGTTAAAATGTCTATAGAAGAAATTCTGCTCAGTTTCGAGAAATTCTGCAGACACTAGAATGAACCCTTTGTGCCGTCTGAACACAACTACACGTCTAAAGTATCCGTAAAAGGTACAACTATAGACGAGAATTCATAAATGCCTAAATGACCCTAGCATATTACTTAGGAAAAATAAGGGGATCACAAAGATGTGATCGGAATATTTTTAGAACAGTCGTACGCGAAGTACCGGGACCGGAAACTCTAAAACCTGATCAAAATTGATCTGCTGGAGCCTGTTAATTCTTGGCCACAAAACCGGCCAAGAGACAAGGAAACACATGGCCAAGAAGCATCCAAGTGTGGTCAAAGGAGTCAAAAGGTGGATGAGTCATGAAAATGACATTTAGGAAAAAGACAAAATAAGGGTATTTTGGTAATTTTGCCCTGAGGGCAAAATGGGAAAGTGGATTTCATCCCGTGGCCTATAAATACCCCTCTAAATTTGAAAATGTGGAGGAAAAATGGAAAATTTTGCCAAAACTCTGTCCGATCACACAATCAACCGTTATTCGGTTAAATCAGAGACCTAGAGACCTCCTACACTGAACCTAGACAAAGCTCTTCCATAACTCCCTAACCTTAACCCACAAAATCCCTCATAATCCCTAGATAAATCTTGGATAAATTCAACCCAATAAGAACTAAGAAGCATTATCGTTGGAGAGAAGGCCAAGGAAGCAACAGAAACCGAAATTGAACGCCAAAACGTGGGTAAACCGACATAATCACTGTCTATGTGATTTAGGATATATGATGATGATTGTGCTATGGTTGTGTTAGAATATGTTAGGTTTTAATTGCTAAGTGATGTTCTTGAATATGACAATTGATTATACTTGTATCTGGAAGTTTCTGCATATGTGAATATTGTTGGAATAATTGTTAGAAATACGATTGGTTTATGTTTATGAGAATATGAGTATGAAATTATGTGTTTTGCTAGATGAGATATGATGTTAGGATGAATTTTATGTGACTTGGATTTTATATATGTGGTTGATGATTGTCTGGATCCGTTGGTGCTGTCTGTGGTTCTGTCAGAATTTAGGAACGCCTAAGACAGAAATAGGCATATGACACGATTTTGAAGGAAACTATATGCTGGGATTTTTATCTTGAAAAACTAATGTTATTTTTGGATTCTACACGAAAAATTGAGTGGGGATGTCAAGTTTTATGATTTTTGGAGTCCCCGATGAATTTCTCAGCAAACAGGTAGAAAACAGGATTTTTAGGAAATAAGGGCAAAACGGGAAATTGGTGTTTTGGGCTGAAAACTGGGGTTGGTTTTTAGAAAATATGGGTTTAGAACTATCAAAAACCTGAAGGGCAAGTCTTGNAACCTTAAGGGCAAGTCTTGAGTCCATTGGGTTTTTTAGAACAAAAATTCCAAAGAAAACGGGGCGTTTACGGGGGCGAAATGGTAATTTTGGGAGAAAGGGTAAAATTGGAATTTCGTGATGCTGAGGTCAGAATTTGGGTTTTCAAACATGAGAAATGATCTTAGGACTCTCAAAAACCTTGGGGTAAGGTCTTGGACCCCTCCGGTTTATGATCGCTAATTTTTGACAGAAACCAAACGACTGTTTTGCTAGTCGCTAGATTTACGTTTGTTATGTTTAAGAAATGTTTGAGTGTGAGATTATGTTTCTTATATGATTGATGTTATGGGTTATGGAGAGTTAGCAATATTATATGGTTGATGTTATGAGTTATGTGAGGTTATATGTTATATGATGTGATATATGATGAAGATGATGACATGAGACATTGAGTTGTAATTGCTATATATATATGATTGCTTTAAGATGATGATGAATATGATTGCTTTAAGATGATGAATATGATTTCTTTAAGATGATGATGAACTGTGTTTATTATATATGAACTGTTGCATCGAAGATCGAACTGTGCACATGATGATGATGAGAGAAAACCCCCTCTACAAGGGCCTAGGCTCGATTTTTGGGGAAGGTCTTAGTCCCGGTCGAGTCCAAGGTCCGACCCCAATACCATCAAAGGGTGGTAATGAAACACCCTAGCTAACCGCATACGCTTAAGTCGTATGCAAGCTCACTAGGTTGTTTACTACCTGGTGGGAATACCTTAGTCCATTGTTAATTTCGCAAATAGTTGATTAAGAAAATAGGGACCCATTTTAAACTTTTCATTTGCATTGGTTAGTTCATAAAATAGAGCCATGCGTCGAGAAGAACAAGTATAACAAACGGTAGAGCCCTTAGGCTTAGCGGATAACAGTATAGTATAAAGCATCAAATATACATTCATTTGGTTCATCATAACAGTCATGTAATTATTACACTAGATAATATAAAAGTAACATATACATAGTCTCGAAATACATGTCGCCAAAATACAAGTGTAACATCCCGAATTTTCCCCTTGTGGAGATTTCGCTTAAATCCTAAATTCGCTTAATTTAAAAGCACATTAGAGGCGATTATGTGAACTGGAAAAATTATTTAGAAAATTAATTGCTTTCAAATGCCAGTCAAACAATTGTTTCTCGATCTCGCGGAGTGCCGCAAGGTCCGTGCTAAATTTCGCCGAAAACCGGGATTTCGGTAGGCACCTAAGGTATCTGTGAAGATTACCCTCCGGGCAATAATTCACGAATACCTTAACCTGACATACTCATATGATCAGGAAAAATTAATAGATCACGACGGTATGTCCGGAATATTTTTGGGACAACCGTACATGAACGATTAAGGACCCAAACGCGATCAAACATGATCAAAATTAATTATATGACCCTTGGTTATAGTTTGATGCATCCCCCTATATATAATAATGATAATAAAAGATATGAAAATCTTCTCTACACCCCCCTGACGAAAAGAAACAAACGGATATATAGGTGTACCTATGTGTAAATAGTATGTAATAATAATATAATATAATAAAATAATAATAATAAAGTATATACATACACCCTCGTACATCCCCCTGACCCCGTAACCCCCTGATGAAACAAAAGAAAAGGGGATGGATATATATATCTATATATGTATATAATATGATAATAATAATACTATAATAATAATAATAAAATGTTAAACAACGGCCGAATGGCCCCCTGTTCCAAACGTAAGTATATATATATAATACAATAATATATTTTGTATATAAAACAACAGAACGTAAATATATATATACACATATGTATATATTATAATATAATATAATATAATATGTAGTATATATATACTTAAAGATGGAATTCTCAGGTGGGACCCACGGCCTTCTGTGACACGTGTCAGCATGTGGTCAATTTTTTTCCCGCTCAAACTTTCCTCACCTGGCCCTCACGTGCAGCTGCCCACTCATTATTCCATTTTGATTTGGCTTCTGAAGGAAGCTCCCCCCTCCACAAAACCTTGCAGTCTCTCTCTCTCTCTCAGTCCCAAGCCTCAAGTTGCGTTTCTGCAAGTTGAAGATGGAAGCTTCTTCTTCTCCTTCCCTTCCACATTGCAACCGTCCCGCCCACGATCAACCCACTCCAATGGGTTCCCAAGTAACCATTTTTCTTATTATTTCTCCCAAACTACGTCGCTTCATATTTCAGTTTTGCTCAACACTCACTTTCGATGAGGTTTGAAGTTCTTTCTTTGCAATTTGTATGCATAATAATGGGAACACTGTTTGGTTTCATGCCACTTAGCTTCTATGGTTCTGAATCAGCGCCATTCATGCACATTGTTATATTTGTATTGCATTAGGGTTTGAACTTTGAATTTTGTATTTTTATTTATATGTTTTTTGTAATTGAAAATTGTTGAGCCGCCAATGGATACCCCTCGCCCTTCTGAATCGGCCTCCTCATCCCTTCCATGGCTTTGGGTCATTCAAGCTGCGGCTAGCCACAAGGAAATCCACATTTCTACATTACAGGGTATGTAGAAACTAACTATGCTACACAAGGTATTTGATTTTGTTTAGGTTTTTTTGAGATTATTAATTGTGAATACTTTAGGGTTGGAAGGCAATTTTGAAGGAGCTCCAGCAAAATGGTTTCAATATTTGGGTATGTTCTATATCTCCATCTAATCTCTAATTATTTTCCTTTTTTTTCTAATTGGTTTTGAAAAGGGGAGGTTTTAATTTTTAAAATAGAATTCTCAAGGGTAAGAAAATTCTAGGGTTCTGTAAAAGGGTAAGATAACAGGGGATTATTGCAAGATGGATGGTTTCAATAACAATATTTGAAGGTAATGAATTTGTTTAAGCTTTGGGGGTGTTGGTGAAGAAGAATGCTTTCATATTTGGGTATGTTCTATATCTCTATCTAATCTCTAATTATTTTCCTTTTTTTTCTAATTGGTTTTGAAAAGGGGAGGTTTTAATTTTTAAAATAGAATTCTCAAGGGTAAGAAAATTCTAGGGTTCAGAAAAGGGGTAAGATAACAGGGGATTATTGCAAGATGGATGGTTGCAATAACAATATTTGAAGGTAATGAATTTGTTTAAGCTTTGGGGGTGTTGGTGAAGAAGAATGCTTTCATATTTGGGTATGTTCTATATCTCCATCTAATCTCTAATTGTTTTCCTTTTTTTTCTAATTGGTTTTGAAAAGGGGAGGTTTTAATTTTTAAAATAGAAAACAAGGGTAAGAAAATTCTAGGGTTCAGAAAAGGGGTAAGATAACAGGGTTGATAATGAATATCTATAATTAATGATTATTATTTAGTTCTAATTTAGTTTAGCATGGTTCCTGATACTATTATCTTTACTATTGGTTTTGTTTCCTTTTTTTGTTTTTTGTTTTAGCTTCGTGGCTAAACCCAGCCAAGAGATAAGAAAACCACAAAAAAAGGGAAAAACGGAGAAAGAATAAAGAATGAAAACAGAGGACTATTGCAAGATGGATGGTTTCAATAGCAAGATTTTCTTCTTCCAGCTTTGTCCTCCCTATAGCATGATTCCTTATGAACGGAATTATATTCAACAATAGCAAGATTTGAAGGTAATGAATTTGTTGGTGAAGAAGAATGCTTTCATATTTGCGTGTGTTCTATATATCCATCTAATCTCTAATTATTTTCCCTTTTTTTCTATATAATTTGCGTGGTTTAGGTAATGCTGGCTTTGTGTAGATAAATGATTTTATAACTATATTTTGCATGTGTTTTTTCATAAATAACTACCTCATCCTCATTCATTTCTATGGTGTTGTGGATTTGGCTACTATCTCAATTAATTCATTTTTGCATCGGTTACTAAATCATTTATTTTACTACGATTACACCTAAATCACTTATTTTTTGAAGATGAAAAAGTAGTCCAAAATATCTATCATTAAATGTATCTAAGGAGTGATACACAGGTTTTCATTGTTAGCTTTCTATTGCAAAAGAGAAACATTATCATATATGCTCTTGCTTCTGGGAACTATTTTTTGCATGTGTGATGTATGTGTGATGTATGGTTGCATTTCATTGTCAGAACTTGCAGAATGCTGGGGTACATGCTGCAACAATCTCAGCAAATTGAGCATTACATTCGAATTTAAGTGATAATTCGGAGCTTGGGAGGTGAGTATAATGGAGCACGGACTACAAGTATCTTTGCTGTTATTCTTTACCCTTTTCCTTTTCCTTATTCCTGTCTCAGTGAATTTGAGCATTTGATACTGTGTTTATGCTCCGCTATGCAATAAAAGTTTCATTTCTTGCCCAATTCTTTTTTGCTGTGGAGAGCTGTTGCTTTTTGGTTGTGATCAATCTTCTTAAATTAAGTATCTTCATTTTGCAAATGCTTGATTTTGAACCAATGGCATAATATAGTAAATGGAAGTCAAGAAATTAAGTAGCATATTACTGGATAGACAAATATCTCATTTGTTAACATAGCTGCAGGCTTCTGAATTTTCTCTCAACTCTTATGCTGAATAAAAAATCTTTTGACAAATATCTCATTTGTTAACATAGCTGCATGTCTTTGGCTCTGTTTATGGCGAAGATTTCATCTGACTTTTTCTCATTCTCTTTTAGTGATTTCATCTGCAGATCCTTTGCATTGTCCTTCCAAACAGGTAATTTTCTTTGATCTAAGCATTTATTTGTTTGTTTGATGAAAACCCCCAAATGCGTGAGTTATGAGCACCAGGTGTTTGATAAAAATCCCAAGAGAACTAAAACATGACCTCATTTAGTTCATTTGCTTTTCTGTTCTAACTTTTTTGTTTTGAATCCTTTTCTGTTCTAACTTTTTAGTTTTGAATCTTTTTCCACTTTTAGTTCCTTTGATTTTTTTTCATCTAATCTTTAAATTTGTAAGAATGTGAGAATCTGTGAATGTGTGATGTATGTGTGATGTATGGTTGCATTTCATTGTCAGAACTTGCAGAATGCTGGGGTACATGCTGCAACAATCTCAGCAAATGGAGCCTTACATTCGAATTTAAGTGACAATTCGGAGCTTGGGAGGTGAGTATAATGGAGCACGGACTACAAGTATCTTTGCTGTTTTTCTTTACCCTTTTCCTTTTCCTTATTCTTGTCTCAGTGAATTTGAGCATTTGATACTGTGCTTATGTTCCGCTATGCAATAAAAGTTTTATTTCTTGCCCAATTCTTTTTTGCTTTGGAGAGCTGTTGCTTTTTGGTTGTGATCAATCTTCTTAAATTAAGTATCTTCGTTTTGCAAATGCTTGATTTTGAACCAATGTCATAATATAGTAAATGGAAGTCAAGAAATTAAGTAGCATATTACTGGATAGACAAATATCTCATTTGTTAACATAGCTGCAGGCTTCTGAATTTCCTCTCAACTCTTATGTTGAATAAAAAATCTTTTGACAAATATCTCATTTGTTAACACAGCTGCATGTCTTTGGCTCTGTTTATGGCGAAGATTTCATCTGACTTTTTCTTATTCTCTTTTAGTGATTTCATCTACAGATCCTTTGCATTGTCCTTCCAAACAGGTAATTTTCCTTGATCTAAGCTTTTATTTGTTTGTTTGATGAAAACCCCCAAATGCGTGAGTTATGAGCACCAGGTGTTTGATAAAAATCCCAAGAGAACTAAAACATGACCTCATTTAATTCATTTGCTTTTCTATTCTAACTTTTTTGTTTTGAATCCTTTTCTATTCTAACTTTTTAGTTTTGAATCTTTTTCCACTTTTAGTTCATTTGATTTTTTTTCATCTAATCTTTAAATTTGTAAGAATGTGACAATGTGTGAAGGTGTGATGTATGTGTCTGTGAATGAATGATGATGGAGCTGAAGAAGGTGAAGGTGGGTTAGTATTTTCTTCATTATTGGTACATTTTACCTAGACTAAATAATGAATAATCATTTCTGAATGGTGGCAATTGTTAGTAGCACTAAATCATTTATATTACTGCAGTTATACCTAAATCACTCATTTTTTGAAGCTCCTACAATGGTACTCTCACCATTACTAAAGCATTCAATTTTTTAAGATCCGGTTATTATAAAAATCTCTTTTGTTTTCATATAGATATTTAAAAAAAAAATTATCTGCTCATTTAGTCCATTTGATTTTCTGTTCTAACTTTTTTGTTTTGAATCATTTTCTTTTCTCCCAAAGAGTTTACATTAATGGAAAATCAAAGAGGATGCTGCTACCAAAGCATAAGAATGAGGTAGCATTTCATTGGTTTTTCTTTTGTTTTAAGAGAGGAATTTATATTTGTCAACTTGATGATTTTTTTCTGTACTTGATATAGTTGTAGAAATTGAAAGTTTTGCATTTGCTTAGTGACTAAAACTGTTTGTGTATTTATTTTAGTAGTTGATGTTGTTTTTGTTTTTGTTACACACTG
>QANU01035148.1:121556-183419 GCA_003254905.1 Nissolia schottii
GCTAACCCGGGTAAGCCGGTATGCGTAAGAGATTCCCAGATTTCCCCCATGCACTATGTATTTATATGTATGAGCAAAGGCATGAATGTATGTATGTATGTATGCCAGTATGTATGCAAGTATGTATGTGTTTATATATGTTTATGCATTATGTATCGTCAAGGGAGCGTCCCGAGACGACTATTATGTCTTTAGCAGTAACGAAATGTTAATGAGCACGAAGCCTAAGTTATGACAAGATTAGTTATCCAATCACCTAGTAAAGCAGATAAAGCCATTCAGGATCTAGACAAAGACAATAACCAGTAGGATTTTAGTATGCATGACATGTAGAGATCTCCTGGGTAGCCTAGAAGATAATGGAGTAATGAACGACAGATAACACGAAGAGACTCCCACTGAGAACCTACCATTCTCACCCCCACTCCTTATGGGTCCAGGTATGCAAAGCGAAATGATCAACGAGCGACCGCAGCAGGACAGTTCCCGGCTGAAGCCAAGTGAAGACGTCCACAATAGGTTGATAGATATTTTGTTCTAGAATCTATGACTATTGTTAATTGTTTGTATCATTATTTATTAATAAACAATGTGTAATTACATAATGGACCTTGATTATGCTTATATGTATATTTATACTTCTCTAGCTTGTCACCGCCATAACTGACAAATACGTTAGCATTGTATATATATGTTTCCTCGTTCACGCACGGCTCCTAATTTGCAAAAGGATACAGTAATAGAATAGTTTCCAAATTGGTCCATATTTTCAAATAAGAACTATTTTCCAAGTTAAAAGTAGGGGCTAAAAGTAACCCCACCAAAGTAGAAAACAACCTAGTGAGCATTATTTACTACGTACGGGTAAACAGTTAGCTAGGGGTGTTTCAACAAGGGCTACTATAACACTACTCAGTATGCCCTTGGCAAAAATCTTGACATCCAGCTATCTCTGGGTCCATATCTTGTCATAACCGCTCATGGCTCCGCTGGCGGCTCGTCAGCATCCTCGTAATATGAGTCATCATAAGTACCTGAAGTCATAAAGCAGTGGGAGTGAGAACGGTAGGTTCTTAGTGGAAATAACTTTAGTCCCTGTAGATCTCGTGTCATATTAGGTCGGACTTCAGGCCGCTCAGAGATTTCTAAGTGTGCATATACACTAAAAATCCTACTGATTATTATCTGGCCTAAGTTCTGAATGGCTTTATCTATGTTACTATGTGATAGGGGAACTACTCTTTCTTACTAAGTTCTCGTGCTTATTAACATTACGTGTACATACATAGCCGTCTCGAGCGTTCTCTTGACGATAATTACAGAATAACATTTACATATAATCATGCACAACAGAATGAATATGCTTTTGAAATATATGTTATTCCCACCATAGCATTGCCCTCTTTAGACCCTACTATGACGGAATAACCTCGCACCCTCAGTGTAGGCCCTCTTTCGGCCTTCCTGCGGTAGGCTTCCACCTGCCGTGTGTCCTCTCTCGACCCCCCGGCAGTGGGCGGATATTGTACCCCACCTAGCATTGCCCTCTTTTGACGCTGCTAGGCGTGATAACCGCACACCCCCAGGTATGCCAAATATCGACACCACCTGTAGTGGGCTTCCACATTCAGGATGTCCCTCTGACCTCCTGAAGTGGGATCATTATTTGGCATCTCGTGATCACGGCATCAGAATTTTCAGCATTTTGCATTTCAAACTTTATTTCCTTTCAGTACCTGCAGCATGATATGACTTGTTTCCTATTGTTCATTTCATAATCTTTACTTATCTCATAATTACTTCTAATTCTTTAGCTTTCCTTATAAAATGCATGGAATGCACATACTTCACATATTTTAGTTACAACTTATAGTTATAGCATTGAGTGTTAGACTATGTGCCTCAAGATGGTTTCTATAAGACATTCTGGTCTCAGGCCGCTCAGCGGAAACTACTGTCCGCTCAGCGGTCTGAGCTCCTCACGCTCAACGTTTAAAGCATTTCCGCTTAGCGGTAAGAGTCTTATCGCTCAGCGGTAAGAGTCCCATCGCTCAGCGGTCTAGCACGGTTTTCAGAAATATCTTTCCCGCCTTATCCTTTTCAAAAATATCTTCCCATCCTTATCCTTATCCTCGGTGAGCTTCAAACCACTCAGCGCTCTGGAGTTCACGTTTTAAAAATATGGATGCATTCCTCTCAGCGGCACCTGGGGCCGCTCAGTGGTACCTGGGCGAGGCTGAAAACAGAATGCATCATTTTCACCCCTTTTTTTCCCTTCTCTCATGGATCCTTCTTGAGCTTTTACACATATTCCACACATAATAATCCTATCTAGTCCAGGTCACAGGACCCTCCAAAATCATCTTCCTAAGCCCTAACATAGGTTCTAACATACATAAGCATACATGCAAAGAAACACACACACACACACACATAAGCACATAACCAAGCATCCACCATCAAAGAGGTGAGGAACTCGAGTTACCCACTTCCTAGAGAGTTGTTCGGTGGTGGAAGAAGGGTGAAAGTTAAGCTTTGATTGCTTGGTTTCTTGACAAGAAGTGAAACAATTGAAATAAGAAGGATGGAGATGTCATGGAAGCTTTGGTTTATCACCAAGGGAAGATGAGGACAACCTTGAGAGTCCGTATAGGACTTGTGCTGCTGCTTGCATTAGTTATGCATATGATTTGAAAATAAAAGAATACAATAAAGGCAAAGATGGATTCGGGTGGATGAGCTTCAGTTAGCATAATTAGGAATAAACAAATGGATGAGACTTTGGTGTGTGTCTCGTGGGAAAGGGTGGGCTGCCGTGGGAAATTGTGGCCCTTGGCCGTGCATGTTTTAATTTTCTATGTGTGTTTTTGGTCATGTTTTCTCATTAACTATTTATGTCTGGAGGTCCTAAAAATATTTCGGACATGCCGTTGTGACCTACTAATTTTTCTTGTTAATATTTAAATTTTTGTTGAGGTATTCTCGAATTTATTTTCATATTGGTGTATTTTACAGACTCCTTTGAGTCATGATTAAATTTTAATAATAACCGAATATCGACCCGAACTTCACAAGACTCCACGAGATCGCAAAATTATTATTTTTAGCTAATATTGCAGGGATTAAAGTTAATACTTAAATTTTTATTTTATTTTATTTTATCTTTTCTTATTAATGTATTCTTACTTATTTATTATGCGAAATCTTGGTGAAGGGGGAAAAATCGGGATGTTACAGGTAACCTCGGTCATGATTGGCGATTATTCAGGGTCAAGACCCTTCAGGTGAAGTGCTACCTGGTCGCCACGATGCGGGCTATAAACATGGTTATAGCCGTATGGCCACCGCTATAAGGGACGAGGGCGAATATGCTTATAATGCCAACCTTATAGAGCATATGTATAAGTGGGTGCCAGCTGAAGCTTATACCAGTTTTTCAGAAAATGAGAATTTTCAGATGATACTTGTAAGTCAAGACTTATAGAGCATGAGTAAGTGGAGGTGAGCTGAAGCTTAAATTAAAATGGGCACGGTTATAAGTGGAGGCGAGCTGAAGCTTATGGTTTTTCATAAAATGAGGTTTTTAAGACAGTAGTGTAGCTATGTGAATTATGTGACAATACGTGATTTAGAAGTTAGACTAGAGAACAGATGACATAGATAATGAAAGCATAGGTTCCCAAGTCACCTAGTAACATAGGTAAAGCTGCTCAGGTCTAGTATGGATATTAATAACTAGTAGGACTATAGTATAACTGTGACACCTAGAGACCCCTGAGTGGCGGAATCATAATTGAGTATAAGAAAAGTTAAGACGATTAAGGTTTCCCACTGAGAACATTGTTTTCTCATCCGCCACTCCTTTATGGTTCTAGGTGGGCACAACAAGGGTGAAAAGAAGACGTCAGAGCAGTGCAAGCAATACAAGAACTAGCGTAGCAGCACTAAAGAAGATGGACAGAGAAATAGGGAAATCAGAGCTACAATGGAGATATCGCACTAGTCCTTAGTCAGTAGGCTATATGTTTGTACTAATATGTAATTGTACGTAGCATCTATGATATTACATGTGTAACTACTTGTGAATATATGGCATGGACCTTTGGTTGCTATGAATGTTGAGTATGCCTAATTCATATTAGTTAAATATGCTACGTTACCACTTACAATATATATTCTGTCAAGGACCAGACTCATATTTTATACTATAATACATATAAAGAAAATTTAAAATGGTCCATATTTCTGGGTAACTGTATTTTTAAACTCATAAGCGAGACTAAGTATTATCCCAACCAAAGAGATAACAACCTAGTCGGCAAGTTTGCGACTTAAGCGTGGACTAGCTAGCTAGGGTGTTTCAGTTCCGCCTTCGTTCCTTGCAGTTACGGCGACACCGCTATAACCACCTTTTCAGCCCGCATCGTGGCGGCCAGGTCTCGTTAACCTGAAGGGTCTCACCTGCAAGGTCTTAACCCCATAATTCTCACCAACCACGACTGAGGTGACCATCAAAAGGATGGCGGTGGGGTCGGACCTACGACTCGACCGGGACTAAGACCTTCCCCAAAAGCCGAGTCCTCGGCCTTTCTAGAGGGGGTTTTTCCCATCATCATCATCATCATCATCATGTGCACAACTCAGTATTTGATACAATAGTTCATATATAATAAACACAATTCATCATCATCTTAAAGCAATCATATCCATTCATCATCTTAAAGCAACAATTATAACATTATAGCTCATATCATCATCTTCATCATAGTCATTGAAAGATCATCATCCTATATCCTAACATATAACACCACATAATTATAAGCATCTAACATACATCCTATCAAACAATCATCATTATATGACATTAGTATATAACCTCCTATCATCATAAACATTTAACATATGTTATGTCACCTAACTCGTCGATATATCAAAATTGTTCATTAATAACATTCAGTGGATCCATGGATAATTGCAAGTGGTCTGGAAAGCTTTTCGTTAAATTATGTAACCCTGAATCTTCAGTCAAGGCACTCAGCGCATACCTGACGAAATTCAGCTCCAAGTCTTGCAATTTTCCATGTTCTGCATGGTTACTCATGCTTCATTTCAAGAAAGTTCCTCCTAATATTTCCCATCATTTTTAACACATATAGATAATATAGTTTCATACTGACTATCTTCATAAACATAAACAAATGTAAATCCACAATCAACAAAACAGGCGTCTGGTTTCTGTCAGAGATTAGAGACCATAAACCAAAGAGGTCCAAGACCTTACCCTAAGGTTTTTGGTAGCCCTAAGATCATTTTTCATGTCTAAAAACCCAGATTCTGAACCCCACTGCACAAAATTCCAGTTTTGCCCCTCTTTCCAAAATTACCATTTTGCCTCGTAAACACGCTGTTTTCTTTAGAATTTTTGTTCTCACAACAAGCGTTAGCGTTTATCACAAGTTAAGTAGTGACCAAAGTAGAACATGAAGAGTATATGTGCATATATATAATTACAACCAAGGTCCACAACATAGTTACACATTGTCTTAATAATAAATATTTACACAAAATGCATAAAAGTCGTAGAACATTATACAAAACATCTATCATCCTAACGCCACCATCGTCACTTTGCCTTGGCTTCGACCTGCTGCAGCCCTCTGTCGTCTACCAGACATCCCTCGAGTCAATCCATTCGCTCCGCACACCTGGATCCATAACCGAGTGGGGGTGAGAACTCTTCGGCCACAGTGGGGTTCATTAGCATTAACTAACATTCAATTCCTCAGGTATCCTCCAGGCCATTCAGGAGATCTGTAAGTGATCATGCATACTAAACTCCTACTGATTATTATCTTTGCCTGGAATCCTGAACAACTTTATCTATGTTACTAGGTGATCAGGGGATCTAGTCTTTCTTATCTAGGTTCTCGCGCTTGTTATTCCTAACCATCGTAACTTAACCACATATACATGTATGCAGACAGACTCAACTGGTCATCATGCATATGTTGCGCGGGAAACATTCCACCATGCTTTCCAGGCACGAGATAGTTCATCCTGCACTCCGGGCAGGGTATCTATGCAGGGGGTCATCATGCCGATAGGGCACGGTATCAATGCATGAGACTCGTTCATTACGCCCTCAGGCATGGTATCGTATCATTTAGAGACTTGACTCGTGTCACACCTCCTGGTACACCCCGGGTGTAACCCCTAGCTGGCAAGCCTACGCTTAAGTCGCAAGCTTGCTGGCTAAGTTGTTATCTGCCCTGGTGGGGATAATACTTAGTCCCGTTTGTACATTGACATATTGTTACCCAAAATATGGACCAGATTAAAATTTTCTTTTGTACGTCACATAGAATAAATTAGGAGCCTTGTCGCGTTAGAGCATACATCGTAAGCGGAAACATAGCATGCTTAGCTAATAACATAGGGATATATACAGCCCATGGTGAAGCAACAAACACTGGTCCATCATACATTCATAAACAAGTACATAGGTTACACTAGAAGTAGTAAGTACAAAATAGTAACTACAAAGGTCACAAAATGATGTCTATACATATATACAATCCACTAGCTAAAAGTTTACTCCTCCGCCGTCCTGCCTGGGAATGTCTCCTCCTAGTACTGCTCCGCTCCTTGACTTTCATCAAAACCTGAAGTCATGGATGAGTGGGGTGAGAACATGACGCTCTCAGTGGGAAACCTTAGGGATTAGGGGGTTTCTTTTTCCTCATACATGCCTCAGGCCGCTCAGGGATTTCTAGGTTTTACAGTTATACTATCACCCTACTGATTTTAAGATTCGTACTAAACCTGAGCAGCTTTATCTAATTAACTAAGTGACTGGGAAACCTACTCTTCACTAACTAAGTCATCTGTTCTCTACCTTACGTCCTAAGTCACAGATAATCACATATCTCACATAATCACATAATAAGCTTCAGTGTGCATCCACTTATAACCGTGCTCATTTTAATTATAAGCTTCTTTGCACCTTGACTTATGTACAGTTATATCACTTAGACCATGTACTTCAAGCTCAACCCCCCGTAACGGTGGCCTACCGCGACAGGCTTCCTTTTTGTCTAAGTATCGTGAGGACTAGGCAGCGCTTAACCTTAGTAGCTCACGATAGGAGAGTCCATCCTTATGCTACAGATGGCGAGGGGACCCTACCCCGTCCTTATGCTAGCGACAAGGCATGCCCAGGGTTCAACTTGCCTTTCCTGCCGGCTAGTGGCACAGCTAGGAAAAGATTCCTTTTTCCTTCATTTCCTTTTTCCTTTTTGGGACTTAGTGACGTCATGCACGATACCTTTCCTTTTCCTTTCCTTTCTTTTCTTTTTTCCTTTCCTTTTGTAAAATCATTTCCATGACACATAATCACATAAAACATACCTCAATACAGTTCATCAATACAGTTCACTCCAGTCACAGTTCATATGCCTTAAACATAAATCCTTAGTTCATAACATTTGTCATACTTTAGAAAGCCTTGAACATAAATCCTTAGTTCATAACATTTAACATACTTTAGTAAAATCAGTAGATCCATGGATAATGGCAAGCAGTATAAAAATTATGTTTTAAGCANACAGTTCATCAATACAGTTCATCAATACAGTTCATTCCAGTCACAGTTCATATGCCTTAAACATAAATCCTAAGTTCATAACATTTGTCATACTTTAGAAAGCCTTGAACATAAATCCTTAGTTCATAACATTTAACATACTTTAGTAAAATCAGTAGATCCATGGATAATGGCAAGCAGTATAAAAATTATGTTTTAAGCAAAGTTTTATGTTCAGAAAATAACAAGTTTCGAAGTGGGGAGTCTGTCTTTGTTCAGGCCGCTCAGCGCCTAGGGTCTACCGCTCAGCGCCTCACAGGCCGCTCAGCGGAAACCCTAGCTGCTCAGCGGGTCCTAACGAATTTCAGCTCCTAATTCCTACAATTTTCCATGTTCTACAAGGTTCCTAAGCATCAATCCTTAGAGCATTTCTTCCATCATTTCTAACCAATTTCTAACAGCCATAAACATATTTTCAAGCTTCCAAAAATCATTTCCATAATCAAGTTCATATTTTCCTAACCGTCTAGTCACAAAGCATATAACATTTCTGACACATATAACACATATTCACATAGCACCTCATCATAGTTCATCCAAAGAGTTATCCAACCAGAATCCTAGCCTATCCTAGCACAAAATATATCATGCATAACATCTTAGGCCACATGGACAGTGGTTATGTCCAGTTTACCCACGTTTTCCCCAGCTTCGACGGTTCCTGCTTGCTCCTAGCTTGCTTGGATGTCTCCTAGCTCCTCTTGGCCGAATTTCTTGAAGCTTTCCTTAGGTTTTTAAAGGGTTTTTCGTGGTCTAGGGCTTAGGGCAGGCGGTGTCCAGGTCTCTGGTTTGATAGAACAGCAGTCGATCGGCAAACGGACAGAGTTCTGACAAGGTTTCTAATTTTTCCTTTCATTTTCGGTTTTTGGGGGGTATTTATAGCGCAAGGGCTGATGCCCCTGTTACCATTTTGCCCTTGGCCCCAAAATTACCAAAATGCCCTTTTTATTTAATTTCCTAATTATTTAATTAGTTTGGATAATCCTAAGGTCAAATCAAGTCACATCAAGGCATATTTAATTATTTTTCTTGAGAAATCTTCCTCCCCCACATGCTGGATCAGATTGGGTCCCACCTCAGTCCCGTTTTGCTCGTTTTTGATCGTTCACAGTCCCGATGCATCGCGCACGGTCGTTCGAAAAATATTCTGCTTATACCGTCGCGATCCTCTAATTTCCCTCTTCCTAAGAGTATTATTCTTAGAAGGTGTTTGTGAATTTTTCTTCGGAGGAGTATTTTTACCAGATACCTTTAATACATCGTTAAGCTCCCGCGTCTGCGGACAACCGTTCCGCTTGCGGTTTCGCTATCTCCCAAACTTCCCAATAAGGTTGTGGGGCTAATTTAAGGTATTTAGGACTTTCTCCTGGTACAAGTTGGAATCCTAGAGACTTGAGACTCCCTGCTTAGTTCTACTGGCTAGACGGGGCTAAACGGGACTGTTCTAGTGTCTGCGGAATCGTCCGAAACCGAACCGATTTCCGTTTTTCTGACACTTTAAGTTTTTCATCCATTCCTAGGGGTCGAGAGGAACCATTTAAGTGTAAGCAGAATTTATCAAAACCCAACAGAATAATTTCTACTGACCTCGACACATTAACTTATACAGAGAGCTCTACTGGCAGTTATTTTGGAAAATTTTCACTAAGAAAAGAGCAGGATGTTACACCGGGCCCGTCGACCCACATGGTGGTATATGACCTGCCTTTTCTTCCTGCTCCTCGAGGACACATGACTCCACCCCGTTACCAGATGGCGAGGGGCCGCCTTCCTTTGGGCTAAGCCTGAAGTGGACCGTTTAACCATTACACGTTTATCCATTCATGACATTGACCATACTCACATTTATCTTTTCCATTGAACCACATTCAAGTTCCGTACGTTCCGTTATGATCTTGCATTCTTTAAGCGTTCATTAAACAATAAACCTTTAGTGGTCTATCCTCATGATGCATGCTTTCTCAAACACATAAACATATAGTCCCATAATCACATCGCAATCTAAATATAAGTCATTCAGGCATCAGAATGTTGGAAATAGGTGGCATAAGGTGACTTCCATAAACATAACTCTCGTAAACTTTCTCAAACCGGTTCCCATGAAGCAACCACGGTTCAGGCCGCTCAGCGTCCATGGGTACCGCTCAGCGCCCACTGGCACCGCCCAGCGGTCCCTGGAGTCAACCTAGTCACAAATCAATTTTCAAAGCATTTACTAAGGCTTATAACCCAGGCCACTCAGCGGTCCCTGGAGGCTGCTCAGCGCCCTGGGCGTGACTGAAGTTCCTCCTTTGTTTTCTTGTTGTTCTTTCAAACTGTTTCCATGGCCACTTCTTGGGCTTCACCACCAGTTCCAACAATCACCATACAATCATCTCCAGCTCAAAAAAACATAGCAAAGTCATCTACCTATCCCTAACATAGCAGTTCTAACATAAAGCATAATAGGAACATACAAGCGTACAAGCACATAGGTCACCAAGGAGGTGGGCAAGCTTAGGATTACCCACCTTCTTAGAGCCCTAGAGAGGACTAGAGATGGCTATGGAGATGAGGGTTCCCTAAGTGTTGAGTTCTCTAGCTAGCTCCCAGTTCCTGACAATGCTTCAGCGGGGTTTCTAGACTGAACTTTTTCCCGGCAGAGTTTCGAGAGAGATGAGAGAAATGTGAAAATGAATGAAAATGAGGGGCTATTTATAGAGGGGGAAGCCGTGCTTTTAGAGGGCAGTTAGGTCCGCAAATTTTTTCCCAAAATTACCATTATGCCCTTTCTAATTTAATTTATTAATTACTTAATTGTTTTGGATAATTATAAGGTCACATAGGGTCACATCAATGAATAGTAACCCTTAGTTTATTAATTTTTCCTAAAAAAATCTAGTGCATCACGTGGTGAATGCAGATGTGGGTCCTACCCAGTCCCGTTTCGCTCGTGTTTGTCGCTCGCAGTCCCGGTGCGTGGCACTCGGTCGTCCGAAAAATATTCCGCTTGCGTTTCCGTGATCCCCTAAGCTTCCTAGTGAGGATTTAGGGTTGATTCAAGGGATTTGTAACCTTTCCCCTCCATAAGGGTTGAGTTTCCAGAGACTTGGTACTCTCTGATCAACTCTGGGAGCTGAAAAGGGCTGGTTTAGTGTTTGTAGAATCGCCCAAAAGTGAGCAGAACTCCGTTTTTTTTACGGTTTGATTTCTCCATCAAATTCTAAAGACCAAGAGGAATATTTTAAGTGTCATCAGATTTTTGAGAAACTAAGCAGAAAAATTTCTACAGACACTCATGTCCTAAGGATTCAGGCTTTTATACATTTCTAACCTATACGGAGAGCTTTTACTGAGGTTTTTCTTGTGAAATCTTTATTAAGGGAAATTGGGATGTTACAACTAGGCCTAAAATAATTAATGGCCAAGATATATGCAACAAAATTAGAAATGGTATAATGTAATGAACATAATAAGGTGCTTGACCAAATATTCAAACATTGTAAGGCATATGAACACATAATTTTATCAAATACCTAAGATCTTTAAGGAACATACCTCAAAAATTTGTTGATTATCCAAGTGAAAGTTCATAAGAGGTAGAAATTATTTGATACCTTGACCTTGCTAATCAATGGGCTCTTTTTCTTTATCCATTGCTTCTCTTTTATGACTTTGGAGTTTTTTGCTTGAAGCACTCTCTTTGATGATTCCTCTTTTGCTTGATCAATTTGTCTATTCTTTGGTGAAATTTTATGCACTTTCAAAATACTAGAAGGAAATTTTGGTACCCATCTTTTCTTGGGTCCTTGAAGATTAGTTTAACAATTTCTTAAGACCTTTAGGAACCCATCCAACGATATTTATCATATAATTATTTCTTCTATGATTGCATAAATATGTTTTTGATAACCACAAAGATTGCAAATAATGGAATTTGATGATGATTTTGGCCTTTTGCCTTTCAAAGATCTAATATCCCAAAGTATACTTGTTTAAAGACACTTGATTTTTCAAATGAAAACTCCCTTGTCTTCTTCTTATTTTCAAAAGAATGTAAGCATCTATATCATAGAAAAATTAGAATCAAGTTTGACATTAAATACCTTTAAGTTCCTTTGAATCATTTTGGAGGTTTCATCAATATTCCACAATTGATTCTTCATGATGGTCATATTCATCTTTTCTATCAATGCTTCAAGAGCATATCCCTCTTTATTTGACTCTACCTGGTCTTGCATTTGATCATCATCATCAAGAGACTTTGAAGACATTGAACATTCTTCTTGATGACGCCTTTTCAAAACCATTTTCCTCCAATGGTTTATCTTTTCAAGTGCTACATATTCAAACCAACTTTGGCACAAGATCAATATCAATAGAATGAAGAGCATTAAGAATATTCAAAATAATTCCTTTTCAAGGACATTGAATGGTTGCCAACACGAAGGATGTTTTACTCAAAATTGTTAAGTTTATACTAGAACCCAACACTCTGATACCACTTGTTAGCCATGTGGCAACCAATACCCAAGAGGAGGGGGCGAATTGGGTGTATGAAAAACTAATCCAACTTTAAAATATTGTGCATTTTCATGCATTTAAATATTACTTGTAGTGGAATAAACTAACAAAAATGAAATCATTAAGAATAACCATAATAAATTAAATTTGCAGTAATGTAAAGAGTAAGGGAAGAGAAAAGCAAACTCAAAAATTTCTCCTGGTTCGGTCACCCCTGTGGCCTACGTTCAGTTCCCAAGCAATCCACTTAAGTTTTTCTATTAGTTTCAATCCTTACAGGTGTTTGAAAAACCTTTACAACACTTGAGTGCTTTCACTTCTTGGGATCCTTAACCCATAAGTTCAAGCCACTCAAGAACAAGAGATTCCTCACTCTTGATTCACTTAAGGGATGCCTCACCCTCTTATAATTATTTAGAAATACATGAGGAAGAATCAGAATCACTCTCTCAATGGAGGAAATTATACAAGTGTAAGAACTATGAAGTTTTGCAAGGGATAACTCATTTTGGCCCAAAATTTTGATGAAAAATCATTGATGAAATGAATGATTAAGTGTAGTTTGTACTTGATTTTTCCTACTCAAAATGCTTCACAAAAGAATGTATTTATAGGCCTTGAATCTGTGCACAATGATTGACTTTCGGAGAGACATGCCCCTTGATGAAAAGTCACTTCATTTTGGCACAACGGACACTTGTAATCAATTACATGACCTTGTAATCGATTACATGCCTTCAAAGTTCATATGTAATCGATTACACAATGTTGTAATGGATTATAGCATGTTCCAGAAGCATGTAATTGATTCCTTAAACAAGGTAATTGATGACTTAGCCTTTGAAAACATATTATACCATTTTTCCACTATATACCCTTAATTAAAAACCTTTGTGATGTTATATTCAAGTTATATGCTTTATGAAAAACTTGTTTAGCATAATATCTTTTAGCATGTAGTTTTTCAAAAGGTTTTTAAATGATTGAATCAAAATCATAATAGACGGGTTGGATCTCTTACATGGTCAGGTCAAACCCGAATCGACCCATATTCACCCCTGCAAAATTATAGTAAATGGGTCATTCGATCCACAGCAAAACAAGCCCAACACCACCTTCACCATCCTGATTCTCCTTCACAAGCATAGAGCCTGAGCCATACCTGTTGATATCCTAGGCAAGAGTAGTGCATTACTCTAAGGTGACTTTTGGTATAAGGTAATCTATCTAGATTACCGGTAATCTGACTTTTAAATTACCTGGTAATCCACATTGACTTGTTTGGTGTGACATGATTATTGGTATTGCCTTCCGAGTGGTAATGTGGATTATCTCCATGGAGGTGTGTAACATCCCGATTTTTTCCCTCATAAAGATTTCGCGTAATAGATAAATACGAGACAATTATTAAAACTGAAAAATTAAATTATTAAATTTAATTCCTAAAAATACCAGTCAAAATAAGGGTTTCGCGATCTCGCGGAATTTCATGATATTCGAACCGATTTTCTGTCATTATCAGAATTTAATTACGACTCAAAGGTATCCATAAAATACACTATTATGAAAATAACTTCACGAATACCCTGACTGGAATTAAATTACTGATAAGAAAAATTAGTAGATCACGACCGTGTGTTCAGAATATTTTTAGGATATCCGTACATGAACGGTTAACGACAAAATGCTATCAAACATGATCGAAATTAGTACCGAGCTTTAGAAACTTATCTTCTGCTAACCGAAGTGTAGCAGGGATAAGATTAATAATATATATAATATAATAATATATAATATAATAATAATAGTATATAATAATAAAGATTAAAACAGTGAGGCGGTAGAGGGCTTGACTATAAATAGCCAAGGCCGCTGAAGCTTTACTTCACTTATATTTCATTCAGTTTTCATATTTTTCGATTCTGGTTGTGCACTGTGCGGTTACGCTGTCGGACTTAGGAAAAATAGCAGTATCGCACCAACGATCGTGGGAGCAGTTCCTCATAACTTTCACCGTCTTCAAACACGCTTTGGGGGTGGGTAATCCTAGACCCACTGTCTATGTGGTTTTCTATGATATTTTATGTATGTTTATGTGAAAAAAATAACGTAGTAGATTTTAAGTAGAAAATATGTTTAGTATGATGTATGGATATTTTGGCATGTTGGTGAAGCTAGAAAAATATAACTGTGTTTATTGGAGTTGTGTGGGAAGTTTTAGTAACAAAGGGAAACTCTTTGCAAATTTACGAGGAATTAATGCTACGGATTGATTCTGGCTCCAGGGAGCTGAGCGGATTGGGGGGAAACCTGTACCTGTACGAGTGTATTGTGGTTATTTGTTATTATTGATGATTTCTAAGAAAAATGAAAGGAGTAATAGAAAGAATTGTATGATTTAGATTAGGTATTAGATAAATGTTTATTGATCTTGTTGTATGCATGTTTATGGTTGATAAGTATGATTATGCTAAGAGGGTTTAGTGAGTAAATATTGTAAAAATATAATTCATAGTAATTTAATTAATATTCATACCCTAAGTATCAAAATGCTAGGAAAGTGGTAAAATGTTATTATATAATAGAATGTAATACATATCATTAGTTAGGTAATGGATGTATTAGGTGCTAAAAACAATGACTTTGGTGGATTAGATCATGATAGTATTTATTGAGAATATACAAGTTTAGACGGATAATATTATGCTTAATCATTGAATAGAATAATGTATGGATTTCTGTTTTCAATTGCTATTTTCGGAACTAATATTAGTAGACATATGATAACATCTAAAGCTTAAACGTAAAGAATAGATCTAGTTTGGTGAACGATGTGATATACTTATGTTAATAGGGAAATCCCCTTGGCTACCTTCCTGCATGGTTGGAGATCTGCAGGGAAGGTTTCGCCGAGCTCCTGCATGGTTTGAGGCCTGCAGGAAAGGCCCAACTCCCTCTTGCATGGTTTGAAGTCTGCAAGGAGGGTAGGGCTGAGACATGGCTACTTTCCTGCATGGTTTGAGATCTACAAGAAAGGGCTGGGTACTTCTTGCATGGTTTGAGGTTTGCAAGTAAGGTACGGCTACTTTTTCTGCATGGTTTGAGGTCTACAAGGGAGGTATTATGAAAGATAGACGGACTCTCTTGCATGATTTGAAGTCTGCAAGAAAGCTATGATAAAGATATGATAAGCTATGATAAGAAAGGTATGATACAGATAGAATAAGCTATGATAATAAAGGTATGATAAAGATAGCATGTATTATGATAAGAAAGATATGATGGGTTAGGTATTACACGTGTACGACAGGTATATGAATGTATGTATATGTATGTAGATAGAGTGTTTTGTAAAGCGTGTCACATGTCACATTTAACGGACACGTCAGCAGATAACGTCTCCTACTAACGACAAGGACTAATATCAAATAAATTTTTTTTATAGGGACCGAACATAATTTTTTAATTTTGTCCAAACTAAAAACATATTTAACCTATGAAAATAAAAATTCTATTAGAAAGATTACCTCGGGGATTAAGTAAAAAAAACGGAGCGAAGATAACTGTTCAATTCATGGCTTTGAAAAGATCAAAGCTCGGATACATGACTTGAAGACGAAGAACGAAGCCCTTACTCTTCCACCACCGCGAGTAGCTCAACGGAGCGAGAAGTTTGGTAATTTACAGAGGGTACTCACTCATCCCTTATGTGTCGTAATAAGGGATTATATGCTTCTGTTAATATGATTAAAAAAATGGTCATGCTTCTTGTGATTTGTGGGAATATGTTGGGTAATGGTAGCAAATGTGGAGAAGTGCTTGGTGCTTTGCATTAATTTTCATGTTGATTTTGAGATACTTTGTTGCTCACAAGCTGTTTGATGAAAAGCTTGACCTAAAAAAAATGAAATCTCATGTTGTTACTTGATTGTCTAGTTTTCGAGCAGGATTTCATCCACTTTCGGGCGGGGTTCCAAAGAACTGTAGCTGGCTTTGCTATTTTTCATTTTTGTTAATTTTCTTTACTTGGATTCCCTTGTTGCTGTTCATTGAATGATTGGGTCCATGATATTATGCAACGTTTTTTCTGGGATAAGATATTTGTTCAGGTTTTAATTTGGGTGCTTTCTTCCATTTTGATGATGGTATTTGTTAGAAATATTTTTAATAACAGTGAAGCCATTGTATCTATTATCATTGCTGCTGGAACCAGTTGTTAAATCGGACAAACTATTTTTCTTCTAAATAATAAAGATCATGATGTTAAGGTAAATTTCACCCATGTGATTCTGCACTAAGTTTGGTAGAGAGGGCTTCATGTTGTTTGAATTTTATGCCTGTAAATCTTTTAGAAAGAGCAGCTCATGGCACCCACGTGATCAACTTGAGTGGGTGCAATTTTGATAATTTGGAAAGCGCTTGCTAATTATTTATTTAATTTATTTTACTGCTGCAAACTGCAACTTCTTGTTTTCTACGATCATTTGATTCCTAGTAGCTGCGCCAGTAGTTGTTGATATCGGATAGTGGCTTGGAGTTGATGACCCCAAAAACGCAACAGCTTGATAGTGGATAGCAGAATGGCTGCTATACTAAAGAACATTAACCAAAAAATAGATAACTTATACTACACATAGTTATGCTCAGACATAAAAAATAAAAAATTGTCCACAATTAAACACATTCATTGTTAATAAATAATAATCAAAAGTCATAGTCTAGACTTTGAAAGCACAATTGCCATTCATCGAATGCATAATCATAGGCTCATGAAAGTCAACCAAGGAGAGAGTGAGAATAAAGAGGTGAGAGTGGAGGTAGGGTGGAGTTAGAAGAGTGTCTCGATGTCATAACAACTAGAGAAACATGAAAGAGAAACCAAGCTAGCTGAGGGAAAATAACTTAGAGCAATAGTTTGGCTGAAACCTGCAATGTGGGAGGAAGGAGAACACTAGGGATGGTTGGAATCTCTTGGTGGCCAGAAGTTGACAGCTTTGGACGAAAACAATGGCGAGTCGTCAGGATTGGTTTCAGTGGAGAGGAGTAACAGAGACCATAGTTGAGAAGAGAAATCCCCAAAAATAACATAGGCCTGGGTAGGATCGAGTTTTTGTTGTCACCCTCGAAACGCAGCCGTAGCTAAGTGAAGTTGGCTCTATCATGTCCTCCAGTCACTCCAAGATGCACCACTGCTATAGCATCGCGACAGCCCTTGATTAACAACTGTGGTTGGATCTACTCCTAAACCTGCCAATTAAAGTCATATGCAACAACTTTGGTGAAACTTGCTTAGATATTGATGCTAGCAGCCAAGAAAGTAGAAATGATCAAACTATTTTTGGAGAAGATATTATATAACTGATCTGATTATTGAGTGTGTTATCTGCAGATAAAAATTTATGAGAGATGATGGTTGTTCAATCATTGTACTGATGTAGATTATGGCCACAACTTGTCATTCTAACTTGCTAACACCAAAGGTGAAAAAGTCCTTGTCATCGATTTTAATTGAATCTGGGTGATCGAAGGTCACCAAGCTCAAGAATTGGGAGGATGATGAAACTTGGAAGTGAGGAGTCGTGCCTTCAGGATCCACATGGAATGGATTTTCAGCTCATGATACCATGTTAAGGTTAAGAGAGAATAGAAAGTTATAGAATCTAGATTTGAGATAAAAGTGACGGTGATTGTTCTTCATTTATGAAGAGCGAGATGCACGAGAGTGATAGATGAGACAATTACATCCTTCATAACAGATTCTAGCAGAACTTGATAACTTCAACTAAATATAGTAAAAGTTGATGTAGTTATACACTAACAAAACGAACATAGGTATCTAATGCCATCATTGCCTTCTTCTTGGTTAGCCACATGAATAGTAAACGAACAGTTCTTGATTGTAATCTAACACTGCTTGCATTTAAGCTGAGTTTAAACCTCTCAAGTACCATTTATGAGAATCTTTGCTTTTATTTTTGGTAGGCAAATCCTAGGTGTTGCTCTCATTACTATCAAAGTGGTCAATGATGTAAGAACATGAAGAAAACAAGGTCTTATCATCATGTTTGATCATGTTGGTTTGGTTCTTTTCTTTTGATAAAACATAGGTCACTGCCACTCGTTTTCCACACGTACTTATTGTCCCTTAGATTTTGTAAAGGACACGACTTGCTGCACAGGTACTATTTATTACACGTGTTTGATTTTCTTTTGACCTGTTCTCTCAGCCTTATTTCTTCCCTTCTCTGTGCCCATGCTTTTTGACATAGCTGTCTTAGCTTTGATGTGTATCATTATTCAACTGTTACGCTTCCCAAGTCAATTTAATTTTATTTCTTCTGACTTAAATCATATCTCCAAAGTAAGGTTTGATGGCAATTTGGAGAAAAGATATCTGTAAATTAATTTTGATTTAGATATATAGTATTTACTTATGATGGAACTTCCTGTTTAAGCCTGCATGATATTCTGGGTACAAATTCCCACTCTCATTCAATTGCCTAGTCTGGGTAGTCTTGTCATGTTGACAGATGGGTTGTCGATTAAAGAGATTACATATTTATTATTTATATTTGAGTGCAGGTTAAACCAAAAGTTGAGGAGTCCTTTTCTGATCCTGAGGAATATCCTATCCTAATTGGTTTGAAGACTGGCAAGTTTCCCTTGCTGTTGAATCTAAAGCTAGAGAAACAAGGTCGGCGTGGAGAATACTTAATTTCTTGAATGTATCGTGCAGCTTTCATAGTTTGTATGTTAGCTCTCTGTGTGCAAAACATAGAAAAAATGTTAACTAACTTTAATAGTTTATGTTTTAGAGCTGTGATTTGTGGAACTTTAAACTGCAATGCATTTAAATTGTAATTTCTGTGCCCATCTGTTTGAGGAACCTTTTTTTTTTTCACTTCAATATATTTCATTATACACTTATGCAAACTGTCTTTGTTTTTTCTCTTTCTTTTCTTTTTGTGAGACAGCTCATGAGTAGCACTAGACAGCATGCCCTTGGGGGCGGGGGGCATCATGTATTGGACTATCTGAAGCGCATGCATGCAGAGAACCCTGCTTTCTTTTATGCAGTCCAGACTGACGATGATCACTCCGTCGGAAATATATTTTGGGCTGATGCCTCCTCTAGAATGAACTACTCTTATTTTGGGGATGCTGTTATATTGGACACAACCTATAGGACAAACCGGTACCGGGTACCATTTGCCTCTTTCACTGGATTTAATCATCATGGGCAACCTGTGTTATTTGGTTGTGCACTGATCCAGAATGAATCCAAGTCTTCATTTATGTGGCTTTTCAGGACTTGGCTCCAAGCCATGTCTGGACGCCATCCTGTCTCCATTACAACAGACTTTGACCCGTTCATACAAGCGGCTGTTGCTGAGGTCCTCCCTCCCACACGCCATCGGATCTGTACATGGAGCATATTTAGAGAAACCCAAGAGAAACTGACGCAACTATGCCAGTCACGTCCTGCTTTTGAAAATGAAATTTGGAAATGTGTTAATGAGAGTGAGACCATTGAGGAGTTCGAGTCTTTTTGGCACTCACTGTTGGAAAGATACTACATCATGGATAATGAATGGCTACAGTCAATGTACAACGCACGGCAGCATTGGGTCCCTGTCTTCTTGCGTGATACTTTCTTTGGAGAGATATCAATAACTGACAGAAAGGAATATTTGAATATTTTCTTTGATGGACATGTGAATGCATCCACCACTGTACAGGTATTGATTAGACAATATGAGAAAGCTGTCTCAACTTGGCATGAAAGGGAATTAAAAGCAGATTATGAAACGACTAGTAGCAGCCCAGTTTTAAAAACACCATCTCCTATGGAAAAACAAGCTGCAAGTCTTTACACGAGAAAGATATTCATGAAATTCCAAGAGGAGTTGGTAGAGACTCTTGCAAATCCTGCTACAAAAATTGATGATTCAGGAACTATCACTACTTACCGAGTTGCCAAATTTGGAGAAAAGACTAAATCTCACATTGTCAATTTTAATTCTTTTGAGATGAAAGCTAGTTGCAGTTGTCAGATGTTTGAATATTCAGGAATTATTTGTAGGCATATATTATCAGTTTTCAGATCTAAAAATGTTCTCACACTTCCGTCTCAGTATGTGTTGAAACGCTGGACAAGGAATGCAAGAACTGGTGCTCTCTTGGATGAACATGCAACTGAACTCCCAAGCAGTTCTCATGAATCTGTAACAGTTCGTTATAACAACTTACGACAAGAAGCAATTAAGTATGTGGAAGAAGGTGCAAAATCCATCCAAATCTATCATGTTGCAATGAAAGCTTTGAATGAAGCTGCTAAGAAGGTTGCTGCCATAAAAAGTCGAAGTGTAGGAATTGCAGAGGGAGCTGTACTAGCGAATGGAGCGAGGGATGAATTGCTTGCTGCAGATCAAGATGTTCAAAGCTATCAATCTGTGGTTAGTTACTTTGAACTTGTGATTTTTACCCCTTAGATCACAAACCTAGTATTAGGTAGAATCATAGAAGTTCTCACTGAACAATCAAGTACACAAAGTCTTTGCTTGATGAATTACATGATGAGCAGCATCCTAAGAAGTATGCTATTACTGCATACTATTGTTTATAACTTCAGATGTCAAAGCAACAAATTGTGGGAAAGCAGGGGAAGGGGGAATTTATTGTTTGCTGATATATAATTTTCTGACTGATAGCTCAAATTTAAATAATAGAGTTAGAGGACGGAGGCCAGGGTCTATTTCATCCATATCTCATTCTTTGTGCTTAGTTTTTAACTAGTGAACTGGGCACTTTGAGATCATACATCATTGCATCTTGTTGATTTCTAGTTGAGTCTTTTCTATTTGATATTTTTTGAAAAAATTATGCTTTTTTATGAGTTCTTGAGAAGAATCATTACTCTGTATGTTTTGGACCTTTGGTTATAGATAGCATGTTTGTTAGTTTTTGATGAACTTCCTTTCCCCCTTCTCACGTTAAACAGTAAGTTCTTCCATTTAAAGAAAAGGAAATTGCATTTCAACCAGCTAAATTAAATTGAACCTGTTATTCACGAACGTGGGCAAATTTTGACATCATTCTCCCATTGTGCCCGATGATAGACATAATCTTACGGTTGCCTTATATTTTTGCTTATTAAGTTCATGTCATTTTACTATATAAGCTCTCGTTTTTACTAATTTGGTAGAATCATGGAGCCAAATCTATGTGGCTTGTATATTTGCAAATACATTTAATACAAAAATTTCCCATTCTATTTGTCAGGAGGAGAAGCAAAAGAAAATCCGTCAGTTGACTGCTGAGTTAGAGACTACAAATCAACGATGTGAAGTCTATAGAGCAAACCTGCTGTCTGTGCTAAGGGATATGGAAGAACAAAAGTTAAAGTTATCAGTGAAGGTCCAAAATGCAAGACTTAGTTTGAAAGAGTGACTGCGTCGTTTGGGGTGGGGCTAGAATTCAAGGAACACGCTTCAATTATAGATCAATTGCAGAAAATCTTCCGCGGTTCAAAACTTAGTAAACTCTGCATGGTTTGATATTAGGGATTCTAGTTGCTGAATTCTGAACCACATAATCTACAGTTGGAATGGGTGGTGTGCATTAGAGCCTCTTTTATTTTGGCCCGTTGCTTTTGTGCGGGTGTAGCTAAACTAGAACTTTTCTTTATGTTCAGGTCAGTGAGGGTTACTTCATATATGTCTAGGGTTTCCCAACTGGTTGGATATCAAGTTAAACAAGTCAATCATTATGATCTTGCCGGAAATTGCATGAGATTCATGTTCCGGTGTCAATGTTTTGATTATAATAACAGCTTGTTCTGTCACACTTATTCATGTTCTGACTAATAATTCTAAATATGCAAAGAATAAAAATGAAATATCAGTAATCAATCTCTATATTTTATATATTATACTGTTCAAAGGTTTTTTGAAGAAATAATTTGACAAATGTTGCATTTTTGGTCACTAAGTTTCTTTCGTTTCCTAGCTTTATTTTTTTGGGTCCCTAGCAGACTCTAACGCCGCTGCATCACCTCCCAGGGCCTCACATCCACTGCATCCCTTCCCAAGCCCACACGGCATGAGAAGGAACCCAGAACCTTGGCCTTCTTCCCAGTTACGGGGAGTTTGATGCCCTAATTTGGCCTCAACACAAAGTGCAACGTCTACAATCTCTGCATATGTCATGGTGTTTGTAACATCCCATTTTTTCCTTAGTAAAGATTTTACGTAATAAATAAATATGCAAGCCATTTATTTAGACTGAAAATTTAAATCATCAATTTTATTTTCTAAAATTGCCAGTCAAGGTAATAGTTTCGCGGTCTCGCGAAATTTCGCGAAATCCGGATCAATTATCTTTCATCGCTGAAATTTAATTACGTATTGAAAGTATCCGTAAAACACACTTTTACGAAAGTTGAGTTACGAGTACCTTGGAATAATTTAAATTCCTTATTAGAAAAATTATTATAATGTATTTTTATGTTTAGAAAATTTTTAGGACTCCCGTTAAGTCACCGTGAACGTACAACAATACTTGTACATGAAAAGTTAACGACCCAACACAATCAAACACTCACTAAAGTAAAACAAACACACACACACGGCTGCCCAAAGCCAATTCTCACACGGCACACACAAACCAATAGCGTGCACACACCTAAGTCAAACAAAAGTTATACTTATCATCTTATCACTATTCATGCCACTTAATTGATCTTATCCCATTTTCATTCTTTTCTTCCATAAATTGTGGCCAAGACCGACCACACACTCCTCACCCCTCTCTAATTTCATTTCTTCCTCTTTAAACTATCAAAGCCAACCGTGACCTTGCAAAGATTCACTCACGGCTTCCTTAGTGTTTTGTAACATCCCACTTTTTCCTTAGTAAGAATTTCACAGGAGAAATACTCATATAAGCCCTTATACGGGTTAACCGGGTAGAAACCTAAACCCTTAGGACAGACATGTCTGTAGAAGATTTTTGGTGTAGTGTTTGGGAATTCCGATGTCCCTCAAAGAATCCCTTATGGCCCTTAGGATTCGATGGTAAGTCCAGACTGTCGGAAAAACGAAGTTTCGCTCAGTTTCGGACGATTCTGCAGACACAAGAATAGCCCCGTTTTGTCCCGTTTAGTCGGTAAAATTGAGCAGAGAGCCCTGAGTCTCTAGAAACCCAACCGGTACCAAGGGAAAGTGTTAGACACCTTAGAATAGTCCCACGACCCCATGGGAAAGGTCGGGAAGTGACGAAACCGCGAGCAGAACAGCGGTCTGCAGTCACCGGGGCTCGATGACGTGTTAAAGGTATCTGTGAAAAATACTCCTCCGGAGAAAAATTCACAAATGCCTTAAACCAATAATATTCCCATGTAGGGAGAAAATAGAGGATCGCGACGGTATAAGCGGAATATTTTTCGGACGACAGTGCGCGACGCACCGGCACTGCGAGCGATAAAACACGAGCGAAACGGGACCGGGAGGCGGTCAAAAATGGCAACCAGCACGTGGGGAATCAGATGGCAAGGGAAAATAATATAAAATTCAATTACTATTCATTGATTTGACCCCTTAATTATCTTTTGAATTAATTAATTAATAAAGTAAATAGGAAATGACATTTTGGTAATTATGGGCAATGGTAAAATGGGAAAGAGAGGCAATTTTCGTGCCTATATAAAGGCCTTGCCATAAGCCTTCATTTTTCACTTCTCCATCCTCTTTGGAGTGCCGAAACTCTGCCAGGGAGCTCTGCGGACGCGCTGCGGAAACCTGACGGAAGCTAGGCAAAAGCTCAGCTCTCGGAGGACCACTCTCCCCTAACTCTCTCATCATCCAATCTGCCTTCCAAGCCTCTAAAGAAAGTGGGTAACTCTAGCTTACACACCTCCTTGGTGGTTGTTATGAGTTTATGTGTGTGTATGCTTCTATGTTTATGTATGTTTATGCGTGCTAGAACTTTGGTTAGGATAGGAAGATGATTCTGAAGGGTCTTGTGACCTGGACTAGATAGATTTATGATGGTTGGAATATGTGTGAGAATCTCAAAAGTGGCCATGAGAAAGGAGGAAGAGAAAAGAAAGAAAATCATGCACTCGGTTTCAGCCTCACCCAGGTACCGCTGATCGGCCCTAGGCACCGCTGAGCGGAGTGCATCAGAAACACATGTTTTTAACACATGAACTCCAGGGCGCTGAGCGGTCAGAAGGACCCGTTGAGCGGCCTGAAGGTCACTAAGGATAAGGATAAGGATGGAAAGATATTTTTGAAAACAGGGCCCAAGCCCGCTGAGCGAAAGAAGTTACCGCTGAGCGATGAGGCTCCTGTTGCTAAGCGAGATGAGCTCAGACCGCTGAGCGAACAAGAGGTTTCGCTGAGCGGCCTGAGACCAGAATGTCTTATGAAAGCTGTCTTGAGGCACATAATCCAATAAGTTATGATTTAAATGATGAATATGACTGAAGTATGTGAACTATGTGATGTAGTATGTTAGAAGTCCATGCATTATGATTATTTAAAGTAATATGTTAGCATGCCATGCATCATGTTAAGGTACCTTTAGAGGACTAGAAGTTAATCAAGTAATGAGTAAAGAGTATAATGGAAATGAACCTTAGGGAACAAGTCATGCCATGATATGTGCAAAGAAAGTAAAGAAAAGAAGAAATGTTATGAGAAAGATAAGATGATGAGATGATGAAATGATATGAGAAAGAGAAAAGAAAGATGATGTTGCTGTCGGTAGGTGGCTGGCAGCGGATTCACTTTCCTGTCAGTAGGTGGCTGGCAGGAGAGATGAATCAAGTATGATGATGACTGCTGTCGGTAGGTGGCTGGCAGCGGATTCACTTTCCTGCTGGTAGGTGGCTGGCGGGAAAAGGGAATCAATGATGCACAACCCCCTGTCAGTAGGTGGCTGGCAGGAGAGGGGACACTTCCCTGTCGGTAGGTGGCTGGCAGCGGATTCACTTTCATGTCGGTAGGTGGCTGGCAGGAGAGATGAATCAATTATGATGATGATTGTTGTCGGCAGGTGGCTGGCAGCGGATTCACTTTCCTGTAGGTAGGTGGCTTGCAGGAAAGATGAATCAAGTAAAGAAAAGAACATGAAAGCATGAAAGCAAGAGAAAAGTATGAAAGAAAGAGGAAAGTATAAAAGAAAGAAAGAAAGAAGTATAGTATGTAATGTATGCTTGAATGTATGTATGTATGTAAGGTATGTAAAAATGTATGTATGGAAGTATGAATAAGTAAGAAGATAAGTAAATATGAAGAAGATAAATAAATATGGTGTAAGTACCGTCAAGAGAACGCTTGAGACGACTATGTAAGTACGCGCAGGAAAGTAACAAGCACGAGAACTTAGTAAGCAAGAGTAGTTCCCCTATCACTTAGTAACGTAGATAAAGTTGTTCAAGGCCTTAGGCCAGATAATAATCAGTAGGGATGTTAGTATTCATGTTCACTTAGAAACACCTGAACGGCCTGGAGTATGACTAATTGAACCGCGAGATGTCAGTGCTACAGTTTCCACTGAGAACCTACCGTTCTCATCCCCACTACCTTATGACTCCAGGTAGCATGACATGTATGCCGAGACGGAGCAGGTATTGGAAGACAAGCAGAGTTGTGGGCGTCAGAGGATTCCGAGGAAGTAATAGACAACAACTTATGCTTTATGTTTTGAACTAGCTTAAGGGACTTGATGTTCCCTTAGCATATATGTAAATTATATGTATTTTGACGTGTATACTTGATGATGTAATTATGTATTATTAATTGAATGTGTAATGATGTGATGGACCGAATACTTGTATGTTTATCTACTCCTCTTATAACATCTCTAGTACCGCTATTCTGTAGTTAATCACCGTTTAAGTCCGATGGGACTCTATCGCTTGTATCTTGATATGTTTTCTTGAACATACACGGCTCTTAGTTTCTGTAAGAAAGGTAAAAGTTTTAAAAATGGTCCATATTTTTGAATAAGAAATATTTGCCAAGCTAAAAGTAGGGGCTAAAAGTAACCCAACCAGAGTAGAAAACAACCTAGTGAGCATTGTTTACTACGTACGGGTAAACAGTTAGCTAGGGTGTTTCATGTTTCACTTGCTTTTGTATCCTTGCTTTCTTTCTTCTAACCAAACCGAACACACACACTCAACTTCCTAAGTTCAATTTCATTTTCTTTCCTCAAATCAGCAAGCACAAACTGTAGCCACCATCTCTAGGCTCTCTCAAAGTTTTTCTCTTAAGGTGTGTGATCAAAAAGCTTTGGAAGCACCAAGGCTCTCCAAGGGACTTTCCTCAAAGTTTCTTAACCCTTCTCAAAAATCTTCTTAGAGGTGGGTAATCCGGCAACCCACTATCTAAGTGACATATTTATGATGTTTTATATGTGAAATTATGTCTATGCATGCTCTGGTGAAAATATGGTTATTTGTGTTCTTAAAGAAACTGTGTTGTACTATTGTGTTTTAGGGATATGGATATGAGTTTAACGAGGTGTTAGATTAAAGTTTTATGTGTAAAAGAAAAGGGTGAGAGTTGTAAGGAACAAGGGAAGATTAGCATGTGAGGAACCTAGGGTTTTTAGAGTAGTATGTGGGAAAACATATTTCGATCTTGAAAGAGACGACGTAGGAGATATGTTGGTTGAAAGTTGAGGATATTCGGTTTAAGTAAAAACTGTAGGCTGAGCTTTTACCATGAAAAACTAACCTCATTTTTTAAATCTACATGAAAATCGTGTGGGGGTGTTAGGTTTCATAATGTTCGGAGCCCCAGACGACTTTCTTGAGCAAATCTGGTAAAATGACGTTTTTGGGCGAACAAGGGCAAAATGGGAATTTTGAAAAATAGGGCTAAAATTCTGGGTTTGTTTTCATGAAAAATGAGTTTAGAACTATCAAAAACCTTGGGGTGAAGTCTTGAGCCCTTTGGATTTTTGATAACTAAAATTCTGAAGAAAAAAATGGGCTTTACGGGAAAAAAAATGGCATTTTTGGAAAAAAGGGTAAAACTATAATTTCTAAACTTTGGGTTGAAAATCTGGGTTATTATTTGTGAAAAATGAGCTCAGAGCTATCAAAACCCTTGGGGTGAAGTCTTGGGCCCTTTGAATTTTTGTTAACTAAAATTCTGAAAGAAATCGGGTAATTTCGGGTAAAAGCGGCATTTGGGTAAAACTTGAATTTTGGGAATTTGAACAAAGATTCTGAGTTTGTTTATGTGAGAATTGAGTTTTAGAGTGAAATTAGATTAAGTACACAATAAGGAAGCAAGAAAATATATACTCATGAGTAATTAGGTTTAAGGTTATCAGTTTAAGGAATTGATGTGAAAAAGAGAATCTAAAAGAATTAGAATGAAGCTAGGGTGTCAACAGTGTAAGGGTGTAGAACTAGGGCAATTAGTTTTGAAGAGGAAACTGGCGGGGTTAGGATTTCACAAACACTTGGGAGATTAAGGAATTTTGAAAGTGAGATTAGGTTAAGAATGATTAAAGGAAAGTAAATGTGACTTAGAAAATACAGGTTTAAGAAATTAATCTTACAATGTGAAATTAAATCAGTTAGATTGTTGGATTAGAGACATCAAGAGTTACAAAATATGGCAAAGAAAGTATCTTAGAAAACACAATTGCACTTTATTTTACAGTTTATGATTTGGATTATGTGCTATATGATTACAATGCTTTATGTGCTATATGATTATAATGCAATGATCGCTATTAGAATGTTTAGAGTAATCTTAAACAACCAGAAGGTTAATTTCATAAACACGAAGAATTGATAACTGAACATATGGAATAAGATATGGCCATTTTCCTGCATGGTTTGAGGTCTGCAGGGGAGATATGACTACTTTCTTGCATGGTTTAAGGTTTGCAAGGAAGGTATGGTTAGGATATGGCTACTTTCCTGCACGGTTTGAGGTCTTCAGGGAAGACATGGCTACTTTTTTGCATGGTTTGAGGTCTGCAAGGAAGGTATGGTTAAGATATGGCTACTTTCCTGCATGGTATGAGGTCTACAGGAAAGGTATAGCTATTTCGTTGCATGGTGTGAGGTCCGCAAGGAAGGTATTATTTTCCTATATGTAGAAGTATGCAAGGATTAGGTTTAAAAAGCGCAGTACCTCTTCTTTATAGGTAATTCAAGATTTGAGTTCCCCTTGTCACCTAGTAAATAGGTAAGCTGCTCAGGATTAGTACGGATTTAAAATGAGATAGGGCATTATAGTATTTATTTATTTTATCACCTAGAGACCTCCTGAGCGGCCTGGAATCGTAAATAAATCAAACAGATAGTTATTCCCCTAGGATTCCCCACTGAGGACGCGACATTCTCATCTCTTACCCATTTATGATTCCAGGTGAGTACGGCGGGTATGCAGGAGAGGAGGAGGCATTGCAGGACAAGTAAAGATCTTGGCATGAAAGTGTTCCAGGGAAAGTAGCAGGACAACAGTGTTTATCTACGCATCGTGGCATGTTTGGTATTTTGTATTAGCTAAAGGGATTAGACATGCCCTTTGCTCTTATGGGTATTAGGTGTATTATGTATAGGTATAACCAAATGCGTAACTGTTTCTGGACCCATATGAATGAATGCACATTATGCTTTCTATGAATTGGTTGTGAATGCTTATCTATTATGCCATTAAATGCCTAAGTCTCTTAGACTCTAGAGCTTGTGTATATATTTATATGTCTTCTTGAACACGCATGACTCCTATTTTATGTTTTAATAAAGCAAGGAAAAAGTTTTAAATTGGTCCATATTTTCAATTAAAGAATACTTTCAAAGATAATATAGGACTAAAAGTATTTCAACCAAAGCAGATAACAATCCTATGAGCATTGTTTACGACTTAAGCGTAAACAGCTAGTAGGGGTGTTACAATATTCACATAAGCTGACAAACCAATCTGTTATTTTGTGAGCAATCCCTTAACGAAACGATTAACCTTCATTGCTTGCTTTGGAATGTGGCTGGAACCTTCTTGAGACAAGTGAGTGAACTATTCATTGTACTCCTTGATCGTCAAGATTGACGTCGTCTTCAACTAAAGGAACTCATCAACCATCTTATCAATTCTGCTCGAAGAAAGGAATTGATCTAAAATGTTGCAGAAAATTCTTCATAAGTGGGCAATGGTCTATCATTCTTTTCATCCTTAAACTCTTTGTGCCATATAGGTCGACCTAGCCTCCCAGTTGGAAGCCAACTAGCTCTACTATCTTCTTTGACGAGATGTGGAGAATCACGATCATTTTCTCAATTTGACTTAGGAACTCCAATGGGACCTCCCCTGTGAGCCTTTTTGTGAATGTGGTCGGTCCTAGGTTCCTGAAGAGTTCGATGATGGCTGCTTCTTGTTGATTCCCCATCTGAAGCCGTGTAGTGAGCATGTTTGCCAACATGGTCATAGCTCGCTCCATAGTCGCTGAACGACTATGAGTGCCTGAGGTACTGTTGCTGTGGTGGCGAAGGATATGACAGTGGAAATGAATAAACATGATTCTCCTGAGAATGGAATAGGAAAATCATTTGAGAATATGAAAGAAGACATTGACATTGCTACCTATTCCTAAATGAAACGCCCTAGCTAGTTACTTACGCTTAAGTCGCAAACAATGCTCACTAGGTTGTTATCTGCTTTGGTTGGATACTGATAGCCCTTCATTACTTGTGAAATACTTATAATGTCAAAAATATGGACCCATTTAGACTTTTTCCTTTTTCCCATTTATGCATAAACTATGAGCCATGCGCATTCAAGAGGATGACTGTATAGGTATACAAGCGATAGAGTCTCAAGAGGACTTAGGCGAGAATTAAGTTACGGAAATAATTGTACAAACTATCTGAAGATATATATACACATAAATACAATTACGTGGTCTGGAACATGTTTACACTTATGATTAATAATACATATTACATTTAGGACACACAAGAGTTAATGGCCTATCTCGACCATATACCTAAAACAACTTCAACATAGTAATTGTCCTTACGCATTGATGAGGAGAGTAATTCTTGCGGTTCCTCCAGGAGTCTTCCTACTCCTAGACCTTCACTCGTCCTGCAAAGTCTGGTCCCCATCAGTAAATTGGTCGTATAAGCCTAGAATCATAAATGAGTGGGGGGGAGAACGTGGCGTCCTCAGTGGGAAGCCTTTAGTGCTGGGGATTTCTTATTGCTTCGATTATGATCCAGGCCACTTAGGAGATCTCTAAGTGTCATACGTACTAACTTTCCTACTTTATTTTATTCTTTGCTAATCCTGAGCAGCTTTATCTACCTTACTAGGTGATCGGGAATCTCTAATCTTTGCATTACCTATGGATTCGTGCTTATTAACTTTGGTCTACCATATCGTTGACGACCAGGCTGCGGTATAACCTGAGTGGTTGCGAACCACGAGTGCACGATGACATAATTCATCAATCAACTGTAGGGATTAACCATCCAACTTGGGGATGGCGAAGGGCCTGCCCTATCAACGCGACCAGGAATTGGACTCGTTCTCTCTTTTTCTCACTACCCTGCCCTATCGATACGACCAGGAGTTTAATTCCACTTTCTGGCCTGCCCTATCGATGCGACCATAAGGGTATTTCCACTTTTCGGCCTGCCCTATCAACTCGACCGAAAGTGTATTTGTCGGGACTTTGTGACATCACACCCTTAAGTCCTCATCTTCTCTTTCTTTCTTTCTAACTTCAACATAAAGTCAAGTCTAAGCTTGCATTCACATCATTAACCAGTCCATCTTGTGGGACTGGCGAGGAGCTTGTGAAACACCCTAGCTAACTGTTTACGCTTAAGTCGCAAACAATGCTCACTAGGTTGTTTTCTGTTTTGGTTGGGTTACTTCTAGCCCCTACTTTTTATGTTGGAAATATTTCTTACTCGAAAATATGGACCATTTTGAAACCTTTTTCTTTATTCATTCATAAACTATGAGCCGTGTGTGTGTTCAAGAAGAAATAGGTATAGATATGCAAACGATCGGATCCCAAAAGACTTGGGCGATATACAATTGATGTGATAATTATACAAAACATCTCATGATATATATACACACACAATCACATGGTCTAGAGTACAATTACACATTTGATTAATAATACATATTACACCTACTGCACATAATCGTTAATGGCCCATCTAGGTCATTTAACTGTTACATAACACAATACAATACTCGCCGTCTTGCGTGGATACAAAGGGGTAGCTCCTGCTGTTTCTTGGGGATCCTCCGGCTTCAAGACCTCAAGTCATCCTGTGACGCCTCGCCCTCTCAGGTGTGCTGGTGGTACCCGCCTGGAACCATAAAGGAGTGGGGGTGAGAACGTTGCGTCCTCAGTGGGGTCCTTCGGGCATAACTAATTGTTTCTTTACTCCAATCATGATTCTGCTGCTCAGGAGGTCTCTAGGTGGAACAGTTATACTAAATCCTTATTTGTTATTATCCGTTCTAGTCCTGAGCAGTTTTATCTACGTTACTAGGTGATTGGGGAATCTAATCTTGCTTTCCTAATTATAGGTTCTCATGCTTTCTAATCCTGATCGTCTGGGTATTGTGTCCTATGATCATGTACCCACGTAACTTGTACTTCGTGGGGCAGTCTTGTGATGCTGTTTCACTCGACAAAGCCCAACGCATACGTGCACATACTTACTTATATACTTACATATACATACATGCATACATACATACATACATACATCTCATACATGAGGGGGAGCTGGAGTTCTCTTACACGCCCTGTGGCTGCGTCCTTCTTGTTACATAGTCCTTCCATCTTTGTAGCTGTGGCCGACGACTACAACCTACTTGCGTTTCCTATTGTTGATGACCCGGCAGTGCCCTTACTGGTGTGGTAGCTAGCCACGTAAATCTCATAAGAGGAAGACATTGAGCAACGATAGGCACAACCACCCAATTGGGGGGATGGTGAGGGATCAGGCCTGTGACTTGACTAGGCGTGGACTCGTGGGTCAGCCCTATGACTCGACCAAGCGTATACTCGTGGGTCAGCCCTATGACTCGATCTTGCATAACTTTGTTCATTTTATTCTATGGGCCCATTATTAAGTCAGGCTTATGCCTGTATTCAACGTGGTCAGACTTATGCCTTCATGGTCAGGCCTATGCCTATGTTTATAAAATCAGGCTTGTGCCTGTTTTTATCGTGGTCAGGCCTATGTTTGCGTACATATCCAATCCATCTTACTGAACTGGTGAGGGACTTGTCCGTTGGACGTGCCAAGAGAGGGGATAATCCTAATCATATAACTAAGTACTTTATTTAAGGTATGTCAGACCCTCTGTGACCGGAACCTTCTTAAGATATCATTGTTTCCTAGGGTTCAATTATGCTCTTTAAACTTTAGGTGATAATTCTCTAGTTATCTACAGTCGTCCTAAAACCCTGACGGTGATCGGGTCCTCATGATGCATACTTTCATAAGTAAAATAAGTTTATGGTTACTTTCATACATAATCTTTAGGGTTTTAATACTTGTTGGAATATGTAGGTAAGCTCAAAAGTCATGTTTCTAGCGGTCATTTGAATAACTAATTTTGTTCATTCGAATGACACTAAAACTTAGCTCTCAGGTTGGAAAATCATGAGTCATTCGAATGATATAGCTTAGTCATTTGAATGACATAAAAATTTAGTTCTCCATGTGTCAAAATTATGGGTCATTCGAATGACCAGGGTTAGGTCATTCGAATGACCTATCAAAATTGCTCCCTGTTTATAAAAATTAGGGTCATTCAAATGACCATGGCTGGGTCATTCGAATGACCATGGCTAGGTCATTCAAATGGCCTGATAAAAATGCTCCAGGGTGAGTAAATTTCATGGTCATTCGAATGACAGTGCTAGGTCATTCGAATGACCTTTCTTTAAACTTATCCGTAGCGCTGTTTCTTGCGTATTTCTCACAGGTTTATACTTAAAATTCATTTAGGCTTTCCATAGGTTCCAACAATCACTATAACACATTTTTCTAACTTAAAAACACATAAAATCATCTAGGCATCTTAACCAGCATATTTTCTACATCATGTCTACTACGTTATATTTTCCACATAAACACATACAATACATTATAATAAACCACATAGACAGTAGGTCTAGGATTACCCACTTTCCATGCGTTCTGCAGGTTGCAAGAAAAGACTCATGCGGACTTTAAGACGATCCTGCCATTTTTCTTAGGTCTGACAGCATAACCGCAGAGTGCACGAACGGAACAAATAAATATAGAGCAGATGAATTACAAGCAGTGAATGCTTGAGAATTGACCTTCGAAGGCCCTGTATTTATAGGAATCTGATGTGGTGGCTTATACCGCCTCAGAGTTATTAATTTATTATTATTATTATTATTACTATTATTATTATTTTATATACAATCCTTATCCTGTAACTTTCTTTACTTTTCATTTTATTTCTTTTTCTTTGCTGGCGGTGGGGGAGCCCATCCATGGCTTTGGACAATGGACATGGGCCATATGATTAATTTTGATCATGTTTGATCGTGTTTGGTCGTTAATTGTTTAGGTACGGATGTCCTAAAAATATTCCAGACACATAGTCACGATCTACTAATTTTCCTAGTTAGGATGGTATGTCAGGTTAAGGTATACATGAACTTATTTTCGTAAGAGTATATTTTACGGATACCTTTGGGACCTGACAAAATTCTGGTATTAACCAAAAATCGACCCGAATCTCGCGAAATTTTTGTGAGCTTACGAAATCTTTATTTTGACTGGTATTTTGGATAAGGAAACCTTTATAATGAAATTTCCAGTCTAAATAACCATCTCGAGTACACTTTAATTACGTGAAATCTTTGTAAGGGGAAAAATCGGGATGTTACATTCCACCCCCTTAAAAGAATTTCGCCCCGAAATTCTCGTGTGGCCAAATTTTCAGATCTTCCACTTTTTGCCTAAGGCTTTTACCTATCACCATTCGCTTACCTTGAACAAGATTGTCCGTGTCTTGCACTTCTTTGGCTGCTATGGTGAAGGTTCTTCCAATCTACTAGGCGGGGTCGCTTTACACTCTTGGGCAAAATGCACACTCTTCCCACATCGGTGGCAGACATCACGTTGGATTACGGGTAGGGTCACTGTACAGGTCCTAGAGAAGTGGTCGAACTTTTCGCATCTGTAGCAGACCTCTCTCTCAGCTCGACAAGCTCTACTGTCATGTCCACCGCATCTTCGGCAAGGCCGTAGGTACTCTCCTCCTTGTTGTGGTCATGGCCATGGTTGTTCTTGCTGGTACAAGTCTTGGTCCTGCCCTTACTGCTGCTGCGGTTGGTACTGCGCTTGGAAAGGTCTTTTTCCCCTCTGGTCTCGTGGGATATCTCCTTGCTCGGCCATCTTCCTTTTGTTCCTCTCGCTCCTTGCTGCAGCCACTTTCCTTACTGCTCCCTCCTGAGCTAGGCACTTATTTACAAGGGTGGCGTAATCTCGCACACCTAGCATGTTA
Organism: Nissolia schottii; assembly: GCA_003254905.1. Lineage (NCBI taxonomy): Eukaryota > Viridiplantae > Streptophyta > Magnoliopsida > Fabales > Fabaceae > Nissolia > Nissolia schottii. The sequence goes on from QANU01035148.1 coordinate 156,261, forward strand.
ATGAACATTTGCACTTCCGACTTTAGCCCTCGCTGATACTTTCCACATTTCCACTCCTCGTCTAGGTAGAGCTGGTACGTTCTGAAGTACCGGCACAACCTTTCAAATTTTGTCGTATACTCTGCAGCCGTCATTATTCCCTGCTTAAGCTCTAAAAATTCGGCTTCCTTCTGGTCCCGTAGTTCCCGGGGGAAGTACTTATCCACGAATGCCGCAGTGAATTGGTTTCAGGTAATCTAGATAAGGCTGCTAAGGACTAAAACAGATAATAACAAGTAGGTATTTAGTATAACGATGTCACCTGGAGACCTCCCTGAGTGGCGGAATCATGATGAAGTAAAGAAACGAGTAGTTATGCCCCGAAGAACCCAAAACTGAGCATGCAACGTTCTCACCCCCACTCCCTTATGATTCCAGATAGGCACGACGAGTACGCCAGAGTAGAATAAGCATTAAGGGATAAGTATAGACCTTGGCGTTACGATGTTCCAAAGGAGCAATGGGACTACAGTTGGATCTACACATCGGGACTCCTAGGCATACTGTATTTTGTATGTTGTGTTAGCTTAATAGATTAGTTATGCCATTAGCTCGTAAGTGCAGTAATTGTAATATGTAATTATAAACGAATGTGTAACTGTTTCTGGACCTGAATGTATAAATATATACTATGCTCTTTATGAGTTTGTTATGGCCACTTAACTGTTAGGATATTAAACGCTTAAGTCTGGTAGACTCTATCGCTAGCTTGTATATGTATGCTTTCTTAAAACGCGCACGCCTCATATTTTATGTTTCATAAAGAGAGGAAAAAGTTTTAAAATTGGTCCATATTTTCAGTAAGAAAATATTTTCAAGTATAAACATAGGACTAGAAGTATCCTAACCAAAGCAGTTAACAACCCCGTGAGCCTCGTTTACAACTATAGCTTAAGCAAAAATCAGGGATGTTACATGGACAACAGTCCTAGGGTGTATACTATATCGCATGTGGACGATAGTCCTAAGGTTTACAATACATCTCGTGTGGAAGATAGTTCTAGGGTGTACGATACATCGCATGTGGACGATGGTCCTAGGGTGTATAAGGCAGTGAGGATGTACAATACACCGCATGTGGACGCTGGTCCTAGGGTGTATAAGGAAATAAGATAAACAAAAGGAGCAAGAAGGGATAGTCTGGTAAATGGTACACGAGAACCCGAGAGTTCCCGATGCATAAGATATATATTGAATGTTATAATAGGTTCCAGTATCAAGACACCTCTCAGGAAACAGTATTATGATACCCTGATAATCAGGAGTAGGAAGCAAGCCAATTTATACATAGATAATGCAAAGATTATAAATTTTCCCATTACCTAGTAAATTAGATAAAGCTGCTCAGGCTAGCATGAATTGAAATAATAATAATAATAAGTAGGGATTTTTAGTATGCTTTGACACTTAGAGATCTCCTGAGCTATCTGGATCATAAATGAAGCGAAAAAGTATAGTTATGCCCGAGGATTTCCCACTAAGGACGCAACGTTCTCATCCCCCACTCATTTATGGTTCCAGGCGAGTACGAATGATACACCGGAGAGGAAGCAGCACAGGAGGACTAAAGGTCTCGACGTCAAGTGTAATACCCCTGCTAAACTGCCTACTCTATAGTCGTAAGCAATGCTCACAGGATTGTTATCTGCATTGGTTGGGTTACTTCTAGCCCCTACTTTTAGCTTGGAAATTATTTCTTACTCAAAAATATGGACCGTTTTGAAAACTTTTTCCTTTCTTTAATAATTTATAAACTAGGAGCCAGGCGTGTTCAAGGAAACATAGATATACAAACGCAAACGCTAGCGTTTCCAGCAGTTTAGGTGATAATCGAAATAGAACAGGAAGAGTATATATATAGATACAAGTACAAGGTCCAGCACATAATTACACAATTGTTTACTAATACATATTACACAAAATTTATATAAAGGTCAATGGCCATATAGACCTTAAACACAATACAAAATATGGATCGCCCTACGACGAAGGTAGAAATCCTGCTGCTGTGCTGGCAATGTCCTGCTGCGACCCATCCGTCGTCCTACCACGTATCTGCCTCGTCGATGTACTCGGAGTGTACGCCTGGAACCATAAAGGAGTGGGGGTAAGAACACTTCGTTCTTAGTAGGCATCCTCGAGGTATAACTAGTCGTTTACACTTCAGTTATGATTCCGCCGCTCAGGGGTCTGTAGGTGGCACAGTTATACTAAATCCCTACTTATTATTATCTGTTCTAGTCCTGAGCAGCTTTATCTAATTTACTAGGTGATCGGGGAATCTAATATTGCTTTACTTGCTCCTAGGTTCTCGCGCTTTCTATTCCTGGCCGCTTCCTAATTCCTGACCGTCACATACCTATGTAACTTAACCATAGATACCAATACATGCATAGACACATACTCAATCATTCGTCACTTATATTATGCATGGGGGTAATTACACGTCCTGTCAGGCTCTCCTGAGGGAAAGGGGAGGCTCTATTACATGTCCTGTCAAGCTTTCCTGAGGGAAGGTGGGTTTTCCTACACATCTCGTCTGGTGTCCACACCTCCTCGTAAACTTTAGGACCGTCGTCCCCATGGTGGTGTACGACCTGCCTTTTATGTCTGTTCTTCGAGGCTAACAAGACTCTACCTCCTACCCGGGTGGCGAGGGGCCGCCCTCATGGCATAATCGGAAGCGGACTGTATACCTATTGCACTGTCTATATCCGTTTTCGAATACCCATTTCATGAACTCACAACTGGGAACATACCTTTTAAGATTTTGCTACTTTCCTATGTTCAATTATGAGCTTGCTATAGTTACGTGATAATTTCTCTAGTTATCTAAGGTTGTCCTAACCCTCTATTGACAACCAGTTCCTCATGATGCAGAGTAACATACGTACAATAAATCCACAGTTACTTTCATACACAATTTCCTAAGTCTTTGTGCTTGTTGGAACATGTAGGAAAACTAAAATCTTAAGTTCTTCAGTGGTCATTCGAATGACACAACTTAGTCATTCGAATAACATGAAAATTTAGCTCTCCGTTTGTGAAAATGGGTCATTCGAATGACCAGGGTTAGGTCATTCGAATGGCCTTTCAAAATTGCTCCTTGTTTGTAAAAATCAGGGGTCATTAGAATGACCATGGCTAGGTCATTCGAATGACCTGATAAAAATGCACCAGGGTGAGTAAATTTCAGGGTCATTCGAATGACAATGCTAGGTCATTCGAATGACATTGCCTTAAACTCATCCGTAGCACTGTTTTTTGCTTTTTTCTCATCGTTTCTCATTCAAAATTCATTTTTAGCTTCCCATAGGTTCCAACCAGTACAATTATATTTTTCTAACGTTAAAACTACATAAAACCATCTTCACAACATTATCTCTATATTTTCCACATAACATTTCCTAAGTTACTTTCTAAAATATAAACACATAAAATAGCATAAAAATCCACATAGATAGTGGGTTTAGGGGTACCCACTTCCTAAGAGTATTCCAAGTTGGTAGGATTGATGTGGATAATTTTCGGGGAACGTTGGGGTGGTCCAATGCTTTTTCTGACTCCAAAAGCGTAATCGCGATGTGCACGAACGGAACCAAAAATTTGAGAAAATGAAGGAATTTGGTGTTGAGATCGTGGGGGCCTTGGGGCTATTTATACTGCCCCAAGGTCGGCCTCACTGTTTACTTTTCTTATATTATTATTATTATTATTATATATACACACACTTATCCATCTGCAGGATAAGTATAAGCCTCCGTGGCTTTATTACTCAACCCGAACATGTTTGATGGTGTTTGGTCGTTAATCGCTCATATACGAATATCCTAAAAAAATTCTGAACACATAGTGACGATCTACTAATTTTCCTTGTCAGGATGGTTAAGGTATTTGTGAACTTATCTCCGTAAGAGTATATTTTACGGATCCCTTTGGGACCTGACGAAATTCTGGTATCGATCTAAAATCGATTCGAATCTTGCGAAATTTCGGTGAGCTTACGAAACCATTATTTATAATGGTGTTTTGGATAAGGAAACCTTTATAATAAAATTTCCACTCAAAATAATCGTCTTGAGTACACTTTAATTACGGAAAATTATTAATTACGCGAAATCTTTGTAAATGGATTAAAATAGGGATGTTACATCAAGAGATTCCAAGGAAGCAGAAGAACTATAGTCTATATCTACACGTCATAGCGTTTAGTTATTTTGTATTTGTATTAGCTAAATGTATTAACTATGTCATTAGCTTTAAGTTTAGTATTTGTAATATATAAGTATAAATATACGTGCAACTGTTTCTGGACCCGTGTGTATGAATATATTATGTTTTCTATAAGTTTGCTATGAGTATTTAACTGGTATGTCCTTAAACGCCTGGCGAGACCATGGGGAGCAATCATGGCGGATTGAGAGTGGTGGTTGCAAGAAAAGGAGAGGCGGGGAGGGGGGACGTATGGAGAACAGAGATGTAGGGGAGAGAAAATCTGTTAGGAGGAAGGACGGACAAGCGAGAAGAAGGGTAATTATGAGTTTAATTTACAAAATTATACTAGGCTATTCCCTAACTTTCTAATCAGGTGCATGATGCACCGAGAATTGCCTGGTCCATTATAGCCATCGCCTCAAAAGAAACTTTGAAAGATGATAAAATTGAAAGTGCTAGAAACTTTATGGGTGCGTGTGGCCAAAGCCAAGCAACCCCAATTTGTTTTCCTTTGTTGCAATGGGTGCGCGTGTCACGAGATATTTAAACTTCCGCTGCTACTATTTCTGGACTCATTGGTCAACTGAGGGGAAAAGCTAAGCTGAAGGGTGAGGAAGTAGCATGCAAATGAAGAGCCAGGGATGGGCGATTGTGGCAATGCCGTCTTTGTTTCTCTTTCTGTGTTTTTCTGCAGTTTCTTACGGGGTATCGCCACCCCGTACGCTGCTCAACAAGTTGTCTGAGGGCAAGTCTCTCACCAATCAGGAACTCTGGTTCAATCAGACCCTCGATCACTATTCTCCCTTTGTACTTCTCTCTCTGTACTTATTATGCAAAATTTTCGACATTTTCTTGTGCAAATTAGTTCTACCATGACTTTGCTGCGCACTTTTTGCTTGGGGCTTGAGCTGGAAAAGGATAATAAAGGAGAAATTGATTGTGATGCTGTTGATTTTGCATATTTTTATGTTGAACTGCAGGATCACCGTCAATTCCGGCAACGTTACTATGAATTTCTTGACTATTTCCGGATTCCAGATGGACCAGTTTTCTTGGTAATCTGCGGTGAAGGTCCGTGCAATGGGATAGCAAATGACTATATTGGGGTAAGTTGCATGGACTTCTTGCACCTAATTTGTATCATCATTCTTTAATGGTTTATTTGTTGGTTAATATTATTGTGACCATTAAGTGACTTTTCATTTTGTTCCCAAAAAAGTTATGAAGAAAATTAACAAGCCTTTGTGCCTTTTTACGTGCATAGGTACTGGCAAAGAAGTTCGGAGCAGCTTTGGTTTCGCTTGAGCATCGTTATTATGGAAAGAGTTCTCCATTTGAATCTCTGGCGACAGAAAATTTGAAATATCTTTCTTCCAAGCAGGCACTCTTTGATTTGGCTGTTTTTCGCCAGTATTATCAGGTAATCAACTTTTCGCTTTACTGATATGGTTGAAGACAACTGGACAGAAATGAAGCGAGTAAAATAGCACCGTTAGAAAATTGGTTGAGAAAATTTATAAACATTTCTTTGATTGCTGCCGTTTTATTCTATTTTTTTGCTGTATCTTCGTGTAGGATTCCTTAAATGTAAAGCTTAACAGAACAAAGATTGAAAACCCCTGGTTCTTTTTTGGTGGCTCATATCCTGGTGCTCTCAGTGCATGGTTCCGTCTTAAGTTTCCACATTTAACATGTGGAAGTCTCGCAAGTTCTGCAGTTGTTCTTGCTGTTTATAACTTCACAGAATTTGATCAGCAGGTGAATTTAGTGATTATTACTTCATGACTATGTTCTTTTGTTCTTTAGTCTAGACTAAAAACCAATCAAAGTTCCTTCTTATTTAATTCCTGTCAATTTTCATTTTATGAGCCCTAGATTTCACATGCAGATTGGTGACTCTGCTGGTCCTGAATGTAAAGCAGCATTACAAGAAACTACTCAACTTATTGAACAAAAACTTGCAACCGGAAGGACATTGAAGGCATCTTTTAATGCAGCTGATGTATGCATTGTTCCTTTTGTCAGAGTCCTACATTGTTAAGGGATAAGGCCAAGATAACTTTTATCTAGAGTTCGGCATCACTCCACTCATGAGTTAACTAGAGTTGATTTAGGTTCACTCGATTTTAAGATGGTATAAGAGCATATCCTGTATTTGATATTAGGCCATCTTGCTAATATCAAGTCCTGCAAACTTCACGCTCCAGATGTCTAGTCCATGGAGCGAAGGGGTGTGTTAAGAGTCCCACATTGCTAAGGGATAAGACCGAGATAATCTTTATATCGAGTTTTGCATTTCTTCCCCATGAGCTATCTTTTGGGATTGAGTTTAATGCCTTTGTTACTCTTTTCTTTCAAAAGTATGTTGTAGTTTTCCCGAGAACATGAATCATGTTCCCCACTATAGTTTTTCTCATTTGACTCTCAATGTTTTTGTTGACTTTCGCCCTATTTTGCAGCTTGAGATTGATGGTGACTTCATGTATTTTCTTGCTGATGCTGCTGCTATAGCTGTAATATATATGATTCTAGCTGTTTTTCTTATTCATTGTGATCTCTTGTATTCAAATTCCTTATGATGATTCCTTGCTTTTTGAATGTTGCAGATTCAATATGGAAATCCAGATAAATTGTGCAAGCCTATAGTTGAAGCAAAGAAGGCAGGAGATGATTTGGTGGTATGCTTTGCTATCTACCTCCTTTTTTCATATTATTATGAAACTCCCTAATGTAGGTGGTCTTTTTATTTATTACTATAATTCTATATTCTTGATCTTCATTTCATTTTAATAATATTTCTTCCTTTGTTACTTTGTTTGTTAATTTACAATCATACAAAATTGTAAGTATTTTTTTTTCCTGTTTGTAAGTATTTTTTCTATCTTTCAAATTCTATTAAAGATGGGGTGTATGCAGTAAAGTGTGAAGTTTAAATATGAAGTACAGTATGTTTATACACGTGCTTCTTCGTTTTTATGTTGATTGCTGATGTAGGGAGCTTGTGGCTGAAATATTTATGTTCAAATAAAAAAGGGAGAAAAAATTGGAGAAGTGAATAACATCTTCTGATGATAAAACTGTGCTGTAAATGAAGGTTTTTCTTTTCTCACACACCATTTGTGTTGGTGTATTCAGACATGTGAGTTACATGTGAGTTCAGGAATAGGGGTAATGTTCATTTTGGTCCTTGAAAGTGCAAGTGTTAGTCACTTAGGTCCTTGAAATTCAAAAACTGACTTTTTGATTCTTGAAATTATAAGTAATGAGTCAGGCTAGTCCTTCAGTTCATTATCATGTGTTTTTGTTAATTTGTCATATTAAATGAGGTTGTGACAAGAATTGAGGTTTGAAATGAGATTGTAGTACCATTTAAGGTAGAAAATGTGATTGTGACAACACTTGGGACTGCAAATGTCAGTTGATATCATAGCTTCATTTGCAATTGCCGATGTTCCCACAACCTCATTTGCAATCTTAGGTACTATCACAATTCCTTTACAACCATGGTGTCACAGTCTCATTCAATATGACAAATTGTAACACCTTAGCTAGCTGTTTACGCTTAAGTCGTAAACAATGCTAACTAGTTTGTCACTTCTTGGCCGAATTACTTTTAGACTTACATTTAAAATACAGTTGATACGAAAATATGGATCAATTTAAACTTTTTTCTTTGTTTACAAATATTGATGTTGAAAACAAGAGCTGTACTTGTGTCACGACAAATCATACAAATAAGGAAACTCGAACACTTGAGAGAGCTTTTCAAGGATTTAAACATCATACAGTCATTGTCATCCATACATACACACCATATGGTCCAAGATTAACAGATAGCACAACTGACTATATAATTAAGTATATAGCGCAAGTACAGCTACGCATGAGGCTCATAGAGTAGCTACCCCTACAGTTCCCATGCGGCAAAAGGATAATGACACATACGTGGGCCTGGTTTTGACGGACCGTCTGTTTGTCATGATAGCTGTCTGCCTTATCTAAGATTTTGAACCTAGAAGTGATGATTCATGGAGGTTGTCTTTGCTGTTGTGTCTGCTCGGGGACTCCTCAACATCATTACATGTTATCCTGGACTATAAATAAATGGGAGTGAGAACTTATGTCCTCAGTGGGAATCCTGTTGAGAATGACCTTTTCTTTATATTTACTTATGGTCTATTCCATTCAGGAGGTCTCTCGGTGATAGAATAAATAAAAACTAAGAAGCCCTACTTCATTTTAAATCCGCACTAGTCCTGAGCAGCTTTACCTATTTACTAGGTGATAGGGGGAATTCTAGTATTTGCATTATCTATAAAAGGAAAACTTATCGGATCACGCACTCTCGTATCTTATAACCCTTGTATAGGCAGTCTTGTGAAACCCTTCTTCACTCGATGTTGCCTTATAGCGTATACATACATAATCATAATATAAAATGATGGTTACATCACTAAATTGATTTGACTCTTATCATAAATCATCCAATTATTTATGGTCACATCACTAAATTGATTTGACTCTTATCATAACTACCTTAAAAATCATAATATAAAAGCACTTTATCCTAGCAAAATGATGAGGGCAATTTCTAAACAAAAAATTTAAAATGAAGAAACACTATTAAAATGGATTTAGAGGTACCGATATCAATATTGGCCATGATACGTCCTAGATATAGGAAATAGTGGGAGATAAAGTATTTGTGCTACATACCATTGCAGGTGCCATGGCCCATGAGTCATGATATTAAACTTATCCAATCCTAAGGATGAGCTGACTAAATAAAGTGTGTTCTCCACCAAAGTGCCAGGCTGTCAGCCCGGGTATTCGAACCCATTACTTTGTTGTGGTACACTTCACAGAAAATATGGAGAAGTGAATAATATTCTCTTACAGTAAAAATGCAGATGTTTACCAATTATTCCCTAAACCCTAATAGTTGGTAATTATCTTGTGATAATAATTTCCAGATAGAGTAAATTATCGTTTTAGTCTATGAAAGTTGTGTAATCAATTTAGTCATTAAAAGAATTCTTTACATTAAATAGGTCCTTGAAATGTTTGACATTTCACATGGGATATCATATTTTTCCACCACACTAGCTCGTTTGTTACATGAAATAATGGTGATCTTTAAGACTTAACGTAGGATCTGGTATTTCATCATATATGAATAGTCTGGATTATGAGTGTCTAGTATTTTGACCCTTTTTGATACTTTGTTATTTGTTTGTCATTTTTACCCTAAGCCCTAAACTTTAAATGGGATATCACATTAGTCTCTAGAAGTGTTCGACACCAAAGAGTTTCCTGAAAGTTAAAATGTGATAGCATTTTAGTCCATAGACTATTGTGACATCAATTTGTCCTCTGGACAGACTATTTGATTCTGTTTTTGAAAAAGTTTGAGTTATTGAGGACTTATTTGATGTCAAATAACTTTTTGAATGACTAAATTTGTCACTTTTGACTTTCAGAAACCTATTTGATGTCATATTTTTTATTTTTGAGAGATGTATGTGACGTCAAAAATCTTTCAAGGACTGAAGTGATATTTGATGTCATATTTTATCTTTGAGAGATTTATGTGACATCAAAAATCTTTCAAGGACTAAAGTGATAGTTTATTCTTTTCCTAAATTAAGAGATCAGTGCAAGTAATACATATGTCCTAATAAATGAAATTAAATAAAAAAAAATGTAGACAACAATGTACGATAATACACAACATCTCAGCAATTTACAACATTTATACTTTATTATATTTCTCCCACTACTTTCCATTGGCCATTCTAGCTCATTCGTTACTTGCAATAATGGTGATCTTTAAGACTTAACTTGGGACCTGGTATTGCATCATATATGAATACTCTGGATTATGAGTGTTTGGTATTTCGACCCTTTTTTGTTATTTGTGTCTACCTTAAATAATATATAATATATACAAGTATGTGTCACATGTTGGCCCTAATTTAGTTATTAGGTTATCAGTGAGGCCCAAATAATAGGGATTAGGGATTAGTATTTAGAAATCAGGGTTAAGGATGGTTTAGTAATTTTATTATTAATAATTTTCTATTTAAGATTGTGTAGAAAGCATTAGGAATTAGGATTTGGGAACTCGTGATTAGAACTAGGAGAGTCGGTAACTCTCGAAGTGTTGCCATTGGGAGAGTCCCTGGCCTCTCAAAGTGCTACCAATCCTTTGTTCTTATTATCTCATCTTCACATCAATAATATAATTATATTTTCTTTGATTATATTTGGTGTTGTGACAATTGGTATCAGAACTCTAATCTTGGGAACTTGTGTATGGTTTCTATGCGAATTGGCATGGAACAACGTATTGAAGGCTTGGAAAAAAAGATGGAACCGATAGATGGTTGGGGGTAGAAACTGGAATCCATTGTGGACATAGGGCAGAAATTGGAATCGTTCTCTACCATGAAATAGAAATAAGACGAATAGGGCAAGTCGTTGGAACTCCTAACGCGACAGATGGACAGGCTCCTTTGTGAGCACGAACGTGAACCATCATGCCATGCTTGGAGTTGTGACCACAGTGTTGATGATGACCGCCAGTTGCACAATGAGGACGCGCAAGAGGGGCCATTGTGAGGGGGAGTACGCGTGTCACCAGTAGGAGGCTGATGACCGGCATCGCTGTGAGCGCAACATAGAATGACAACGTCATGGAGAGAGAGTAGCCTCTCGTGTGCATCTGTCTATGCACAACAACACCAGTCCCAGGCTGTGCAGAACTTGCGAGCACGAGGAAGAAGATCGGAGTCGAAGGGACACTGATGACCGCCGCCGCTGCAAGGGGTGCATAGAACGACGACACGATAGAGAGAGAGAGGGCTCTCTCGCGCGTTTGTCCATGGGTGAGACAACCCTAGGCCACACTGATCTCCAGATTGTGAGGAAGAAGAAAGCCAAGGGAGTCATAGCCCACCCCTTTGGCGACGAACCAGATCTGACTATTCCCGATCCCGAGCTCGTTATGATGATGATAGTAGGGATGACGTCAGAGACAAAGACGTTGGATAGCGGTTTCGACAAGGATGGTCAGAAACTTGAACTTGTGGTGTTTTGCCACGAATATGCATATGGATGGCTTGTTCGGATTGACAAGTACTTTCAAATTAGAGGCGTAGAGAGGGGAACAGACAAAGTCAAGATGGCTTTGGTTGCTATGGAAGGTGAAGCTTTAATTTGGTATCGATGGTGGGAGGATCAAAACTGTTTTCCTTTGTGGATTGAGTTTAAGGAAGCACTAATCAAGCAATTCCAACTTTCCAACTTGAGGTGGCTCATAAGTCATAACCCTCTAGAACCTTTGCTAGAATTGAAGCAAACGGGGAGTGTGGCTTAGTACAGGAAGCAGTTCGAGATGCTAACAAGATTGGGGCAAGAAATTGAACCGAGCACTGTGATGAGCATCTTCTTGAGTGGGTTGAGGAAGGATATTAAGGCACTTATGAAGGTTAGTTCATTTTTGTTTCTTGAATGATATGGAAAGGGTTAGGGATTTAGAAAGGAGAAATAACGCTTGGTGAGAAGAAGATGTGGGGCCAAAGGAAAACCAATCAAACTCAATCTCTGTGGTGGATGGAGGCCCACGAAACTCAACAAGCACATTAACCATTACAACTCTGGTTGGGGAGAGGAAAAGGAATGGTGGGAGTAGACTGTCGGCTCAAGAATTAGATGAGAGACAAAGGAAGGGACTTTGCTTCAAATGCGGTGAAAAATGGGGGCTAGATCATGTTTGCAAGCTCAGGCATTTCAAGTGCTTCTTAGTGGACAACAAAGAGGAAGAAGAGCAAGTTGAGGGAGACGACGATGAAAGTTGCGTTCCGAAGGCTCCACCTTGAGGCCAAGGTGGATTTCAAAGGGCAGATATTGTCACGTGCTGACTCTAATTTGGTTATTATTAAGGGCCAACTAATAGGGATTAGGGATTAATATTTAGAAATTAGGGTTGATGGTTTAGTAATTTTATTATTAATAATTTGGTAGAAGGCATTAGGAATTAGGATTTGGGAACCTGAGATTAGAATTAGGAGATTCAGTAACCTCTCGAAGTGTTGCCATTGGGAGAATTGGTGGCCTCTCGAAATGCTACCAATCCTTGTTCTTATTATCTCATCTTCACATCAATAATATATTTATATTTTCCTTTATTATATTTGATTCCATGACAGAGTGGTGCATTTCAGTCATTGACTTCATTCCTTTTAACATAGATGTCTCAGACCCCCTCACAATTGTGTCAATTAAGTTTGATGCATCTAATGGACACTATAATTCAATATGCAGGATGCTTATGCAAAATATGTAAAAGAGTACTACCTTGGAACCTTTGGTGTTAATGTACAAACTTATGACCAGAAGTTCTTGAAAAGCACCTCTATCAGTGAAGACAGTTCTGCTCGATTATGGTGGTTTCAAGTTTGCACTGAAGTTGCATACTTTCAGGTGGCTCCCTCAAATGATAGTGTACGCTCCTCAATAGTCGACACAAAGCAAGTTCCCCATCCTGTTATCTATATCTATATTTACTACCATCTGACATTTTTAGTTATTAAATCCTTTTCCTCTGTGGTCTTGTTAATTTGTATAAAGCGGTTTCTCATACATTGCAGATACCATTTGGACCTTTGCAAAAATGTCTTTGGAGACGGCATCTTTCCTGATGTCGAGTCAACTAATCTATACTATGGTGGCACCAAAATTGCCGGTATAGATTCTTACCTATGCCTAAAGTTTTCCCCTTCATTTTAATGCTTTATGATAAATTTATAAATAAGCATCACTTTTGCTTTTCTTCAAGTCTATTATCTGTACATTTAATATCGCTATTAATTTATGATTTTTGTTATTAGAAGACATTTTATTTTGTTCAGGCCTTGATAATTGTTATGCTGAACATGGGCTTAAAAGTCATTTTGAACATAGATTTTTCTTTTTTGCATGGCATATTATGCCTGTGTTGTACACATTTAACATTTTTTTTTATGGTTTTACTTTGAAAATGCATTATACAGTCTTCATGAAATTGAACTCATTTCATTCATCCTAATGTAATGTGCACGGACAGGTTCAAAAATAATATTTACTAATGGCTCACAGGATCCTTGGCGTCATGCATCCAAGCTTATTTCAACACCTGATAGTGAGTTGTTTTATCAATTAAATCAATAACATTCTTTATCCTTGCCTTCACTGCTGCAATATGACAACTGTTTTTCTCTAGTATTGGACATGGATTGTTTGTATGTGCTGCCTAGTGATAAATGAGTGGGCTCATTTCCAATCAAAGTTGTTCCTAGTAATGGGCAATTTCCTGTCTTGAGTAGTTTGAATGTGAGCTGCGAGATATTGGGCTACTATGCTCAAGAAGGATCTTGTATTCTTGTATGTTTGTTACTCAATAAATGGGTTAAAAGAAAAGAATTTTCATGATATGGTTATAAAATACAAATGTTGTGAAATGCGCAAGTACTGTTATTGTAATTGTGTTCACTGAACGCTGCCAAATGACTGCCAATCTTTTCAGTGCCTTCCTATACTATCACGTGTTATAACTGTGGCCACGCAACTGATATGCGAGGGTGTCCTCAATCTCCTTTGGTCCTTGAAGGTATGTGTTAACATTTGCACTACAGTTATTGTCATTCTGAAATGTACTAGTCACCAGCTTAGAACCTGCAATTTTTTATTGGTTCAACAAGATGCAATTTATAGGAGTTAACTTTGTATAGTCATCGGTTATCATGAACAAAACAATTCTTTCTCCATTGCATTGTGCTGCATTCTGGCTCTGAATTTTTCCTTTTAAAGGTAATGAGCAGAACTGCACCTCCCCTGATGCGGTTCACAAAGTAAGGCTAAAGATAGCAGAGCACATGGACTTGTGGCTGTCCCAGTGCCAGGGCGCAGGCAGTAGTTTTATATGATTGTTGAAGTAATGCATGAATGATGTAGGCCTGATTTCTGGTATTTGTCCCTTTAAGAGATAGCTGTAACTTCATGAAATATGTTAACTTCGTGAGACAGCTCTAAGAGATTTCTGGTCTTTGCATAAACCGGTGAAATGTAAGGCAGAACCTACAGTTGTTACTTATCAGCATGAATTGGAGAACACTGGAGATTCGGACTCACTAAGACGTTTTTAATGAAGCTTTCAGAACATACTACGAGAGGCAACAGCTATAGCGACCAAGTTTTATGTAATGTGCTTTTTTTTAATTGGAAACTAGTTTGGAGCAAGAATTCTAGTGATTGTAGTTAGAAAGCGTCTTTGCATAACAAAAGTTTACACTGACCTATTAAGCTATCTATGCATAATTTAAAGAACACTTAAGAAGTTGCCGGTGGAAGGATAACCTGGACCAAACTCAGTTAGGAATCAAATTGGTCCCTAAATCACAGGAAAAAAAAGGGTTGAGATTAATTTTAAAAAACTAATTGCATAATCAATTATATTTATATTTCAACAATATTTTCATTTAGATTACTAATTTATCCTTCATCTTTGCTTAATTTCTTATCCTGCTATTTCTCTAAACCTTCCTCCTCTACCACCCTTTCCCACCCTCTCTTGGCATCAGCACGTCCACCTTCTTGCTGGCACTATAAACTAGTCGTAGCCGCCACTAGAGCCCTGCCCCCACACCAAAATACAGAATATATATTCCAATCTTCATCATCAACAAGCACATCAAAACCATAAATGTATAATAAATGCATAACCCAAAATCCGAAAACTTTATTAACCATCAACAAAAATAAAACCAGAACAATATTCAAAACAGGGATGTTTCTAATTTGCACCATGTATGTTTAGGTGAATGATACACCAATCAAAGAAAGTTTAGTATATGGTGCACCATGTAACACTCTAGTTAACTGCTTACGCTTAAGTTGTATGCAATGCTCACTAAGTTATTAGTTACTTGGTGAGAATACTTATAGTTCTTAATTAACTTCAAAAAATACTTACACAAAAATAGGGACCGGTTAAATTTTTTTTTTCTTTTTCATAATCTATGGCATAAAATAGGAGTTGTGCTTTACACAGGACATATAATACAAATGATAGAGCCTTGGGCTTAACGATTATCGATCAGACATTAAACAATCAAACAGGTAAACCAGTATATGGTCCATCACATATATTCAAAATCACTTACATAAGTTCTACAATATTCAGTATACTTATATCATGTCCTTTAAAATACACTTTACAAAAACTTGAGGCTAACTGGAACACTGCTCATTTAGCCCACACCAAACTTCTTCACAACCGGTCCTCTTGGGTGGGCCTGCTTCTCGTAATGGCCCTTCACTGCTCCTCCTACTACTCGGTAGAGTCTTCTTCGTAAGTTCTTGGAGTCATAAACGAATGAGGGTGAGAACGTCGCGTTCTCAGTGGGAAACCTTTAACGTAGGGGATTCCTTCTTACTTTGGTTATGATCCAGGCCACTCAGGAGATCTCTAAGTGTCAATGCATACTAAATTACCTATTGGTTATTATCATCTGTCCTAATCCTGAGTAGCTTTATCTAGTTTACTAGGTGACTGGGGATTCTCTAATCTTGATATTACCTAATGAGCGTGCTTTCTATTACCTATGTGTTTACATAACGTGTACGACGTATGGGCGGTCTTATGAAGACCTAATGCCATACAATTCATACATCATATACATACATCACATACTTATGCATGAGGGGACATGGGGTTATCTTACGCGCCCTGTCAAGCTTGCGTATCGAGGTCAAGTCCTTCTTAGTTCTTTATGTCCTTCCATCTTTGCAGCTGTGGCCGTCCGGCTACAACCTACTTCCGTTTCGTATCGTGGATGACCCGGCGGCGCTCTGACCGATGTGGTAGCTAACCACGAGTGCTCGCTGGCATAACTCATCAAACAACGATAGGAACAACCATCCAACTTGGGGAATGACGAGGGGCCTTCCCTATTCGAATCGACCTGGCGTGGACTCATTTATTCATTCTTTATCGTTCTGTGGGCCCTTTACGTCACTACTTTGGGACGTATTTGTGTTTTAACGTCACTACTTTGGGACATAATATTTGTGATATTAAATCAAGTCTAAGCCTACGTTCAAATCATTAACCAATCCATCTTGCTGGACTGGTGAGGGGCTTGTCCGTTGGATGTGCCAAGAGAGGGGGATTTCCTATTTTATAACTATGTACTTTCTTCAAGGTACATCGGCCCTTTGTGGCCAAAACCTTATTAAGAGCTTACTTTTTCCCTAAGATTCCTTAATGATCTTCTCAACATTTAGGTGATAAGTTACTAGTCATCTATGGTCGTCCTAAAACCTAACGACAACCAAGTCGTCATGATGCATAAGTATCAATAAAAGAGTACATGTTATGCATGTGTTTATATTATCTTTCATAGAGATCATCAACCAGTAAAATACCTAAGACGCCCTCCTTGGTGTTATCAAGCATGATTATCATGGTTAATATTCCATATTTGACATGCACTTATATTATTTTTGATGAACATGAGTGAGGTAGTATTGATCGAATGATGTGGGCCCGAGGGACCCTTCTTAGGATGCTTAGCCACTGGTCAAGGTTAGTTTGGTAACCTAGAATTTTCTAGGTCGCTCAGCGCCCTACCTTGGTCGATTAGTGCCCACGAGGCACTCCCAGGTTACTTAGCCATCCTAATCCAAGTGTGCATGGGGATTCAGGGTTCAGGCTGCTCAGCGCCCCCTATTTCTGTTGTTGTTTCCATCTTTATGGTAAAACTGAAAAAAAATGATTTTTTTTTTGTTTTAGTTCAAAGATTTGTGTCTTATATAAGGTTTTGTTTGGTGAGCCTTTGATTAATTTTTAGATTTGAGAACAATTGGAATCATGATTTAGTTTTAGATGTTGGTTTCATGAGGAAAGGTGCATTTTTCATTGTAAAGGTTTGTGTTCTGTTAAGTTTGGTATAGGGGTAGCAGTGGTGGGAATGGTGGTGGCGGTGAGGACAAGAAGCTAAACTTTATTTAGTCACACTTTTAAAATAAGTGTTTAGCCACATTCAAAAAATGTACTTAAATGTAAATGGATCACTATTCACCTTCAAGTGTATCATTCACCCAAAGTTACTTGGCGTAACTTAGAAACCTCCTCAAAATAGAAGCCAACAAAAAAACCAATCAACAATTAAAACCACCAAGTCAAGCACTTCTTTTGCATCAAAGTAGTAATTTTAGAACTCATGGCATCTTATTCTTTGAGCTTGTCTTAGAAGCCCACCCAAAGAGTGTCTATGGCATAATTCATCAAACCAAAACTTTGATGTATATTGTAGACCACATCAACTAGTTGAAATTCAAATAGAATGAGGCACAATGGAGACAAAGAAACTCACAACAAAGACAAAATGACTCGCGAAGATGGTCTAAAATTAGAATCAAAATTTGACTCAGCCTACCAAGATGTTTTCTCTCTCTCAAGCACTCTGTCATTCAAGGTGTCAAAGGTATCCGTAATACTAATGAATTTATTATCATTACGATGTAAAACTAACCACCACTCCTATCGGCGCCGATTCTCAACTTATCCAACATCGAGTAATCTTCTTATACCATTGCATATATTGTGACGGTGCGGTGGGGGTGTGGTGTAAGGCCTCCTCAGTAACAATTCGGGCTGCCCGATCATCCCAGTATGCAATATACTCTCTGTGCACATCTGGCCAAGACGGGTCAATCCGTCCAACCAAAGTAATGTTATGCGGTTGATCGGGCTGATGCGGTCTGGTTGGTATGGGCTGGCCCATACCAAACTGCCGCATCACCCGATCAGGCTGGTGCCACTCCACGATGTAAAAACAGATCAACGGGACAACGGTCCGCCAGCTTTCTTGGCCCGCCGTGCACGAATCTGGGAGATTTATGGTTAGGTCGACAGTATATGGCTGCCACACAATCTACCAAAAGTAAACAAAGTTAACAAGGTAATTTTAATTGAATGTGCAACAATACAAACGATAAGACATTGATGTAATTACCTTAATTTTCTTCAAGGTCTCAAAGAAGTGACGATAGTATTGGAGAACGTGCAGCGATGACTCCGACTTCACTTTACGAGCGTGCCACCTAGTTCAAATTGTAAAAGCAACTATTTATTAGCCTAACCATGAAATGCACAAAGTAGGTTATGGGAATAATAAATCAATAAATGAATAGACAAATAACACTTACTTAAATCCCAGTGGACGAAGGTATGCTCGATCGTTGATATAACTCAGCTAGTTTGCATTGACGACGTGATCCGCCCGTTCAGAGGCAAGGCGAGGAAATCTATGCCATGCCCAATATTGGAGTACAGTGCAAGGACCTCCAATGTCATGTGCACCATACTTTGTCGCCTTGCACAGCTCCCTATACATAAAGGATAGCGCCGCTGATCCCCAGCTGTATGTGCCCGTCTGCTCCAGGTCCGCTAGCAGCGGGAGGTACATGGAATGTACCCATATCCCAGAATCGTCTAGAAACAACGTGCCCCCAATGAAGTGAAGCAAGTATGCTCGTGCATACTGCTGGAGCAAGATAGGGTCGGCATCGTCCTCAGGAACATGGGTAAGCAGCTCGGACTGGCACGATAAGCGAATGTGCGATGCATGGTACCCAATCCCAAGTGGTGGCCGCGTACCCAACAACTCCTCGCAATGATCAATCTACTCTGGATCGTGCGTCTGGCCAGTGGCAGCATATCCCTCAACAAGGAGACTGGAAATAATGCCGACGTCCTCCAACGCCGGTGTGCACTCCCCAGTAGGCATGTGGAACGTGTTAGTCTCGGGACGCCACCTCTCCACCAGCGCGGTGATCAATGCGTGGTTGATGGGGCAATAACCCATGTAAACGACCATGATAAACCCCGCCTGCTCTATATATGGAATGATGCACTCTGGGGGGGTCGCTGTGTTTTTCCTCGTGCCTCGCAGCATCCTCTCTCCTAACTCGTAAGACTCTATCACGAGCCTCGTTCCAAATATGCTGGGACACGTGACGTGGCTGTAGCTCAAGAATAGATGGGTCCTCTGGACCTGGTGTGATGTGATGAGCCATCTTATATGCTGTAATATACCACAGATACACAAATATATTAATGAATAATGACTATCAGGTAATGTCAAGTAAAATGACTAGGCCAGATCAAGTCTGTTAGGGTTTACAGTTAGGATGCATTCAATTTTAGGGTTTTGGGTTTTACATTTTGGGTTTTAGGGTTTAGGGTGTTGTATTTTGGGATTTGGGTTTATGGTTTATGGTCATGGTTTTTGGTGTTGGGTCTTTTGCTTAGGGTTAGAGTTTGGGTTTTAGGCACTGGGTTTTGGGTGTTGGGTTTATGGTTTATGGTTAGGGTTTGTAGTGTTGGGTGTTGCGTTTAGTGTTACAGTTTAGGTAACAGATAGGGTTTAGGGTTAGGGGTTAGGGGTTAGGGGTAGGTTTTCGCTAGAGGGTTTATCGATTACGGTTTATGGTTTAGGGTAAGGTGTTCGGCGTTGGGTTTATTGGATAGGGGTTAGGGTTAGGTTTTTCGTTGTTTGGGTAAGGGATTTGGGTGTTGGATTTATGGTATTAGATTTTGGGTTTATGGTTATGGTTTTGGGTAACGATTTAGGGTTTATAGTTTTGGGATAGGGTTTAGATTTTTGGGTTATGAGGTTAGCGTTTAGGGCTAGGGTTTTTGTCGTTAGGTGTTAGGGTCTTGTGCTGGGATTTAGGGATTAGGGTTTAGGATTTAGGGTTTTTTGAAACACCCTAACTAGATGGCCTATGCTTAAGTCATAGACTTCCCGGCTAGGTGGTGCTCTTCTGGTGCTGCGAACCTCTATAGTTCTATATCTCGCTTTGAAATTAGGGTTTACAAAATAACGGGCTAATTTAAAACTTCTTTTAATCATACTAAGGAAAATAACGAGCCATACGCATCATACATCGCATAAGAATATTGTAAAAAGATAAGAGAAACACGAGTACGTTCCTGCACACGGCGAGTACCCGAAGAAAGTACACATACGACCCAAAGCTCTACACACATAATTATACATTGATATTATCATAACATATTGTTCTCCTGTGATCCTACATACATAATTATCATCCTATATACAAAAAGATACCTATAAACATAACCTACGTACACGGATGAGAACTACTCATTTCGTGCACGGTACAAACCTACTACTGTCGACACTGGCGGGGCCCTGCTATGGCTGCTCGTCGGAATCCTCCTCTCGCTCCTCGGGGTCTACCTCGTCCTCACTAGAGATGTCTGTCACCGCGGTGAAGTCGTGGGGTGCGAATCTTTGTGGTAACACTGGAAGTACCCTCTTCTTTGCGGTGGTACGTCATCCTCGTCCTCGGACAGGCGGCGTGGCTGGCTCTGGATCTGTAGCTGGCTCAGGCACCGGCTCTGGCTCTGGTGGCGGAGGAACATCCGCTCCGTCAATGTGGATCGAGTCGCGGCTACTGCTACCTGGACGCTCATTGATCCAGATAGGGTGCATGGGGGATGATCCGGGCCCTCGAAGCCTGCGTCGGGACTGCTCTGGAGTCTCCCCTAGCATGTTGGCCGGGGCAAAAGTACTGTTCTCTAGTAAAGTATAGGTACGATAGTTACGTTGACGTGAGCGTGTGAACAACCATACGTCCTTAGGAGGTGGAGAACCCATCCTTGCAGGTTTGGATTCATACGCGAGTGGGAGTAAGAACGACTTCGTTCTTAGTGGAAACTCGACGTGGCTTCTATGGTTCAGTTACTCGGGCATCAACCAGGCCACTCAGGAATACCTCTAAGTGTCATGCATACTAAATTCCTACTATTTAGCATCTTTGGCCTACGTCCTGAGCAACTTTATCTAAGTTACTAGGTGATTGGATTACTACTCTTGTTATTACCTGGGCTTCGTGCTCATTAACTGTACGTTGCTACTGATGACATACTATTAGTCTTGGGTCATTCCCTCGATGATACATAATGCATGAACAGATATATACATAATGCATAAGTAGATATACATACATATACATACATATTCTCATACATTCATTCTCTTCATCATACATGTGGCTACATAGTGCATGAGGGAATCTGGGAAATCTCTTACGCATACCGGCTTACCCGGGTTAGCGTCCTTCTTCCTTTACTCCTTCCACCCATGTAACCGTGGCCTTCGGTTACAACCTCCCTCTGTTCCCTATCATGATGACCTGGCAGCGCTTGAACCGGAGTGGTAGCTAACCCCTTTAAGCTCATAGGAGGAAATTCATCATCATGATAAGTACCACCATCCCCCTTACCGGGATGGCAAGGGACCGGCCCTTTGGCGCGATCAGGCTTGGACTCGTTTCTCTTTACTTTAGTCTTAGTTCTTTATTTTGGGGTCCCCCTTTCTTTATTACAGGACTGTTCCTGTTCTCTTTCTTTCAGGCCTTTGCCTGTGCTCTTTTCTTTCATATTCAGGTCTCTCTACCTTCGGTGCTCGTACCAATCCAGCGTGCAGAATTGGTGAGGGGCGTGTCTGTAAGACGTGCCAAGAGAATGGGATCTTCCTAGTCATATAACTATTGACTTTGACTAAGGCCAGCCTAATCCTTGGTGATTGGAGCCTTAGTTCTCTGCTTTATTTCCTAGGGTTCGATTATGCACCTTTAAATTTACGTGAATACCTCTATGCATGATGGATCCCATAGAACCTTTAAAAATATAAGTTTTCAGTAAGCATTCGAATGAATAGGGTTTAGTATTCGATTGATTCTTTCATTCGAATCCCTTGAGAATTCAATCGATTATAATCCTGCTCAGGCTTTCATTTGATTGAAACCTCATGCATTCGACTGAAATCCCTTGGGAATTCATTCGAATCCCACAGTAAAAAAATCGCCCCAGAGAGTAACTTCTGCAGGGGTTTTCTGTGCGTAACATTTTCGTTTCCATGGTGATCCAATCAGTACAGTTATGGTTTCCAAACCTCAAAATCATCAAAATCTAACCTCCATAACTCATTTCCTATAGTTTGTATAAAATAGTTTTTCATTCACATACACAAAAATGCATATAAACAGTCATAAAATAAACCACATAGACAGTGGGCTTAGAGTTACCCACATCCGATGGAGATTCCGGTCAGATATCCTCGATGCTCGCTGAAACACCCTAGCTAGTCAGCCTATGCTTAAGTCATAGACTTTCCGGCCAGGTGGTGCTCTTCTGGTGCTGCGAACCATTATGATTCTATATCTTGGTTTGAAATTAGGGTTTTATAAAATAGCGGGCCAATTTAAAACTTCATTTAGTCATATTACGAAAATATCGAGCCATACGCACCATACATCGCATAAGTATATCATGAAAAGGAATAAATGAAGTACGAGTACATACCTGGCGTACGGCGAATACCCGAAGAAAATACAGTTACGGCCCTAAAGATAACAAGCATAATTATACATTAATACCGTAGAAATCCTCTTGTCCGGCTATGGTCATACGTATTCTACATCAGTTAGATACATGATACCTATACATCATACTACAAGTGAACGGAACCTACGCACATGGATGAGTACTACTCATTGCATGTACGATACAAACCTAACATCCGTCTCTCGGTCAGCACTGAAGGGGCTCTCCTGCAGCTACTCATCGGAATCCTCCTCTCCCTCTCTGGGATCCACCTCATCCTCGCTGGAGATGTCGGTCACGACGGTGAACTCACGGGGCACAAATCTGCATGGTCGCACTGGGAGAACACTCTTGAGGGCGGTAGTGCGCATACCTCGTCCTCGGACCGGTGGTGGAGCTAGCTCTGGGTCTGTCTCGGGCTCAGGCTTCAGCAGTGGCTCTGGTCTCGATGGTGGAGGGACATCCTCCCCGTCAACATGAATCGGGTCGCGGGGGCTGCCACCTGGACGCTCGTCTATCCAGATGGGGCGCATGGGCGATGACCCTGGCCCGCGAAGTCGGCGACGTACCTGCTCTGAGCTCTCTCCCGGAAAGTTCGCAGGGGCGAACGTGCTGGTCTCCAGTAAGGTATAGGTCCGATAATTGCGCTGTCGAGAGCGCGTGAACAGCCAGACATCCTTAGGCGGCGGTGACGACATGCTGATCAACTGGAGTCATACACGAGTGGTGATAAGAACGACTACGTTCTTAGTTGAAACTCGGCGTGGCTACTATAGTTCAATTACTCGGGCATCCTCCAGCCACTCAGGAAAACCTCTACGTTTCATGCAATACTAAATCCTATCAGTTATTATCTTGTACCTACATCCTGAGCAGCTTTATCTATGTTACTAGGTGATTGGGTTTCTAATCTTGTCATTACCTGGGCTTCGTGCTTTTTAACTGGGCGTTGCTACTAGAGACATATTATTTGTCTTGGGACGTTTCCTTGACGATACATAATGCATGAACAATTATACATAATGCTTAAACAGGTATACATACATACTTATCATTAGGACATCAATCATCAGTTCATACATATAATGTCATAATGCATGGGGGAAACTGGGGATCTCTTACGCGCTCCGTAGCTGCGCCCTACTTAGTCCTTACACCTGTGTAGCTGTGGCCTCGGACTACAACCTCTTTTTGCCACTATTGCATCGACTCGGCGGCACTCTTTACCGGTATGGTAGCTAACCATGCAAGGCTCATAGGAGGTAAACATCGAATGCAATTAGTGCAACCATCCCCTCTTTCTGGAATGGCGAGGGACCAAACCTATGAGTGATAAGGTGTGGACACGCTTTGACCGGCCCTATGGCTCGATCCGTTTCTCTTTTCTCGTTTAGTGGGGCCCCTTAGTCATCATATCATTTGTACAGACCTATGCTTGTTTTACATACGTGGGCCTATGCCCGTTTTGCATCTTTGGGCCTATGCCCGTTTTGCATATCGTGATCAGGTCTCTTTACCTGCGTTGCTCGTAACCAACTCATCTTGCTAAACTGGCGAGGGGCGTGTCTGTAAGACCTTGCCAAGAGAATAAGGGATCTTCCTAATTGTATAACTAAACTCCTTAACTATGGTCTACCGTACCAACTGGGGTCGGGACCTCCTAACCTTTCTTGGTTTCCTAGGGTTCCATTATGATCTTCATTAACTTTAACGTGAACTTCTAATTATCTAAGGTCGTCCTAACTCTTACGACGGCCTTTCCTCATGATGCATGCTTAATTTACAAAAAGACATACATAACTATGCACGTTGGATTCCATGGAACCTTTAAATTCATAAGTTTTCAATGAGTATTCGAATGCTTAAGGGTTTAGCATTCGATTGCTTCTTTCAATCGAATCCCTTCGGGGTTCAATCGACTGAAATCCCTCTCGGTCTTTCATTCGAATGAAATCCTCAAGTATTCGATTGAAATAAAAAATCTTCTTTCATTCGAATCCGTGGGAATTCAATCGAATGCTACAGTAAAAAATTTGCCCAGAGAGCAAATTCTCCAGGGTTTGCTCCGCGTAACATTTTTCGCTTCTACAGTAATCCAATCCATACAGTTATGGTTTCCAAACCTCCAAAATCATCAAAATCTAGCTTCCCTAACTCATTTCCTATAGTTTTTGTAAAATAGTTTTTCACTCACATACACAGAAATGCATTCAACACTACAACAAAAATGACCATTACCTTCGAGACATTACCGTCGGACGCGGGCCGACGGTAATACCGTCAGAAAAAACGACTATGGTGACGGTAACCGGTCGAAGCAAGTGGACCGGCGTAAAAGCCGTGAAATTACCATCGGATATGATAACCGACGGAACATCTGACGGAAAGTTTTTCGCGGGATATGGCGGGACCAAAATTACGGTCGGCCAGAACCGACGGAAAATGGAAACGAGTAGCAAACTGCCATGTGTATTCAGTAATTAAATGGTGTGACAGTTACCGGCGGCCCTTGTCGACGGTAAATAGCGGCATTCACAACCGACGGTAAATGCCTCGTTTATTCAAACGACGCCTCTTCCCAACGGGCGGCCGTTCAACATTCCCATTAATCGACGCGCCAGCGCTGGTTCCAAGAACAAAATCGTCGGACATACNTCGGACGCGGGCCGACGGTAATACCGTCAGAAAAAATGACTATGGCGACGGTAACCGGTCGAAGCAAGTGGACCGGTGTAAAAGCCGTGAAATTACCATCGGATATGATAACCGACGGAACATCTGACGGAAAGTTTTTCGCGGGATATGGCGGGACCAAAATTACGGTCGGCCAGAACCGACGGAAAATGGAAACGAGTAGCAAACTGCCATGTGTATTCAGTAATTAAATGGTGTGACAGTTACCGGCGGCCCTTGTCGACGGTAAATAGCGGCATTCACAACCGACGGTAAATGCCTCGTTTATTCAAACGACGCCTCTTCCCAACGGGCGGCCGTTCAACATTCCCATTAATCGACGCGCCAGCGCTGGTTCCAAGAACAAAATCGTCGGACATACCCGACGGTATAGATAGCACAGTTTGTTCTGGCGGTAAAAGCCGACGGTAAGGGCATTCAACCCCTCTTCCCAATGCTCGGCCGTTTTCAAAACGTTCAACATTCCTATTAATGGCCGCGCCGTTCCGAGAACAATACCATCGGAAATTTTCGACAGTAATGCTGTGGCCGATTAGTATAAATACCCCTCCCCCATTCTTCTAAACCTGCACTATATTTTCTATTCTCTTCTCTTCTCTCATCGGTTCTCCCCTTTAATATCTGTCGTGCGATGCTTTTGTCGTCGTGGACGTGATATTAGTTTATTTGGGTTATCGGTTTGCTGCCGTTGCGTAAACTGAGCCATCTAATGGATGCGAAGTTCAAGATGATGGTAATTATTAGCTGTCCCGTTGGGGGAATAGTGATGATTACCATCATCTTGGACTTTGTCATTCATTAACTGGTTGATTATTTAAAGTGGTAAAGGCCAAGGCCAATGCCACCGTTGCGTAAACTGAGCCATCATAATGGATGCAAAGTCCAAGAAAGCGGTAATTATCAGTTGTCCCGTTGGGGGAATAGTGATGACTACCGCTTTCTTGGACTTTGTCATTCATTAACTGGCTGATTATTTAATTATTATTAATTTTTGCTGAGCTTATATACTAGCGCCACGTTAATTAGGAGAGTGATAAAGGCCAAGGCCAAGGTGGTTGTAATCAGGTGTTGGGGATTATCATATTATTGGTTTCCCAACTTGATTACAACCATGTTGGTCTTGGCCTTTATCAATCGCTCAGTTAAAGTGTCGCCAGGGCTTAGCAAAAATTATGCCTATGTTACCGTCGATTTATTCTGACGGTAAAAGCCTAAACCCTAAACCCTAAACCCTAAACCCTAAACCCTAAACCTTAAACCCTAAAACCCTAAACCCTAAACCCTAAACCCTAAAACCTAAACCCTAAACCATAAACCATAACGTTTCCGTCGGTTGAGACCGACGGTATAGGGGGAGGTCATACCGTCGAGAATACCGACGGTAAGTAAGCAACTTTTATTTCATTTAACAATGCGAATTACCGTCGGTTACGAGCAACGGTAATTTGGTTGGGGTTATCGTCGGTCTAGGCCGCCGGTATTGAAATCGGTTCATAAATCGATGCATCTACCATTAATGGCCATGTTACCGTTGGTTTATGCCAACGGTAACGGAGTTAGCGTTGGGTGTGACCGACGGTAATTGTCTAGGTAATTCAACCGGCGTGGCTTTTCTAACCGTTGTCATTCATGTTGGGTAGCGTCGGATATGTCCGCGATAATGCTGCTATATATACCAGAATCTCACTTCCTCCCGTCGACCTCTCTCCTGTCTCTCTGCCTATCTCTCTCGCCCTCTCTGTCATCTGACC
>QANU01035164.1:11213-35497 GCA_003254905.1 Nissolia schottii
TTTTATGACTTCAGGTACAGAAGATGATGAGTCCTATTTTGAGGATGCGGAGGAGCCGCCAGATGAGCCATGAGCGGCTATGATTGGATGAGCTTAGCAAGATATAGTGGTTTAGTTTTGCCAAGGACATACTGAGTAGCATTCCAGTAGTCCTTGTATTTTGATGCTGTGTATTTTGGATTCTGTATATGATACTTTGATCTATGTATCTATTATGTATACAATGACATGACTTTGTATGGTGGGCCCAATGGATGTATATTACCTGTTCTACTTATCATACTGTTATCCGCTTTGTTATATCTGTTTTATTCCTACGCATGGCCCTATTTTAGTCTTATTTTATGAACAATGACTATTTTC
Source organism: Nissolia schottii (assembly GCA_003254905.1). NCBI lineage: Eukaryota > Viridiplantae > Streptophyta > Magnoliopsida > Fabales > Fabaceae > Nissolia > Nissolia schottii. Next base: position 11,577 of record QANU01035164.1, read on the forward strand.
AAAAGATAACTGTGGACTAAGGTATTCCGACCAAGTAGACAACAACCTAGTGAGCTTTGTTTACTACGTACGGGTAAACAGTTAGCTAGGGTGTTTCACCGGGAGCTGTAGTAGCTGGAGCTGCAGGAGAAGCTGGAGCCGAGGGAGAGGAAGGAGCTGCCCTCTTCTTGGCACGACTACCCGATGGCTCGTCATACGCTAGCTGGCCATTCTTGTGAGTGATGTGCATCTTAGCCAGGCAGCCGGAGCCTACCTTCTAGGTAACCTTCGACGTCCACTTCTGCTCGCTTGAAAACCAAAAAGCATCAACAAAAATTCCCATTAGTAAACCATAAGGCTATGTAATCCCTAAAAACATTAAAAACTTAAATAAAGAAGCCATCAAGAGCTAGAAACATACCCTCTACCGGAACCTGGAAATAGTCCAAAATCTCAAAAATCTGCACGGCAGAGGGGAGAGCACTGCCCCGAGTGCGTGCCTGTGCCATACGGTGCATCACGAGTAAGGCCCAGTTAAGCTCGTGTCCCTTCGCCAATGCCCATAGCACCAGGTAATCGTCCCGAGACAAGACGGAGTGGTTCCCGCTCCTCGGGAGGAAGGTATGGGTCAGCAAATAATGGTAGATGCTCTGATCCACCGATAGGCCGCTAACCTACGGCCTATTCTTCGAGCTTTTAATGCCTGAATGCCCAATGGTGCCTAGGGCTAGATCCTCCGCAAATGGAAGCCCTGCGGCAGTGACTGCCCACTCCGAAACCCCGGACGTCAGCTCGTGCCCGATGGCCGGAATCTCAAGCACGGCCCTGAGCAACTCCAAGGGCAGCTTAATTAGCACACCACTGACCTCGGTGGTCAGAATGTTGTCCGTCATCCGCATGTTGTTTTAGAAAACCCACACCAGTCACGGATACACGGGACAGCTGAGGCACGCGAACTCCAGCAATTCTGCGGAGTCCAAGTAGACGAGGACCTCCAGTGCAATCTCCTTGAAGGTGTCACAGTCGAGGATTTTCGGCTCCATAATATCTCGCTCCTTGAAGTTAGCCTCGAAGTTGCGCCATTGCGCTTCCGAGGAAAACCAGTGGGGGTAATCGGGAGCGGAGGAAGACCCCGGGTTCTTGGAGCGCGAAGGCCTGCTGCTTGGATGACTCATGATGCAGATGGAATTGATTTTGGAGAGGGAAAGGAGAAAGGGGCACGGTTTTGGGTGAGGAAGAGAGGGAGGAGCCGCGGATTGAGGCTAAGAAAGAGGGGAAACCGTGGTGGAGCAAGGTGGAAGCAAGGAGGAGCTACGGCCAAGGGGGAGGAAGTGAGGAAGCAGGAGGAGGGAGGTGGTGAGAGAGAGAGGCGCGCCTTAGCTCTGCTATGGTTTTGCTCGCGGGAGAGAGTGGAAGAGGAAGATGAGAGGGAAAAGATAAGAATCGTTTAAAATGGCATCAAATCGCAGTTCATTCGAATGAATCCCGACGTTCATTCGAATGAATTAGTAAAAAATGCTGGTATTCGAATACTCTATTCGAATGACTCAAGAACTCTGCAAATCATTCGAGTGAATGATCATAAGGGATTCGAATGAAGAACCCTAGGGATAGGTTTTAGGATTTCTTTGAGTCCCGAAGGGCCCGGGAAAGCTAGGGTTTTTCGGGGCGACGTTCCGAGACCCCTACGTGACCTGACTAGGGTTAGAGACGTAACACTGCTCGAATTTCGGGATGAAATTCTACTAAGGGGGTGGAATGTAACATCCCGTGCTTCTACGAGCCGGTAAATGATCCGTTAACAGCCGAGAACGGCCGGGAAACGTCGAGGAAGCGAGGGAAGCAGAGTTAAACCTTTGAAACCCTGGAAAATTGGAGAGACGGACTAGGTTTAGATGTTTTATAATTTTCAGGAGTTGCCGGATGAGTTTCGACTCGAACAAAAATTTCCCGGATACTGAAAAACGCCCGTAGGATTTTTCGGCTTGGCAAAAGAGTCCCTGGTCCCTGAGGAAATTGTTCTGGACCGAAGGGAAAAATAAATGGGTTGTAACGGTATCTAGAGCACCAATCTCATCGTGAAGAGGCCAATCTCCCCTTCAGAGTCACCGAATCGGAATCCCGATCGGAGGTGGGTAATCCTAAGCCCACTGTCTATGTGGTTTAATTTTTATCTGTATATATGTCTAAATGTGTATCTGACTAAAGATCTGATTAGTAGTATTTTGGGGGAATATTGGTTAAAAAGGGTTTCAGAAAATATTGCAAAATGAAACGCATAACTGTACTACTTGGAACCCTAGGAACAGTGAAATAATGAGAACTGGAGTCTCGGGAGGCGATTTTTCTAGCTAGCATTCGAATACTACAGGAATTCAGTCGAATGAAAGCCCAAAATGAGCTTTCCTTCAAATGAGTTCCTCAGCAGTCGAATGAGGCGAATTTTTAGGAATTCAATCGAATGAATCCCCTCGTATTCGAATGAAAGGATGCCGAGGGAATTCAGTCGAATGAAAGCCTATTCCAATCGAATGAAAGGACTCTGAGGGATTTCATTCGAATACCACAGCAAGCATTCGAATGAAACCTGGCAGAGTTGGGAGTTTACGGTTTCTAAGGGATCCAATGAGTAAGGTTAGGCCATATCAATGTATTTGAGCATGCATCATAAGGAAGGGTCGTCGTAAGAGTTAGGACGACTTTAGACAATTAGAAGTCCACGCTAAAATTTAACGAAGATCATAATTGAACCCTAGGGAATACAAGCAGAGCAGAGGCGACGGATCACCATGGATTCGGACGGCCTTAGCCAGAGTCAGTAGTTATATGATTAGGAAACCCCTATTCTCTTGGCAAAGTCTTACAGACACGCCCCTCGCTAATTTGGCAAGACGAATTGGTTACGAGCCAAGCAGGTGAAGAGACCTGATAACGAGATCTAAAGCAGGCATAGGCCCAAAGATGCAAAACGGGCATAGGCCCACACATGTAAAACAAGCATAGGTCTGTACGAATGATATGATAACTAAGGGGCCCCACTAAAAGAGGAAAGAGAAACGGATAGAGCCATAGGGCCGATCAAAGTGTGTCCACACCTGATCACTCATAGGTTTGGTCCCTCGCCATTCTAGAAAGAGGGGATGGTTGCACTAATTGCATTTATTGTTTACCTCCTATGAGCCTTGCATGGTTAGCTACCATACCGGTAAAGAGCGTCGCCGGGTCGATGCAATAGTGGCAAAAAGAGGTTGTAGTCCGAGGCCACGGCTACAAAGGTGCAAGGACTAAGTAGGACGTAGCTATAGAGCGCGTAAGAGATCCCCAGATGTCCCCCATGCATTATGCAATAATATGTACGAATTGGTAATTGATGTTCTGATGATAAGTATGTATGTATGTCTGTTTAAGCATTACGTATAACTGTTCATGCATTATGTATCGTCAAGGGAATGACCCGAGACGAGTAGCTTAGTTACGATCAAAAGATAAGAGTCATAAGCACGCAGCCATAGTAAGAAAGACTAGTTCCTATTCACCTAGTTAATTTAGATAAAGCTGTACAGGGTTTTAGCAAAAGATAATAATTAGTAGGGTTTGTAGTATGCATGATCACTTAGAAATCCCCTGAGCGACCTGGAGGATACTCGAGTAAATGAACCATTAGCAGCCATAGGAGACTCACTGAGGACCTAGAGTTCTCATCCCCACTCGATTATGGATCTAGCTTGCATCCATGACTTCGCCACCGGCCAAGGATGTTTGGCTATTCACGCGCACACGCATGCGCAACTACCGCACCGATACCCTCTTGGAGACGAGCACTTTTGTGCCCGCACGCCTACCAGGCGAGTCCGATCATCCTCCCAAGCAGAGGCTTGGAGCCCCAGGTACGTCGCCGCTGAACCCTATTTGGGTGGACGAGCGTCCAGGGAGTAGCAGCAGGGATCCGATTCGCCTCAATGGAGATGAGGAGATACCTCCTTTGGAGCCAGAGCAGATGCCTACACCCACCCCGATGCCAGCTACTGATCCAGGTGCGTACACCCCGCCTGTTCGAGCTCGAGGTCGCCGGACCACATCGCTTCGCCCCACGCGGCTTCTTGGCGGTGACAGACTGAGCAGCAGTGAGGAGGAGGAGCCTCTGGAGTGTCTAAGAGACTCCGAGTAGGTGGAGGCCAGCAGGACCTGAGTGCAGAGTTAGGGTTTGTGTCGTACATGGAGCGAGTAGTGCCGCTCGTGTACGTAGTTTCTTTTAGTTATTCCGTTTGTATGTTTTGTTACTAATGTATGTATATTATTATCCACCTGAACAATATTTTGTATAAAACTTATGTATTATAATAAAATGGTGTGTTATGTATATTCGGGCCCCCCTATGTGCATCTTCCGCCAATAGAGCTCCACACTACAGGTATGTACTCGTACTCTCTTACCTTTTAGTTATGCCGTTATCCGTTGTATTACTCGCAAGGCTCATTACTTTTCATATACATGTATTTGCAAAAGAAGTTTCAAATTGGCCCGTATTTTCTGTAACCCTAATTTCAATTGATAAACTAGAACGGTAATAGTTCACAGCCCAGCATTCAACCACCTAGCCAGGGAAACCTATGACTTAAGCATAGGCCAACTAGCTAGGGTGTTGCACGTGTCATCCTCCCCTAAGAAAATGTATTTGAGATGTGAGGGAAGGGCTTTTAATTCCGGGCCTGTTACTTTGTTGTCACATGTTCCTGCAACTTTACTCACTTCTAAAATAGGATATGCATTAAGTATATCAAATTCAGAATTCACAAAATTATTACTCAGACCTTTTTGCAGAGACTCGTCTATCTCTTTACAGGCAGAACACAGTTTACTGACACCATCACAATCAGGGCATTCAAATTCAAGTGTTAATTCTATCATTTTATCAGCCCAAGTATCATAAGTGTCCAAAACTAAGGAGTCAATGACATCGATTTGAAAAGCTGAGTGCTCTTCCGAAGGATAATGCATGGCCTCAGGTAAACCGAATTGTACATGCATATCCCCGCACTCCATGGACAATGTACTAGCGTGTACATCAATCTTAGCCCTTACAGTTTTCAAAAATGGGCAACCTAAGATTAATGACGGCTGGATGACATTATTGTCGTTCTCCATTTCTAGTACATAAAAATCTGCAGGAAATATTAAATCATTTACCTTGACTAGGACAACTTCTGGGATACCTTCTGGTCGGGCGGTACTGCGGTTGGCGAGCTGTATGATCAGTCCAGTTGGCTTGAGGGTTCCCGTGTGCAAGGATTTGTAGATGGACTTAGGCATGACATTTATGGCTGCTCCCAAATCTACCAAGGCCTTAGTGAATAATCTCTGTCCTATAACACAAGGAACCAAAAATGTACCAGGGTCTGTGCATTTGGGAGGTAATGGGCTAGATTTAATGATGGACGACACATTTGCCCCCATGCTAACTTGTGCAGTGTCCTTGAGTCTTCCCTTGTTGGTGCACAAGTCCTTTAAGAACTTGGCATACTTGGGAATTTGTCTAATTACTTCCAGCAAGGGAATATTCACCTCCACCTTCCGAAATATCTCCAAAAACTCCTTTTCTAATTGTAGTGCAGCAGCTGTTTTAGGTTTGGGACCTTTGTGAGGGAAAGGAAGTGGGACAGGTGATTCTCCCATTTGCAGTGTTTCAGGGCACTGGTTAGGTTCTTCGGTCTGCTTCAAGTCTTCTGTTCCGGTGTCTCCGTCAGAGTCTTCTTTTCTGATTTTTTTACCAGAGTCTTTTTCTCCAGCGTGACCGCTAGAGTCTTCACAATCTTTCTCCTGCGGTACCTATAAAATGGTACCAGACCTCAGGGTAATAGCACTTACATTTGCCCTAGGGTTTGGCACAGTCTGAGAAGGGAGATGAGATGAGCTGCTTGGTTGTGATAGCTTGTTGGAGTGGATTTCACTTTGTATTACTGACAAGGCAGCCTCGTACTTCTTTTGTGAAGCCTGTACGTCCTGCATCATTTTTAACAATTCTTGTAACACAGGGCTCTCAGAGGCAGGGGCAGCTTGTGGGAGTTGTGGAGCCGCCTGAAACTGTTGTTGGGGAACAGGATGAAACTGCTGTTGTGACCTCTGCGGAGGTGGCACATATCTTCGTTGTTGCTGTGGAAATGGTTTGGCTTGGGGTTGCGGATTAAGCGTGTTGGAGTTATTACCCCATTTGAATGCTGGGTTGTCCTTCCAGCCTGGGTTGTAGGTGTTACTATAAGGATCATACCTCTGCTGGTTAGACTGATCTGGCTTTCCAGGGAAAATGGCTGCAACTGTAGAAGTATCTTCCTTGAGAAGTGGACACTGTTCAGGGGAGTGAGAAATACCATCAAGACAGAGAGAGCAAGCCACTGGGGTTTGTTGTCCCATAGCCAAAACACTGACCATATCTGCCAATTTGTCAACCTTTTTTGTGAGAGTTACTATTTCAGTATTCGGGTGGTCCACAGTAACTTCATATGCTCCTCGGATAGGCCGGTTAGCTCGCATCTCATATTTGGAATGATCAGCCATTTCACTTATTAACTGTCTGGCTTCGTCCGGCGTTTTTCTATTCTTCAAAATTCCACCAGCAGCTGAATCAATCCACTTTCAGTCCATGAGACTGAGACCTTCATAGAAGTGTTCCAAGAGTTGTACGTCAGTGAACCCATGGTGAGGACACATGTCGCACAAACCTTGGAATCGCTCCCAATACTCTCCTAAGGTCTCGTCAGGCCTTTGTTGGATCCCAGAGATTTCTTTCCTTAGAGCGGATACTCGGCTGGCTGGGAAGTACTTTTCAAGGAACAGTCGCTTCAAGCCCAGCCAACTGTTCACTACCTGGTGAGGAATGCTGTAATACTAATCACGGGCCGCACCTTCTAGAGAGAATGGGAAAGTTTTAAGCTTCACCAAGTCAGGTGTAACGGACTGAGATCTCATGGTATTGCATGTCTTGACGAACACCTTGAGATGGTGGTGTGGGTTCTCCGATACCAAGCCATGGAACTTAGGCAAATGATGTAAAAAGTTGGACTTTATTTCAAAGTCCATGGCATCGTCTGGGAAAACCACACCAGATGGCTCATAAGAGTAGTTAGGAGCTGCTAACTCGCCCCAGGTTTGGGCCGGATTTGCCATTATACCTGTCACAGGAATAGTAGTATCAGTAATAAAAGGGAGTTCTCTTTGTAGCCTCGATTCTCGCCTAATTCTCCTTAGCGTTCTTTCGATTTCTGGATCAAAATCGGTTAAGGTAAGGTCAGGCAGGGAACGAGTCATACATGAGAACTAAATAACAAAAAGGAAAAGAAGAGGAAAGAAAAAAGAGTTTGGCTAAATTGCTTCCCCGGCAACAGCGCCAAATTTGACACTCACCAAAACGTCATTAATTCTAGTGCACGATCAAATAATAATTTATGAGCTACGAAAACCCCAAAAACGTAGTAAAGGGGTTAACCTAGGTCGTCTCCCAAGGAAACAATTTAGAACCAATTAAAGTTAATTAAATCGGGGGGTTTGTTTTGATGAATAAAGAAAAATTAAAATGAGAGTAAGTCAACAATGATAAAAGCAATATCCTGCATACGACATTTCTAGATCAAGGAGTAATTGTCATTGGTTTCTAATTTGTTATTCATAGAGGAGGATGTTGTTTATTGGTTGAAATCTCTAACCAATACGCAATTCACTTAGAGACTACGATCGTCAGCTCCCTAAGCATTTGTTAATACAGGAATTAAAACTAAGATCTCAGCGTTAAAATCCCATATTAATTAAGTACCAATTGCACAACTCAGTTAAATCTAATCAGTTTCCCAAAAGTCCCTTATCATAGTTTAATAAATCATAAAATTGTCAAGATCTATTAACCTAGAATTAACCCTAACTAATAACATGCGATCGCTATATCACTAATTAGGGCACATGCAAGATATTAAGGAACTACTCCTCCATGAGTGGAGGATAAAAACTCATAATAAAGGAAAAGAAAGAGTAAAGGACAACGGAGAATTGGATTAATAGAACCTGAATACAATTCGGCAGAGCTTCGCAACAATTCTTGAAAGCCTTCTCACAAAGCACTTACTAACATAAACCTAAAGTGCTCAAAATAAAAATGGAAAAAGTGTAGAAAATAGAAGTAGAAGAGGAGGAAAAAGTTCTCTAGGGTTAGGAGAACTTGGATGGATGGAGAGATGCCTCAAGTGAATGCCTTGGCCTCCTATTTATAAGAAAAACTCCGAGGGCACTGCTCAGCGGTTTATCACCATCGCTGAGCGGTTTGGGCGTATTCGCTGAGCGGTGTGTACTTTATCGCTGAGCGGCTTATCTCTTCACACGGTGTAATAAATGCTCCGGCAGCTTTTGCAGGGACGGCGCCTCCTCCAGGCTGGCGCCAGCTGGCGCAATAAATGCGGCGGCTGCAAGTAGCTCCGGTGGTACAATCGCTGAGCGGCCAGGGTACAACCGCTGAGCGGCCCTTTGTCCTATTGTGCGCTGAGCGATGTTGTCCATGCGCTGAGCGGTCCTTTGCTGATTTTGTCATTTTGCTTCTTTTTCTGATTTTGCCCTTTGCCACATCTTCATATCTTCAGTGATCCTCTTGAACATTCATTTCCTACAATTAAAATAGAACACTACAAAAGAAACATACTCATTAAATTTTAAGATTAAAATGATGCTTGAACTTGCCATTTTTCTCAATTTCTCTCAAAAGAGGATAATGTGCAAAACATATTGATTACGTACTAAAACCACACATTTTTAGTATGCATTTGTTCATTCGTAGAGTAATAAAATAGGGTACAAAATCTACTTATTAGCCCTCTATGGCCGAAAATGCCTGTCGCCCCTCTGCTGGAACGAGGGTCATGAGTACAGGTACTTGGGACCCAAAGAGACTTAAGCTGCGGAAGAATGCATACAACAAATTAGGCAACGGATCCTTACCGCTCAGAGCCGACAGAAGAGTTATGCCGACGTCCGCAGGAGACCCCTAGAGTTTCAAGAAGGAGACCACGTTTTCCTAAAGGTTACCCCTACTACAAGCATCGGAAGAGCCATGAAGATCAAGAAGTTAAGTCCCAGGTTCATTGGACCCTTTCAAATTCTGGAACGCGTCGGACCTGTGGCTTACCGAATAGCTCTCCCACCAAACCTGCCAACGTTCACGCTGTCTTTCATGTGTCTCAATTAAGAAAGTACTACGCTTCTCTAGATCATGTACTGGAATCAGAGAAAATCATACTAAGGGAAGACCTCGCCTTGTCGCTGATGCCTCAGAAGATCGTTGATCACAAGACGCGGAAGACGCGCAATAAGGAAATCCTGATGGTGCGCGTAATGTGGGAAAACGGGAAGGATGAGGAGCAGACTTGGGAATTGGAGACAGACATGAGGGTGGCCTATCCCGACCTATTCCAAGGTACGAAATTTTTGTAAGGGGGTGGAATGTAACATCCCGAACCTTTCCTTATGAGAATTTCGCTCGGATTCTAATTTTGCAGGTTAATTATGGCACGTTAGGGGCAATTATTGAGGTTGGAAAAATTATTTAGAACATTAACTACTTCCAGATGCCAGTCGAAATAATTGTTTCATGGTCTTGCAGGATGCCGCAAGGTCTGTGCCAATTTTTATCTAAATCGAAAATCCTGTCAAGTCCTAAAGGTATTCGTAAAGTATACTCCCAGAGGAGAGATATTCCCGAATGCCTTAACCTGACTTACCATTAGGGCGAGGAAAATTAGTAGGACGCAGATACGTGTTCGGAATATTCTTAGGGTGGCCGTATAAGCGCGGAGAATGATTAATGGACATTCTCATAAGCTAATAATAATAATAATAATAATAAACATAATAATAATAATAGTAATAACAAAAGTAAAATATAAAAGAAAAAGAAAAGAGAAATGGAAGTAGGGGGAAGACACACCCCCTGCCTATAAAAGGCCCCAAGTTACCTTCAGATGCAAGGGGGAGGAGAAAATATTTAGAAAAGTTACTCTGTCGGTGTCATGCCAGCACCTCGCAGTTTCAGTACCAAGCCCAGGAAAAATAGGAGGAGTACGCCCGAGTGACGAGGATAATTCCCTCATCACGGATCTCTGACCAGAACGCACATAGAAAGTGGGTAATCCTAAGCCCACTGTCTATGTGGTTTAATTTTTAACTGTATATGTGTATATCTGTATATCTGACTATAGAACTGTTAGTAGTATTTTGGGGGGATACCGGGTAAAAAGGGTTTTGTGAAATATTGAGAAATGAAAAGCATAACTGTACCGATTGGAACCTTAGGAACAGTGGAAATTGAGAACTGGAGTCTCGGGGAGGCGATTTTTTTAGCATTCATTCGAATACACAAGGCTTTCAGTCGAATGAAAGCCAAAATGAGCTTTCCTTCGAATGAATCCTCTATAGTCGAATGAAGGCGAATTTTCAGGATTTCAATCGAATGAATCCCCTAGTATTCGAATGAAAGAATGCCGAGGGATTCAGTCGAATGAAAACCCATTCCAATCGAATGAAAGAACTTCTATGCCCCTCCAAGTATTCGAATGAAACCTGGCAGACTTGAGACTTTAGTGGTTCCAAGGGATCCAATGAGTACATAAGAGTCCATTCTTGTGTAGTAAAGCATGCATCATGAGGAATGGGTTGTGTATAGGTGTTAGGGCAACCCTAGAGAATTAGAGGGTAAACACCTAATGTATAAAGATAATAATGGAACTTAGGGAACACGTATATAGTTATATGTTAGGAAGCCCTCTCTTGGCAAAGTCTTACAGACAAGCCTCTCACCAGTTCACAAAGTTGGATTGGTCGATGTGTTACCTCACCCGTCCCCACTAGTGAGGATTGGTTAATGAGTCAGTCGCCCCAGGGTGGATTGGTTCGAAGAGGTTAATGACACAAAGAAGGTAGAAGATGGACAGAAAAAGGAGGAAGTCGAGGAAAAAGCGCTAACCTGGCCAGCCGGTACGTGTAAGAGATCCCCAACGCCCCCATGCACTATGTAACTATATATATATGATTGAATGAATGTCTGTATATGAATTCATATGTATTTATGACTGTTTGTGCATTATATAACATCGAGGGAACGACCGAAGACGATTAGTAAAATGGTAACCAAATTGTACGGTCGACAAGCATGCAAATTTAGTAAGAAAGACTAGTTCCCCCGTCACTTAGATAATCTTAGATAAAGTCGTTCAGGACTTTAGGCCAGATAATAATCAGTAGGATGTTAGTATGCATGTTCACTTAGAGACACCTGAGCGGCCTGGTTCATAAGAGAGAAAAGAACAAAACATCCTGATGCTAGGACCAACCACTGAGGACGCAAGTTCTCACCCCCCACTCCCTTATGCTTCCAGGGGCAAACGACGACTACGTGGGATACGAGGAATACCAAGGAGAGCCACCCACCGAGCCGTCAAGAGCTGAAGACTGACCGGATAGAGGACCTCATTCGAGGACTCGATAGCTTTGTTTTATTTTGGGATACGTACTTTGGACATGTATATGTATGATATCTGTGTGTAAATTACTCTATTATATTATTGTGGATGCAACTAAGTGTAATGGACCATGTACTTGCCTAGTATAAACTACTTTGGATATGGATGTCTCGTCCAGTAAGCTTATACTCTACCGTTTGTAATACATGCTTTTAGTTCACGCACGACTCATAATTTGTATACGTATGCAACGATCAACTAAATTCAAAAAAAAAATATATGGTCCATATTTTGCTGTATACCATATTTTCGAAAAAGATAAAGGGCTATAGATACCCCACCAATGGATCAACAACCTAGCGAGCATTGCACATGGCTCGAGCATAGGCAGTTAACTAGGGTGTTGCATATAACACATTGTCAATGGTAGTTTGAGGAGGCGTACCTATTCTTCCAATGCCAATGATTTTGCCTCGCTTGTTGTTACCGTATGTTACATACCCTTTGTTTCTTGGGATCAAATTTTGACTTGTCATCAGTCATATGTGAGGAGCAGCCACTATCAAGATACCATAGGTCACTTGCTGTCCTCATACATATCTGTAAAACAAGTTAAAATTGAGTATAAGGTACCCAATGTGCTTTAGGGTCCTTGCTTGTTAGATCCTTTCACAATCCACATTTGTTGGCCACTTGGAACACTATACCTTTTAGTATAACATGCATTAGATCTGTGTCCTTCTAAGCAGCAATAACTATATATGTATTTTATTTTAGGGATCACATAATTATTTCTTGATACATACATATTTGAATTAGAAGCATAGTAGTTATTAGGCTTACAATTTATCTTTGAAGTAGGCATAAGGTAGTGGCTATTTCTTGTCATATGATCTTTACTATCAATATGAAATTTAGATCTAGATTGTACTACATTTACATGCATGATTGGTTGTGGATTACTAGCTTTCATAAAAAGTGTTTTCTTAACAATATTTTGATTCTTTTGAGGTGTATAACCTAATCCACTTCTATCTTTTGTATCTCTTTGCATGCTCAAAGTATCCTCTAATCCATGTTTACCTTTTTCAAATTTGCATACAATTTGTTGTAAATTGTCTACTTTAGTTTCTAAAGAGGTACATTTTTTACAAGCATCTTGATTATTTAACATGGATTTGATCAAGTTTAAATCTTCCTTTTTAGCATATATTTTGGAAAAATTCAAACATATTTCTTGTATGCATTCAAAGGCGATTTGTAAATCTTCATAGGAGAGTTTTTCAGTACTTACCTCTTCATTTTCATTGTCAGATTCATGAGCCACCATCAAAGCAATTTGTGCTTCTTCATCTTCGGATTCTGATGAAGAATTGATGTCGTTATCTTCCCAAGCCACATATGATTTCTTGCCCTTCTTCTATTTGTTGTCCATGTTGTCCCTGGAGTCAACCTAGTCACAGATCAGTTTATAAAACATTTTCCAAAAGTTATGTCCCAGGCCGCTCAGCGCCCTCGGCGTGACTGAAGTTCCTCCTTTGTTTTCTTCTTGTTTCTTTAAACCATAACCATGGCCACTTCTCGGGCTTCACCACCAGTTCCAACCATCACCATACAGTCATGTTTAACTTAGAAAACATAGAAAATCATAGCAAAGTCATCTACCTATCCTAACCAAGCATTTCCAGCATAAAACATAATAGAAACATACAAGCACACAAGCACATAGGCCACCAAGGAGGCGAGCTAGCTTAGGATTACCCACCTTCTTAGAGTCCTAGAGAAGATTAGAGATGGCTATGGAGATGAGGGTTCCCTGAGTGTTAAGTTCCTCCTAGTTCCTAACAGTGTTTCAGCAGAGTTTCTGGACCGAACGAATTTCTGGCAGAGTTTTCAGGAGAGTTATGAATTTGTGAAAAATGAGTGAAATGATGGGGTATTTATAGGGGAGGGAGGCTGCAGCTGATGGGGCAAATTGGTCCAAGAATTTTAGCCGAAATTACCATTTTGCCCTTTTTAATTTAATTGCTTAATTAATTAATTGTTTTGGATAATTATAAGGTCACATCAAGTCAAATAAATGAAAAGTGACCCATATTTTAATATTTTTTCACAAAAATCTGCTGTTCCCACGTGTTCAATTCAGATGTGGGTCCCACCTGGTCCCGTTTCGCTCGTTTTTGATCGCTCGCAATGCCAGTACGTCGCGCACGGTTGTCCGAAAAATATTCCGCTTATTTCGTCGGGATCCTCTAATCTCCCTTTACTTAGGAGTAAGGTTTATTCAAGGCATTTGTAAAATTTTCTCCGGAGGAGTATTCTTCGCAAATACCTTTGACCCGTTATCTCTCACCGGTGTCCGAACGGGACCGTTCCGCTGGCGTTTCCGCGATCGCCAAACCTTCCTAGTAGCGGTTTGGGGTTAATTCTAGGGATTTTGTAATCTTTCCCCCATGAGGGATGGTTTCCCAAGACTGGGGTCCACTGCCCAGTTCTACTGGCTAAACAAGGCCAACGAGACTGTTCTAGTGTCTGCGGAATCGTCAGAAACTCAGCAGAACTCCATTTTTCCGACGGTTTGATTTTTCCGTCAAATTCTAGGGACCAAGGGGAGTCTTTTAAGTGTCTTCATATTTTCGAAAAACTAAACAGAAAAGTTTCTACTGGTAATTTTTCGGTGAAATCCTTGCTAAGGGAAAAGTGGGATGTTACAAACACAGGTGGATTAGCTCGGTTGAAATCCCGATACCTCAGGGCCTCGATCTCCTGAGCCGTATGAGGGGCGTTGCATTGAGCAGCAGCAGCCGCCATCTGTGCAGTAGCCTGGGCCTGGGGTGGTCTGGGCCATCTCTCGTAGAATGTCTGCAAAATCCGTGTGCTCCATGGTGCACTGTGTAGTATCCCGGCAGGGCAGCATGTCTAATTTGTAGTACCTGCACAGTTCCAAGTTGATCAGTCTCAAGAAATGCAAGTACACAGAAACTTAGTACATACCACTTAGCTGGAATATACACCGTAATCATGCTCGAAAGCATACTGCAACTCAGTCCTCAGGCTCTCTTGGACCAAACTACTCTGATACCAAATGAAACATCCTGGCTAACTGCCTACGCTTAAGTAGTACGCAAAGTTCACTAGGTTGTTTACTACCTGGTGGGAATACTTACAGTCCATTACTAATTTCTGGAAAATACTAGTTTAGGAAAATAGGGACCGATTTTAAACTTTTCCTTTACATAGATTGCTTAATAAAATAGGAGCCATGCGTCTGAACGAATAGTTATTACAAACGATAGAGCCCTTAGGCTTAGCGGATAACAGACTAGTAATCGCAAAGCATGAAATACACATCCATTCGGTCAATCACGAACAGTCATATAGTTATTACAATAAGTAATGTACAATCAGCATGTTCGTTATATACAATACATGTCATAAAAATACAAGGGCTAACAGTAGCGCTTCTCCGTTCGCCCTTGACAAAACACTTGCTTCAGCTGGCTCGGGCACCGACGCTCAGCGATACAGCTCAAATCGCTCAGCGGAGCCACTAAAACCGCTGAGCGATGGACCCAAATTTTGCCTATAAATAGAGGAGGCCGTGCCACTTCGAAGATCATCTTCATCCATCCCTTCCTCCACCCCAAATTCCATTCTCTTACACTTTCCATCATAGTTTTTAGTTTAGGTTAGATTAGGAACAAAGAGGAGGCTTGTGAAGGAGCCGGGAGATCAAGGAAGCTTGGCGAAGCCGTGGCCATGATAGCGTGAGTACGTGTCATGGTAAGCGTCCAACCCTTGCCTCCGAGATACTCTTGTAAGATGGATTCCTAATCCTTTTTTTGTTGGGATTTTGGTCATTATTATAGCTTGCTTGTAATCCATGTAACTATTGCATATGAATCTATCATTTTCTTATGATTTGCTTGAATGGTTTTATACTTAATGCTAGTCTTTGTTTAGTGTTTTGATTCTTGATTTGGGATTTAGTTGTATGAACGACAGTTATACTAATTGAATCATAACCAAGTTAAGATCAACATCATTATGCTTAACTAGATTCAAGGCTTGAACGTTGTGAACGAGAGTTATAACTATTAGAGTCGGAACTAAGCCATTTCATCTAATCTTGTTGCCATAACTGGAATAAAGGTTAGCCGTTTTAACATCTGGATTAATACTAGCGTACTTTGTTAAGCTTGTGTGCGAAAGTGACAGTTTAACAAAGGAAACCTGTGATCTTGTCATGCGCGAAAGTGATGACAAGTTAAGAACTGATGGCGGGCAATCAATTGATAGTTCTATGTAATAAGTAACTGGATGCATGAAGCTATAATGTGATTATAATTCCCAACAAGCTCCAGAACTACCTCTGATTTGTTTCCTATTTACTTTTATGTTGTTTATTTACTTATTTTAATTATCAAACTATTTATCAAATCCTTCACCCATTGTTTAATTAAATGAACTCAAGAATGGTAATTTTGCAACTCTCTGTGGTTCGACTATACCCGACTATACTGCAATTGGATTCCTCGTGAATCTGAAAGCCGTAAAGTAGGATATATATATATATATATATATATATATAAATTTAATTTGAGCAACGCAAAGTAAAAACAATAGGCTTTCTACGAAATTGGCACGGTTGTGACAGACCTAAGTTGTGTCAAGATTAGAGAAAGTGCTATTTGGCTTTCATCACTCGTCCCATGGCGGCGTCCTCCATATCATGTCAATGCTTGAGGAAATCTGCTCGCCCTATGGCGGCGTCCTCCATATCATGTAAATGCTTGAGGAAATTTGCTCGCCCTACCTGTATGTAAGATGTCACGTTCATGTCGTGTTTGTAAGTTCGTGTCATGTTATGCTCGTGTCATATGCATGTCATGTCATCGTATCTATGGGGCATGTCATCATACCATATACATATCTCATCTAGTACAACTAGCAAGCCATAAAATCATATATATATCTTAACACCTCATTCAGCTTAAAGTTTGTTGGAACTGCGGGCCCAATTCAATTTTCATAAACAGTGGCTCCGGGGAAATTACTAAGTTTCAGGCCGCTTAGTGCCCCCTTGGGTCCGCTCAGCGGTACCTGAAACCGTTCAGTTCATAAAACATTAAAATTATATTTTTCTTTCACCTTAGCCAACAGACCGCTCAGCGGTTCCTGTCCGCTCAGCGGTTCATAAGGCTGCTCAGCGTTCTGGGCGTGACCTGCAAAACCTGCTTTGCTCGTTTGCTTTCCTTTGTCTGTGGATACTCCTTGGGTTACTCCACAAGTTCAAACAGTCATTTTACAACATATATTATCATAGAAAACATATACAAATCATCAAAACATCCTAGGCCTAAGCATAGCATAACATAAACTACACTAATTCTTCAAATCACATAAAACAACCTTAAGCCATCTATGGATACCAACCTTTACCACGAAATTCAGCAACCATAATACCATCTTATTCAGCTCCAAACAAACATAAATCATGCAAGAATCAATAGCCCTAGCATCTCGAACACATAATCCACAGAACTGTCCTAACAGCACCTAACAACACCTATTAGCCTACAAGCAGTTAAAGCTCGTCAAAGAGAGAGCAAGCTTGAGATGACCCACCTCTTTGGAGTCTTAGAGATGGTGGAAGATGATTAGGAGAGTAAGGGTTCCCTGGGTGTGAAGCTTTCCTGGCTGGCCTCCTAGTTCTGACAACGTTCCGGCAGAGTTTCTGGACCGGGCGATTTTTTGGCAGAGCTTTGGCAAGGAGAGGAATATGTGAAAAATGAATGAAAATGATGGGGTATTTATAGGGGAGGGAGGCTGCAGCTGATGGGGGCGTTTTGGTCATAAATTTTGTGCCAAAATTACCATTTTACCCTTTCTAATTTAATTTAGTAATTAATTAATTGTTTTGGATAATTATAAGGTCACATCAAGTCAAATCAATGTATAGTGACCATTATTTTATTATTTTTTCACAAAAATCTGCTGTCCCCACGTGCTCAATTCAGATGTGGGTCCCACCCGGTCCCGTTTCGCTCATTTTTGGTCGTTCACAATGCCGGTGCGTCGCGCACGGTCGTCTGAAAAATATTCCTCTTATACCGTCGCGGTCCTCTAATTTCCCCCTACATGGGAATATCATTGGTTTAAGGCATTTGTGAATTTTCCTCCAGAGGAGTATTTTTCACAGATACCTTTAACCCGTTATCTCTCACCAGTGTCCGAACGGGACCGTTCTGCTGACGTTTCCATGATCGCCTGTTCTCACTCAATTTCCTAATGAGGTTTTGGGCTAATCTAGGGTATTTTGAAATCTTTCCCTTGATAAGGTATAATTTTTGGAGACTGGGGCCCACTGCTCAGTTCTACTGGTTAAACGGGGCCAAACGAGACTGTTCTAGTGTCTGCAGAATCGTCCGAAACTGAGCAGAACTCCGTTTTTCCGACAGTCTGGACTTACCGTCAAATCCTAAGGGCCATAAGGAATTATTTAAGTGTCATCGAAATTTTGAGACACTAAACAGAAAAACTTCTACAGACCCTCCTGTCCTAAGGATTCAGGTTTCTACACTGCTAACCCATATAAGGGCTTATATGGGTATTTCTCCTGCGAAATCCGGATGTTACATTTCATCCCCCTTAAAAGAATTTCGCCCCGAAATTCCAGCGTCGCTAGAGTTTCTGGGTTTCACCTACGTTATGGTTAATATGTATCGTTACTCACTTACCCTAGGCGTGGTCGCCCGCATCCTGTGTTTCTACGACTGTCAGGGTAAAGACTCACCCTGTCCGCTGGGCTGGGGTGGCATGGCAATCCCTGGCAAAGTGACCTCTTTTCCCGCATTTGTAGTAGGCATCCTTCCCTGCTACACAGACTCCCTAGTGCAGCTTGCCACACCTCGGGCAAGGTGGATTACTTTCGTTGCCTCGGTGTGCTCCCTGAGTGCTTGGCCCTTGAGCTTTCTGCTCCAGTTGCGCTTCTTGTTGGGACTGGTCCTGGGTCTGCTTCAGCTCCTAGTGTTGCTGGTGTTGGGGTGGTGCGTAGAAAGGTCGCCTTCTCCTTTGGGTAGGTGCGGCATTCTCTTGCTCAGATAACTTCCACTTGTTCCTTGCGTTCCGGGCCCTGGTCAAGTTTTTATCTGACTCTTCCAGCGTCATGCACTTGCTCACAAGGAGAGAGTAATCATCAATGTCCTAGTGGTTAATGGCCATCTGTAATTCCTCCTTTAATCCCTTCTGAAATTTCCCACACTTCCACGCTTTGTTGGGGTGTAGCTAGTAGGTACTGGAATAGCGACACAGTCTCTCAAAGGTAGACGTGTACTCAGCAACTGTCATGTCCCCCTATTGTAGCTCCAAAAACTCCGCTTCCTTCTGATCCCTGAGCCCCTTAGGGAAATACTTATTCAAGAGGGCAGTGGTGAACTGATCCCTGTGATGGGACCTCCTTGCTGCTCCAGGAGAGGTCTGGTAGTGTTCCACCATGTCTTGGCGGCACCTCGCAGCTTCCGTGTCGCAAATCGGGCCTTCTGCACCTCTGTCCAGGGGACGTCCTCAAAGACTTGTTCCATTTCTACTATCCAATTGTGGAGGAGTTCTGGGTCCATCAGTCCTTCAAAGATCCGAGGGTTTGCCCTTCCAAAGTCAGCAAACTTCTTAGCTTCTGCCTCTTCAACCGTCGGGGCCAAATTCCGATGCATGGCAGCTACTGCCATTTGATTCGTTTCCTGTGCTTGGGCTTGGGTGGCTTGGGCCTGAGCCTGGGTGGCTTGGGCCATTTCACGAAGGATGTCGGCAACTCTGCCAGCTCCATCGTACGCTGTGTAGTGTCCCTACGAGGCGGCATGCCTAATCTGTTGTACCTGCACAATTCCGAGTTGATTAGTCTCAAGAAAGGCGGGTACACATGAACTTAGCACATGCCACTTAGCAAAGACCTACATCGTTAGTCATGCCCGGAAGCATAGTGCAGCTCAGTCTATAGGCTCACGTAGGACCAAACTGCTCTGATACCAACTATAACACCCCTACTTTCAGCCTACGCTATAGTCGTAACACTGATTATAGGGTTATTATCTGTTTGGTTGGGGTTACTTCTATCCCCTACTTTTAGCTTGGAAAATATCTCTTACTCGAAAACAAGGACCATTTTAAAACTTTTCCTTTCTCTGCTTATTTACAAACTAGGAGCCATGCGTGTTCAAAAGGATACATATATAAATATGCAAGCGGTAGAGTCCACATGGACTTAAGTGAGAATTAGTCTACGAGCTGATCATACAAGAGAGATTAGAATAGAGACATATACATATATATATTTACAATCATGTGGTCCATACACAATACACAATTAAGTGGTAATACATAAGTACAATTACTGCACATATTGCACATAATAGCCAATGGCTAACCTAGACCACTCATTACTACTAGTGACTACAAAATTATAGTCGCCTTCTTGCGTTGCTGAGAAGAGGTAGCGCTTGCTGCTCCTCGGGGTTCTTCGGCTCCAAGCTCTCGAACCATCACCTGTTGCCATGTCGTCTCCACCTAGAACCATAAAGGAGTGGGGGTGAGAACGTCGCGTTCTCAGTGGGGTTCTATGGGCTTCCTTATTCATTTCATTACTCCATTACGATTCCGCCACTCAGGGGGTCTCTAGGTGACATCATCGTGCTAAATCCCTACTTGTTAATTATCCGTTCTAGTCCTGAGCAGCCTTATCTAGATTACTAGGTCATCAGGGTTCTAATCTTTCCTTTACCTATCCTTGGCAACTTAGCGTTCTTTATACTCTTATGCTATCCTCGTAGTTCCTGACCTATCTAGAGGCCGTCTCATGGAACTGTGGTTCCTTGACGTGGCCCTTGCACATACATATCCTAAACATACTCCCTATACTTATCAATCACATATCTCGTGCCATATCACATATACATATCATCATGTTCATGTATCACATAAACATATCATATTCGTGTATCATGTAAACATATCATAATTCCAACACCCTAGCTAGTTGGCCTATGCTTAAGTCATAGGTTTCCCTGGCTAGGTGGTTATCTGCTGGGCTGTGAACTATTACCGTTCTAGCTTATCCATTAAAATTAGGGTTACTGAAAATACGGGCCAATTTGAAACCTCTTTTGTAAATACATGCATATGAAAAGTAATGAGCCTTGCGAGTAATACAGCGAATAACGGCATAACTAAAAGATAAGAGAGTATGAGTACATACCTGTAGTATGGAGCTTTATCAGCAGAAGATACACAGAAGGGCCCGAATATACATAACACACAACTTTATTATAATACATAAGTTTTATACGAAACATTGTCCAGTTGCATCATAAGATACATACATAAGTAGCCAAACGTACAAACGGAAGAACTAAAAACAACTACGTACAAGAGCGGCATTACTCGCTTCATGTACGGCACAAACCCTAACTCTGCACTCAGGTCCGGCTGGCCTCCACCTACTTGGAGTCTCCTGGACGCTCCAGAGGCTCCTCCTCCTCACTGCTGCTCAGATCCGTCACCGCTGAGAAGCCGCGTGGGGCGAAGTGATGTGGTTGGACTGTCAGTATCCTCTTTCGTGCGGTGGTCCGGCGACCTTGAGCTCGAACAGGTGGGGTGTACGCACCGGGATCAGTAGCTGGCGTCGGGGCGGGTGTAGGCGTCTGCTCTGGCTCCGAAGGAGGCATCTCCTCATCGCTGTTGAGGCGAATCGGATCCCTGCTGCTGCTCCCTGGACGCTCGTCCACCCAGATAGGGTTCAGCGATGACGTACCTGGGGCTCCAAGCCTCTGCCTGGGAGGATGTGTAACTACAGATAGCAACCTAAGAGGGGGTTGAATTAGGTTTCTCTTGTTTTTCTCAGATTTTGGTTCTTTGAAAGATGTGAAACCCTAATCCCCAAATTATGAACAAGACCCAGTAATAACCGAATAGATGTTAATGTTAAAGCAGTGAAAATTGTAAATTGTTGAATGTGAAAGTGTAGGGATAAGAAAGATCACACTAGAGATTTATCCCGGTTCACCTTCAACCACCGAAGGCTACGTCCAGTCCCCTGCTCTGATTCAGGGACTTTTCCACTATGTAAACTTGTGTTGTGTACAACCTCACCCTGAGGCACTTACACCGACAACTACAAGAGAACAACCCGTTCCCCTGGTTACACAATGTCCTCACCGAACACTACGGTGATAATTAGAATCCACACCGAACACTATGGTGTTTACAAAACCAAACCGAACACTACGGTGCCACAATTGATTCACAATTGTTGAAGAAGTAATACAATGGCTTTGCCAATCCTAAATTCAGGGTTGGAAGTTTTCCTGAATAGAAAGCACAAATGATATAACAGTTAAGGCTCAAAGGGCTTTCTTAAGATTTGGATTGAAACACCATTGAAATTTGATCAGAACTTTGTGAATATGAAAGTGAGAATTAAGTTCTGGAGTTGTGTTTTTGTTTTGCATGAGTTCTAACCTTATATAGGCAGACGTGCCTGTTCATGAACCATTGCCAATGCATACAGATGCAAAACAACGCATTGTTTCATGAAAAAACACACCCATTCGAACATGTAATCGATTAACCAAGTGTGGTAATCGATTACACACATAGAAACTGCCAATTTTCAAATTCTTTGAAGTGGTAATCGATTAGCACGGTTTGGTAATCGATTACACTCATAAAATTTGAGTTATTTTCAAATTTTCGTGTTGGTAATCGATTACAGCAAGTTGGTAATCGATTACTCATGCAGAAAATGTTATATTTTCACATTTTTGATGCTGGTAATCGATTACTGAAACCCTGTAATCGATTACTGAACTCTGGTAATCAATTACTGAAATCCAGTAATCTATTACTGACACAACAAAGTGTTTTCCAAGTGTTGCAAACCCTATAGAAGTGTTGCTAAATGATTTTAGGGTTTTAGCAAAAGTGTTAGACTTGTTAGAATGAAAACCTTATGAGCCATTAACCATGATATCAATAACAAGTGCTAACTATTAAACTCTAAGGTAAAAACACTTGAACCTTCAATATGATGATCGGTTGATCGTTGCAATTCATCGGTTGTGTCTTTGCCTTTTTCTTGCTTTTTGTTGATGTTCTTGTCTTCATCAAAACCAAGCCATCAATGGTCAGAGAAAGAATCTTCTTCACATTCTCCCCCTTTTTGATGATGACAAAACCATCTTTGAAAGTTGAAGTTCTTTGTCTTAGTGCTCCCCCTGTGTTTTGGACTAACTGGCCTTTCTTGGTTTCTCAGCATTTGCTCCCCCTGTTTAAATCAAACCAAGCAATACCAAACAAGATCTTTCTCCCCCTTTTTGACATCATCAAAAAGAAGAAAAAGGACCACAAATAGAATATCCAAAACAGTGGTATAGGGAACAATAGTGTATATAAAACAAGACATGTGTTTCTAGATGATATGTTTTCAAAAGGTATCATGAAAACCTTATTAAGCCTGAAAACTTAACTTCTTTGGTTTTCTTATCCTTAACCACACAAATATCATCTTCAAATCCAATTTTAAAGCCTTTTGTTACATAATTCACTAATACTAAGCAAGCTTTGACCTTGGCCTTCAACATATAACACATTTTCAATAGTAGTTTGAGGAGGCGTACCTATTCTTCCATTGCCAATGATTTTGCCTCTCTCATTGTTATGTATGTCATATCTTTTCCTTTATTCCTTGGAATCAAGAATAACTTTGCTTTGTCACCAGTCATGTGTGAGGAACAGCCATTGTCAAGATACCATAAGTCATTTGATGTCCTCATGCATACCTACAAAACAAATTAGAAGTGGAGGTAGGGTACCCAATGTGCTTTGGGTCCTTGTCGGTTACATCCTTTCACAACCCACTTGAGTTGTCCACTTGGAACACCATTCCTTTTAATATAACATGCATTAGAAGTGTGTCCTTCCAAGCAACAATAACTACATATGTTCCTTCTTTTTAGGAATCAAATAATTATTTCTTTGTACATACCTTTTTAAACTAGTAGCATAGTAATTATTTGGCTTAAGATAGAACTTTGATGCAAGCACATAATAATTACTTTTTCTTGACATATGATAGTTGCTATTGACATGATATGAATGTTTAGTTGTGCTACATTTCTTTTTACATGCATGTTGGGTTGTGGATTACTTGCTTTTACAAAAAGTGTTTTCTTAACAACTTTTCGATTCTTTTGAGGAGTATACCTTAATCCACTTTTATCCTTAGTATCCCTTTGCATGCTTAAGATATCATCTAATCCATGCTTACCCTTTTCAAACTTGCATACTATTTGTTGTAAACTTTCTACTTTAGATTCCAAAGTAACACACTTAGTGCAAGCAACTTGATTATCTATCATAGATCTAATCAAGTTTAATTCTTCCTTTTTAGCATATATTTTT
>QANU01035164.1:36256-62428 GCA_003254905.1 Nissolia schottii
GTACCCTCATGAGTGGCTTCTAGGGTATCCCAAATTTCTTTGGCTGATTTGCATGAAGAGACTCTAAAGAATTCATCCATACCTAAGGCAGAGGTTAGGTAATTCATGGCTTTAAGATTATATTGGACTTTCTTTTTCTCTTCATCATTCCAAGCACTCATGGGTTTAGGTTCACTCCCATTTTCATTTGTAATCATAGGCACGAATGTACCTTCTTCTATGGTTTTCCATACGTCAAGATCCTGTGCTTTGATGAAGATCATCATCTTGATTTTCCAGAAATCGTTATGATCTCCATTAAAACAAGGAAGCCTATTTACATTCAACCCTTCACTCAACATAGGTCTTGAGGATGCCATCTTTGGATCTTTTAGGAGTAATTTTCCTAAACTTGCGCTCTGATACCAATTGTAACTACAGATAGCAACCTAAGAGGGGGGTGAATTAGGTTTCTCTTGTTTTTCTCGGATTTTGGTTCTTTGAAAGATGTGAAACCCTAATCCCCAAATTATGAACAAGACCCAGCAATAACCGAATATATGTTAATGTCAAAGCAGCGAAAATTGTAAATTGTTGAATGTAAAAGTGTAGGGATAAGAAAGATCACACCAGAGATTTATCCTGGTTCACCTTCAACCATCGAAGGCTACGTCCAGTCCCCTGTTCTGATTCAGGGATTTTTCCACTATGTAAACTTGTGTTGTGTACAACCTCACCCTGAGGCACTTACACCGACAGCTACAAGAGAACAACCCATTCCCCTGGTTACACAATGCCCTCACCGAACACTACGGTGATAATCAGAATCCACATCGAACACTACGGTGTTTACAAAACCACACCGAACACTACGGTGCCACAATTGATTCACAATTGTTGAAGAAGTAATATAATGGCTTTGCCAATCCTAAATTCAGGGTTGGAAGTTTTCCTAAGGCTCAAAGGGATATAACAGTTAAGGCTCAAAGGGCTTTCTTAAGATTTGGATTGAAACACCATTGAAATTTGATCAGAACTTTGTGAATATAAAAGTGAGAATTGAGTTCTGGAGTTGTGTTTTTGTTCTGCATGAGGTCCAACCTTATATAGGCAGACGTGCCTGTTCATGAACCATTGCCAATGCATACAGATGCAAAACAACGTATTGTTTCATGAAAAAACACACCCATTCGAACATGTGATCGATTAACCAAGTGTGGTGATCGATTACACATATAGAAACTGCCAATTTTCAAATTCTTTGAAGTGGTAATCGATTAGCATGGTTTGGTAATCGATTACACTCATAAAATTTGAGTTATTTTCAAATTTTCATGTTGGTAATCGATTACCCTAAGTGTGTAATCGATTACACACATGAAAACCACGTATTTTCAAAATTCTCGAGTTGGTAATCGATTACAGCAAGTTGGTAATCGATTACTCATGCAGAAAATGTTATATTTTCAAAGTTTTGATGCTGGTAATCGATTACTGAAACCCTGTAATCGATTACTGAACTACTGGTAATCAATTACTGAAATCCAGTAATCTCTTACTAACACAACAAAGTGTTTTCCAAGTGTTGCAAACCCTAGAGAAGTATTGCTAAATGATTTTAGGATTTTAGCAAAAGTGTTAGACTTGTTAGAATGAAAACCTTATGATCCATTAACCATGATATCAATAACAAGTGCTAACTATTAAACTCTTAAGGTAAAAACACTTGAACCTTCAATATGATGATCGGTTGATCGTTGCAATTCATCGGTTGTGTCTTTGCCTTTTTCTTGCTTTTTGTTGATGTGAGTTGTCTTCATCAAAACCAAGCCGTCAATGGTCAGAGAAAGAATCTTTTTCACAGGATGATCAGGCTCGTCAGGTAGGCGTGCGGGCGCGTAAGTGCTCGTCTCCAAGAGGGTATCGGTGCGGTAGTTGCGCATGCGTGTGCGCGTGAATAGCCAAACATCCTTGGCCGGTGGCGATGTCATGGCTGCAAGCTGGATCCATAATCGAGTGGGGGTGAGAACTCTAGGTCCTCAGTGAGTCTCCTGTAGCTGCTAATGGTTCATTTACTCGAGTATCCTCCAGGCCGCTCAGGGGATTTCTACGTGATCATGCATACTACAAACCCTACTGATTATTATCTTTTGCTAAAACCCTGAATAACTTTATCTAAATTAACTAGGTGAATAGGGACTAGTCTTTCTTACTATGGCTGCGTGCTTATGACGCTTTATCTTTCGATTGTAACTAAGCTACTTGTCTTGGGTCGTTCCCTTGACGATACATAATGCATAAACAGTTATTCATGATGCTTAAGTAGATATACATACATGTTTTTCATCACATCAGTAGTCATCAATTCATACATTTAATTATATAGTGCATGAGGGGATCTAAGGATCTCTTACGTGCTCTGTGGCTGCGTCCTACTTAGTCCTTCGCACCTTTGTAGCCGTGGCCTCGGACTACAACCTCTTTTTGCCACTATTGTGTTGACCCGGCGGCGCTCTTTACCGGTGTGGTAGCTAACCACGTAAGGCTCATAGGAGGTAAACATCGAATACAATTAGTGCAACCATCCCCTGTGGAATGGCGAGGGATCAGACCTATGAATGATCAGGCGTGGGGGCGCTTAGATCGGCCCTATGACTCGATCTGGTTTCATTTTCCTCTTTTAGTGGTGCCCTATGCCTGTTTTACCTGTATGGGCCTATGCCCGTTTTACGTACCGTTATCAGGTCTCTTTTACCTGCGTTGCTCGTAACTAATTCGTCTTGCCAAATTGGCGAGGGGCGTGTCTGTAAGACTTTGCCAAGAGAATGGAGGTTTCCTAATCATATAACTACTGACTCTGGCTAAGCCGCCTCTGCTCTACTTTTATTCCCTAGGGTTCAATTATGATATTCATTAAATTTTAGCGTGAACTTCTAATTGTTTAAAGTCGTCCTAACTCCTATGACGACCCTGCCTCATGATGCATGCTCAAACACATAGATATGGCCTAACCTTACTCATTGGATCCCTTAGAAACCTTAAACTCCCAACTCTGCCAGGTTTCATTCGAATACTAGCTGTGGTATTCGAATGAAATCCCTCGAAGTCCTTTCATTCGATTGGAATAGGCTTTCATTCGACAGCATTCCCTTGGCATTCTTTCATTCGAATATGAGGGGATTCATTCGATTGAATTCCTGAAAATTCGCCTCATTCGGCTGCTGGGGAACTTATTCGAAGGAAAGCTCATCTTGGGCTTTCATTCGACTAAATTCCTGTAGTATTTGAATGCTGGCTGGAAAAATCGCCTCCCGAGACTCCAGCTCTCATTTTTTCATTGTTCCTAGGCTTCCAAGTAGTACAGTTATGCGTTTCATTTTGCAATATTTTCCAAAACCCTTTTAAACCAATATCCCCCCAAAATACTACTAATCAGATCTTTAGTCAGATATACATTTAAACACATATACAGATAAAAACTAAACCACATAGACAGTGGGCTTAGGATTACCCACCTCCGATCGGGATTCCGATTCGGTGACTCTGAAGGGGAGATTGTCCTCTTCACGATGGTGTCCTTTCGAGTCGAAACTCATCCGGCGACTCCCGAAAATTATAAAAGAGCTAAACCTAGTCCGTCTCTCCAATTTTCCAGGGTTTCGAGGGTCTAACTCTGCTTTGCTCGCTTCCTCGACGTTTCCCGGTCGTTTTCGGCTGTCAACGGATCATTTACCAGCTCGTAGAAGCACGGGATGTTACATTCCACCCCCCTTACTGGAATTTCGTCCCGAAATTCGAGCAGTGTTACGTTTCTAACCCTCGTCGGGTCACGTGGTCTCAGAATGTCGCCCCAGAAAACCCTAGCTTTCCCAGGCCCTTGGGACTCAAAGAAACCCTAAACTCCATCCCTAGGGTTCTTCATTCGAATCCCTTATGATCATTCACTCGAATGATTTGCAGAGTTCTTGAGTCATTCGAATGGAGTATTACATTTTTCATTAATTCATTCGAATGAACATCGGGATTCATTCAAATGAACTGCGATCTGATGCCATTTTAAACGATTCTTCTCCTTTCCCTCTCATTTTCCTCTTCCATTCTCTCCCGCGAGCAAAATCCCAGCAGAGCTAAGGCGCGCCTCTCTCTCGCCACCTTCCTCCTCCTGCTTCCTCACTTCCTCCCCCCTTGGCCGTAGCTCCTCCCTGCCTCCACATTGCTCTACCACGGTTTCCCCTCTCTCCCAGCCTCAATCCACGGCTCCTCCCTCTCTTCCTCATCCAAAATCGCATCCCCTTCCTTCCTTTTCTCTCAAAACCGAATCCCCCACACAATGAGCCATTTCGGTAGCCGACCCTCTCGCTCTAAGAATCCGGGTCTTCCTCCGCTCCCGGTTACCTTTGCTGGTTTACCTCAGAGGCACAATGGCGCAACTTCGAGGCCAACTTCAAGGAGCGCGATATCATGGAGCCAAAAATCCTCGATCGTGACATCTTCGAGGAGATTGCTCTCGAGGTTCTCGTCTACTTGGACTCCGCCGAGTTGCTAGAGTTCGCATGCATCAGCCGTCCCGTGTATCCGCAACTGGTGCGGGTTTTCTACAACAACTTGCGGATGACGGACAACGTTCTGACCACCGAAGTTAGCGGAGTGCCGATTGAGCTGCCCCTGGAGTTGGTCGGGGCCGTGCTCGAGATTCCGGCCATCAGGCACGAGCTGACGTCCGGGGTTTCGGAGTGGGCAGTCACTGTCATAGGGCTTCCATTCGCGGAGGATTTAGCCCTAGGCACCATTGGGTATTCGGGCATCAAAAGCTCGAAGAATAGGCCACAGGTCAGCGGTCTACCGGTGGAGCAGCGCATCTACCATTATTTACTGACCCACACCTTCCTCCCGAGGAGCGGGAACCACTCCGTCCTGTCTCGGGACGATTGCCTGGTGCTATGGGCATTGGCGGAGGGGCACGAGCTGAACTGGGCCTTGCTCGTGATGCACCGTATGGCACAAGCACACACTCGGGGCAGTGCTCTCCCCTATGCCGTGCAGATTTCTCAGATTCTGGACTATTTCAAGGTCCCGGTGGAGGGTATGTTTCTAGTTCTTGGTGGCTTCTTTATTTAAGTTTTTAATGTTTTTACGAATTACATAGCCTTAGGGTTTACTAATGGGAATTTGTTGTTGATGCTTTTTGGTTTTCAAGCGAGCAGAAGTGGACGTCGAAGGTTACCTGGAAGGGAGACTTCGGCTGCCTGGCCAAGATGCACATCGTTCACAAGAATGGCCAGCTAGCATACGACGACCCATCAGGTAGCCGTGCCAAGAAGAGGGTAGCTCCTTCCTCTCCCGTCGATCCTGCGGCTGCTGCTTCGACCTCAGCGGGGCATACACCTGCTCCCAGCCTCTCACCATCCCAGATGGACTTGCTGATGAGTTGGCTAGATTCCCTGAGCGTGGGCCTATCTCGTCTCGACCGGCTCGAGCAGTTGGACGTGCACACAGGCCATCTTGAGCGGCTAATAGCACAGGCCGATCGCCTTGAGCAAATGGCGACATAGACTGACCATAACATGCTCCGGTTAGGTCAGGACTTGGATGTCGTCTACACGCACCTGGGCTAGGTACGTTCAGGGGGTTCCACAAGCGGCGTTCCACCTTCAGGCCTTGCTCCAGCCGATATGGAGGAAGATCCGGCTCCGGACACTGAGGAGGCGGAGTAGGTCTCTTAGGAGCACTAGCATAGGTAGCGTAGGATTATGTACAGGCTAACCAACGCATGTTTGTATGTATTTGGGTGTAGGGGCATTTTGGGAATTTGGTGCAATTGTTCGGTTGGCTCCTACATTTTGTAACTTTGCGGCTAATTATGAATGAACAGTTTATATTTTCTTTGCTTATCTTACTCTTGCAACTTAATGTATTTCAATTATACGTCTCATAACTCGATTATGCATCGAAAGGGCAATCGGGTCCGTATGTGGCGACTTGGGCTTTCGGGACATCAGGTACCTCCCGTGGTGCACCTATTTCGAGGAATTTGATCTTAATTTACGAAACGAGAGGAGAATTCGGGTTTATGGAGGAATTTAGGGCAAATTGGGGCTTAGAGGAAAAATAGTAATTTAAGGGGTACCGGCTCCCGGCGAACTCTCAGTTAGTCCCCTGGTACCCATTAGAGGTAAAACGAAAATCACGCGAAGGGATTAAACCTAATTCATGACGGTGGGGCACATAAGTGACATGCCGTCGTCAAAAGGAGCGTTCCATGGGCCATTAGCGGACCTAACGGCCGTAACAACTCACGGCTAGGTCTGGGACCCTAAAGTGCACCATAGCAACACAAAAACGAATTTGGATTCAAGAATTCGGCAGAATCGGACCCTGAACGGGGAAAAATCCATAATATATACGCTTCACATACGGAAGGGTAAAATCGGGAATTCAGTAGAATTCATCACGACACTCATTGGCTCCCAATCCCAAATAAGGTATGGAACTGTAAAGGGAAGGCCTCGGGTGGAAACAAAGCACAGAATGCAAAATGCCCTGCAAAATGGACAATTTTGCTGCCATCATTCGAATGAATGCAAATCTAGTATTCGAATGAAAGAAATTTTCGTGTAGTATTCGAATGAATCATTCGAATGAGTGCTGAAAAAATTTTCCCTAAGTGTTTCTCAACTTTTTCCCTCTTAACTCCCAGCTCCCTGCTTCCCTTGGGGACCCCTGAGTACCTCCCTCTTACCTCCTTCACCTTGGCCACCCTCTGGCCCACTTCGAGCTATCCCGGGGCTAGATTAACGTCGCACCCTTCACATTCCTAGGGTTTCGGCAGCCCTTCCACCCCTCGGGGCTTTTCGGGGAGACTTATGAAACCCTCTACTATAAACAACGTCGTGCCACATCTCTTTCAGGCGACATGGCCGTCCACTGACGTCCGCAAAACCTGAGGTGGTCAGCCTCACAGGAACCGACGCTCACTGTCCAGCGCATCTCAGCTCGTCAAGGGGGCACCGTAATCATGCTCGGAAGCATAGTGCAGCTCAGTCCTCAGGCTCCATTGGACCTAACTGCTCTGATACCAACTCCAACACCCTAGCAAGTTGGCCTATGCTTAAGTCATAGGTTTCCCTGGCTAGGTAGTTGACTGCTGGGCTGTGAACTATTACCGTTCTAGCTTATCCATTGAAATTAGGGTTACTGAAAATATGGGCCAATTTGAAACCTCTTTTGTAAATACATGCATATGAAAAGTAATGAGCCTTGCGAGTAATACAGCGAATAACGGCATAACTAAAAGATAAGAGAGTACGAGTACATACTTGTAGTATGGAGCTTTATCGGCAGAAGATACACAGAAGGGCCCGAATATACATAACACACAACTTTATTATAATACATAAGTTTTATACAAAACATTGTCCAGTTGCATAATAAGATACATACATAAGTAGCCAAACGTACAAACGGAAGAACTAAAAACAACTACGTACACGAGCGGCACTACTCGCTTCATGTACGGCACAAACCCTAACTCTGCACTCAGGTCTGGCTGGCCTCCACCTACTCGAAGTCTCCTGGACGCTCTAGAGGCTCCTCCTCCTCACTTCTGCTTAGATCTGTCACCGCCGAGAAGCCGCGTGGGGCGAAGCGATGCGGTCCGACTGTCAGTATCCTCTTTCGTGCGGTGGTCTGGTGACCTCGAGCTCGAACAGGTGGGGTGTACGCACCGGGATCAGTAGCTGGCGTCGGGGCGGGTGTAGGCGTTTGCTCTGGCTCCGAAGGAGGCATCTCCTCATCGCCGTTGAGGCGAATCGGATCCCTGTTGCTGCTCCCCAGACGTTTGTCCACCCAAATAGGGTTCAGCGGCGACGTACCTGGGGCTCCAAGCCTCTGCCTAGGACGATGATCAGGCTCGTCAGGTAGGCGTGCAGGCGCGTAAGTGCTCGTCTCCAAGAGGGTATTGGTGCGGTAGTTGCGCATGCGTATGAGCGTGAATAGTCAAACATCCTTGGTCGGTGGCGACGTCATGGCTGCAAGCTGGGTCCATAATCGAGTGGGGGTGAGAACTCTAGGTCCTCAGTGAGTCTCCTGTGGCTGCTAATGGTTCATTTACTTGAGTATCCTCCAGGCCGCTCAGGGGATTTCTACGTGATCATGCATACTACAAACCCTACTGATTATTATCTTTTGCTAAAACCCTGAATAGCTTTATCTAAATTAACTAGGTGAATAAGGACTAGTCTTTCTTACTATGGCTGCGTGCTTATGACTCTTTATCTTTCGGTTGTAACTAAGCTACTCGTCTCGGGTCGTTCCCTTGACGATAAATAATGCATAAACAGTTATTCATGATGCTTAAGTAGATATACGTACATGTTTATCATCACATCAGCAGTCATCAATTCATACATTTAATTATATAGTGCATGAGGGGATCTGGGGATCTCTTACGCGTTCTGTGGCTACGTCCTACTTAGTCCTTCGCACCTTTGTAGCCGTGGCCTCGGACTACAACCTCTTTTTGCCACTATTGTATCGACCCGGCAGCGCTCTTTACCGGTGTGGTAGCTAACCACATAAGGCTCATAGGAGGTAAACATCGAATACAATTAGTGCAACCATCCCCTGTGGAATGGAGAGGGATCAGACCTATGAATGATCAGGCGTGGACGCGCTTAGATCGGCCCTATGACTCGATCCGGTTTCATTTTCCTCTTTTAGTGGGGCCCTTTAGTTATCATATCATTCGTGCAGGCCTATGCCTGTTTTACCTGTGTGGGCCTATGCCCGTTTTACGTACCGTTATCAGGTCTCTTTTACCTGCGTTGCTCGTAACCAATTCGTCTTGCCAAATTGGTGAGGGGCGTGTCTATAAGACTTTGCCAACAGAATGGGGGTTTCCTAATCATATAACTACTGACTCAGGCTAAGGTCGTCCGAATCCGTGGTGATTCATCGCCTCTGCTCTACTTTTATTCCCTAGGGTTCAATTATGATCTTCGTTAAATTTTAGCATGAACTTCTAATTGTTTAAAGTCGTCCTAACTCCTACGACGACCCTGCCTCATGATGCATGCTCAAACACATAGATATGGCCTAACCTTACTCATTGGATCCCTTAGAAACCTTAAACTCCCAACTCTGCCAGGTTTCATTCGAATACGAGCTGTGGTATTCGAATGAAATCCCTCGGAGTCCTTTCATTCGATTGGAATAGGCTTTCATTCGACTGCATTCCCTCGACATTCTTTCATTCGAATACGAGGGGATTCATTCAATTGAATTCCTGAAAATTCGCCTCATTCGACTGCTGGGGAACTCATTCGAAGGAAAGCTCATCTTGGGCTTTCATTCGACTGAATTCCTATAGTATTCGAATGCTGGCTGGAAAAATTGCCTCCTGAGACTCCAGTTCTCATTTTTTCACTGTTCCTAGGGTTCCAAGTAGTACAGTTATGCGTTTCATTTTGCAATATTTTCCAAAACCCTTTTAAACCAATATCCCCCCAAAATACTACTAATCAGATCTTTAGTCAGATATACATTTAAACACATATACAGATAAAAACTAAACCACATAGATAGTGGGCTTAGGATTACCCACCTCCGATCGGGATTCCGATTCGGTGACTCTGAAGGGGAGATTGTCCTCTTCACGATGGTGTGCTCCAGCTAATTTTCGGAGACTCCGGCACGAGCTCTAGATGTGTCGGAACGAAACCCTCGATTGCCTACGGAATGTAACCTCTGAGAAGTTACGAAGTTATAAATAACCGCGCACAGTAAAACGTTATTTTCCTTTTCTTTTAACCTTTCTCTCCTCTCTATCACGTTTTGCTGAAGCTCTGCTTCAACTTCTTATTTATTATTATTATTATATTATTATTTATTTATTTATTTGTTTATTACTTAACTTCTTTGAGAAGTTAATGCCCTTCCTCCAGCTCCGTCTTTATTCAATCGCGTTTTGTCCGAAAAACCCTGTTTCCGGTTGCCCTAAAAATATTCCGGACATACCATTACAACCCATTTATTTTTCCCTTTGGTCCAGAATAATTTTCTCGGGGAACAGGGACTCTTCCACCGAGCCGAAAAATCCTACGGACGTTTTACAGTGTCCGGGAAATTTCCGTTCGAGTCAAAACTCATCGGGCGACTCCCAAAAATTATAAAATAGCTAAACCTAGTCCGTCTCTCCAATTTTCCAGGGTTTCGAGGGTCTAACTCTGCTTCGCTCGCTTCCTCGACGTTTCCCGGCCATTCTCGGCTGTCACCGGATCATTTACCGGCTCGTAGAAGCACGGGATGTTACAATAATCATGTGCCATATAGACATATCCTATTCATGTATCATATTGACATCTCATTAGCATATATCATCGTATCATCATATTCACATATCATAGCATATTCATGCTTCATGTACGTATCGTATGTGAAACACCCCTAGCTAAGTGTTTACTCGAACGTAGTAAACAAAGCTCACTAGGTTGTTTTCTACTTTGGTTGGGTTACTTTTAGCCCCTACTTTTAGCTCGAAAAATATTTCTTACTTGAAAATATGGACCATTTTAAAATTACTCTATTACTATATCAGTTTGCAAACTAGGAGCCGTGTGTGATCACGGAAACATATATGTACAAATGCTAATGTATCTGCCAATTAAGATGGTGGCAAGCGAGAGAAGTATAAATATACGTATAAGCACAATCAAGGTCCAACATATAATTACACATTTCTTATTAATAAGTAATTACACAAACAATGAACAAGAGTCATAGATTACAATACAAAATATCTATCAGCCTATTGCAGACGTCTTCACTTGGCTTCGGCTGGTAACTGCCCTGCTGCGGTCTCTCGTCGATCCCTTCGCTTTGCATACCTGGACCCATAAGGAGTGGGGGTGAGAATGGCAGGTTCTCAGTGGGAGTTCCTCGCGTTATCTATCGTTCATTACTCCGTTATCTTCCAGGCCACCCAGGAGATCTCTACGTGTCATGCATACTAAAATCCTACTGGTTATTGTCTTTGTCTAGGTCCTGAATGGCTTTATCTACTTTACTAGATGATTGGATACTAATCTTGTCATTACTTAGGCTTCGTGCTTATTAACATGTCGTTACTGCTAAAGACATAATAGTCGTCTCGGGACGCTCCCTTGACGATACATAATGCATAAACATATATACATACCTACATACTTGCATACATACTGGCATACATACATACATACATTCATGCCTTTGCTCATACATATAAATACATAGTGCATGGGGAATCTGGGGATCTCTTACGCGCTCAGTGGCTGTGTCCTACTTAGTCGTTCGCACCTTTGTAGCCGTGGCCTCGGACTACAACCTCTTTTTGCCACTATTGTATCGACCCGGCAGCGCTCTTTACCAGTGTGGTAGCTAACCACGTAAGGCTCATAGGAGGTAAACATCGAATACAATTAGTGCAACCATACCCTGTGGCATGGCGAAGGATCAGACCTATGAATGATCAGGCGTGGACGCGCTTAGATCGGCCCTATGCACAATCCACTTTCATTCTTTCTCTTTTGGTGGGGCCCCCTTAGCTTCTTTCATTCATGCAGGCCTATGCCTGTTTGCCGTAGATGGGCCTATGCCCGTTTCTTATCGTGGTCAGGTCTCTCTACCTGCGTTGCTCGTGACCAATCCATCTTGCTGAATTGGCGAGGGGCGTGTCTGTAAGACTTTGCCAAGAGAACAGGGGTTTCCTAATCATATAACTAATAACTCTGGCTAAGGCAGTCCGAATCCATGACGATTCGTCGCCTCGGCTCTACTTTTATTCCCTAGGGTTCAATTATGATCTTCGTTGAGTTTTAGCGTGAACCTCTAATTGTCTAAAGTTGTCCTAACTCCTACGACGACCCCTCCTCATGATGCATGCTCAAATACCTAAATATGGCCTAACCTTACTCATTGGATCCCTTAGAAACCTTAAACTCCCAACTCTGCCAGGTTTCATTCGAATACTAGCTGTGGTATTCGAATGAAATCCCTCGGAGTCCTTTCATTCGATTGGAATAGGCTTTCATTCGACCGCATTCCCTCGGCATTCTTTCATTCGAATACTAAGGGATTCATTCGATTGAATTCCTAAAAATTCGCCTCATTCGACTGCTGAGGAACTCATTCGAAGGAAAGCTCCTTTTGGGCTTTCATTCAACTGAATTCCATCAGTATTCGAATGCTGGCTGGAAAAATCGCCTTCTGCGACTCCAGTTCGTAAATTATCACTGTTTCTAGGGTTCCAAGTAGTACCGTTATGCATCTCATTTATCAAAATTACCAAAAACCCCTTTTGACGCTGATTTCCCCGAAAATACTACTTAACATTTTTACAGTCAGATATTCCAAATAACACATAAACATTCAAATAATTAACCACATAGACAGTGGGCTAAGAGTTACCCACCTTGAAACAAAATTCGGGATTAGTAGAAGTGAAGAGAAAAATATCCTCTTCGCACGGGTGTGCTCATCCTATTTTTCCGGAGTCTAGTAACGCTTCCGCGATGTGCATGAATTTAAACAAATGAAGAAAGAAAACGTAGCAAAGAAACAGAGAAGCTAAGCTTCTGGGGGAAGGAAACAAAACAAAGGAAGAAACGAAGTGAAGCACCAGGGGGAGCCTTTATAGGCATTTCCAAAAAGCAAGCACTGTGCTTGATATTTTGTTTTGTTTAATATTATTATATTATATTATTATTATTATTATTATGTTCTATTTACCTATATGTGTATGTATCAGTTGCTGTTGCTTTTCGGGGATGTACGCTTACCATAGATTTATATATAATCTATTACCTAATATGTATATTTTACTTATGGGGATACATATATATTATCATGTATGTATATGTATATATTATATATTATATTAGATTATATTATAATATATCTATATATATATATATTTATCTTAACGTATATATATATACACACACACATTCGTAACAGCAGTGGCTGTTACGACTTTATTATTATTATTATTTTATATTATATATATATATATATATATATATATATATATATATTATCATATAATACAATCTCGGCTGGGGGAGGGGAATTGTACGTCCAGGGGCGTAATATATATAATATACATATATACATTTTATTATTATATTATATCATTGTAATTACATACATTGCATCCGTTTCTAATTCTTTTCTTGTCGGGGGGTGCACGGGAGGGGGAATGTATTTTACTATCATGGTTATTATTACATGTTTGAGGAGATGCATTCCGACCACATGATCAATTTTGATCAGGTTTGATCGTGTTTGGGTCCTTAATCGTTCGTGTACGGTTGTCCCAAAAATATTCTGGACATACTGCCGTGATCTATTAATTTTTCCTGATCATATGAGTATGTCAGGTTAAAGTATTCGTGAATAAATTACCCGGGGGTAATTTTCACAAATACCTTAGGCGCCTATCAAAATCCCGATTTTCGGCGAAATTTAGCATGGACCTTGCGGCACTTCGCGAGATCGAGAAACAATTATTTGACTGACATTTGAAAGCAATTAATTTTCTAAATAATTTTTCCAGTCCCAATAATCGCCTCTAATGTGCTTTTAATTAAGCGAAACTAGGATTTAAGCGAAATCTCCATAAGGGAAAAATTCGGGATGTTACAGTATGCACGTGTCATGTTCATGTATGGCATATTGAATGCCTGAGGGTTCCACTTGCCCGGGGGCAGCGTCCTCCGTGTCGTGTACATGTCATGTCATGTCATGTCATTATGCATGTGTGGCATGTAGCATGCCTGAGGAAATCTACTCGCCCGAGGGCGGCGTCCTCCGTATCATATTGGTGGCATATCAAACGCTTGAGGAAATCCACTCGCCCGAGGGCGGCGTCCTCCATATCATGTCAATGCTTGAGGAAATCTGCTCGCCCTACCTGTATGCAAGATGTCATGTTCATGTCGTGTTTGTATATTCGTGTCATGTTATGCTCGTGTCATATGCATGTCATTTCATCGTATCTATGTGGCATGTAATCATACCATATACATATATCTTAACACCTCATTCAGCTTAATGTTTATTGGAACTGCGGGCCCAATTCAATTTTCATAAACAGTGGCTCTGGGGAAATTATTAAGTTTTAGGCCGTTCAGCGCCCCCTTGGGTCCGCTCAGCGGTTCATGAGGCCGCTCAACGGTTCCTGTCCGCTCAGCGGTTCATAAGGTCGCTCAGCGTTCTGGGCGTGACCTGCAAAACCTGCTTTACTCTTTTGCTTTCCTTTGTCTATGGATACTTCTTGGGTTACTCCACAAGTTCAAACAACCATTTTACAACATATATTATCATAGAAAACATATACAAATCATCAAAACATCCAGGCCTAAGGATAGCATAACATAAACTACACTAATTCATCAAATCACATAAAACAACCTTAAGCCATCTATGGACACCAACCTTAACCACGAAATTCAGCAACCATAATACCATCTTATTCAGCTCCAAAGAAACATAAATCATGCCAGAATCAATAGCCCTAGCATCTCTAACACATAATCCACAGAACTGTCCTAACATCACCTATTAGCCTACAAGCAGTTAAAGCTCGTCAAAGAGAGAGCAAGCTTGAGATTACCCACCTCTTTGGAGTCTTAGAGATGGTGGAAGATGATTAGGAGAGTAAGGGTTCCCTGGGTGTGAAGCTTTCCTGGTTGGCCTCTTAGTTCTGACAACGTTCCGACAAAGTTTTTGGACCGGGCGATTTTTCGGCAGAGCTTTGGCAAGGAGAGGAATATGTGAAAAATGAATTAAAATGATGGGGTATTTATAGGGGAGGGAGGCTGCAGCTGATGGGGGCGTTTTGGTCATAAATTTTGTGCCAAAATTACCATTTTACCCTTTCTAATTTAATTTAGTAATTAATTAACTGTTTTGGATAATTATAAGGTCACATCAAGTCAAATCAATGAATAGTGACCATTATTTTATTATTTTTTCACAAAAATCTGCTGTCCCCACGTGCTCAATTCAGATGTGGGTCCCACCCGGTCCCGTTTCACTCGTTTTTGGTCATTCACAGTGCCGGTGCGTCGCGCACGGTCGTCCGAAAAATATTCCGCTTATACTGTCGCGATCCTCTAATTACCCCCTACATGGGAATATCATTGGTTTAATGCATTTGTGAATTTTCCTCCAGAGGAGTATTTTTCACAGATACCTTTAACCCGTTATCTCTCACCGGTGTCCGAACGGGACCGTTCCGCTGACGTTTCCACGATCGCCTGTTCTCATTCAATTTCCTAATGAGGTTTTGGGCTAATCTAGGGTATTTTGAAATCTTTCCCTTCATAAGGTATAATTTTTGGAGACTGGGGCCCACTGCTCAGTTCTACTGGTTAAACAAGGCCAAACGGGACTGTTCTAGTGTCTGCAGAATCGCCCGAAACTGAGCGGAACTCCGTTTTTCCGACAGTCTGGACTTACCGTCAAATCCCAAGGGCCATAAGGAATTATTTAAGTGTCATCGGAATTTTGAGACACTAAACAGAAAAACTTCTACAGACACTCCTGTCCTAAGGATTAAGGTTTCTACACTGCTAACCCATATAAGGGCTTATATGGGTATTTCTCCTGCGAAATTCTTACTAAGGGAAAAGTGGGATGTTACAAAGTTGACAACTGCTCCAGTACTGATTTTGCCAGATCCGCAAACTCCGAATGAGGTGTATTGCGATGCCTCCCACAAAGGGGGTTAAGGTGCGTGCTTATGCAACATCATCAGGTAGTGGCCTTTGCTTCTAGGCAGTTGAGGGTGCACGAAGCCAATTATCCTACGCATGATCTAGAGCTAGCCGTAGTGGTGTTTGCTCTAGAGATATGGAGACATCACCTTTACGGTGTAAGCTTCGAGGTATTCTCGGATCACAAAAGCCTCAAATACTTGTTTGATCAGAAGGAGCTGAACATGAGGCAGCGTCGCTGGATGGAATTTTTGAAGGATTATGATTTCGGGCTGAACTACCATCCCGGCAAAGCTAATGTGGTAGCCGATGCCTTGAGTAGGAAGTCGCTGCATGCGGCTTGGCTGATGGTAAAGGAACAAGAACTGATTCAGAGCTTCAGGGACCTTAACTTGGGATTCACCCGCCGGCCAGCCAGTATCCGATTTTGGCAGATTCAGGTTACTAGTGAGTTCCGGGTCAGGATTGCAGAAGCAAAACGGAATTGCGCTGATGAGGTCGGGCTGGACTTAGTGAGAATCGTGCAAGCTGGGAAGATGAAAGAAGTAGCCTTTGGACCAGATGGTCTTCTGCGGGTTAATCAACGCCTCTGTATACCGAACGAAGGAGAGTTGCGAGCTGATATCCTTCGGGAGGCTCATAGAAGTCATTTCACCATCCACCTAGGAATGACTAAGATGTACCAAGATTTGAAGCAGATGTTCTGGTGGTCTGGAATGAAGAGAGATGTGGCTGACTAGGGTAGAAAGGTGTGTGATATGCTAGAAGGTGAAGACTGAACATCAGAAGTCGCACGGACTATTGACTCCACCAGAGATACCAGAGTGGAAATGGGAAGGCATATCGATGGACTTCGTCTCTGGATTACCCCGGACGACTGGGGGAGTAGACGCTATTTGGGTCATTGTGGACCGGCTGACCAAGTCCGCGCATTTTATTCCGGTGCGAATGAACTATCGTTTGGAGAAGTTGGTGAGGATCTACATCAAGGAGATAGTGAAGCTTCACGGGATCCCATCATCGATCATCTCGGATAGAGACCCTAGGTTTACCTCACGGTTCTGGACAGCGTTTCAGAAAGCATATGGAACGAAACTATGCCTTAGCTGTAACCCCCTAGCTAGCTAGCCTGCGCTTAAGTCGCAAGCTTGCTGGCTAAGTTGTTATCTACTCTGGTGGGGATAGTACTTAGTCCCATTTGTACATTGAACATATTGTTACCCAAAATATGGACCAGATTAAAATTTTCATTTGTACGTCACATATAATAAAATTAGGAGCCTTGTTGCGTTTAGAGCATACATCGCGAGCGGAAACATAGCATGCTTAATTGATAAAAGATGGAAATAATTAACATATGTCATAATTACAAACTTGGTCCGTCATACATACATAAACAAGTGCATATGTTACATCCTAAGTTATAATTTACATAATAGGCACAAAGATCACAAAACAGTGCATTGATAAGTGCCCAATTTACACAATTTTCAATTCCTAAAATGGCACTTATTTGCATGTGTTTTAAAAGATTTATCTAATGAATTCTCCTTATT
Source organism: Nissolia schottii (assembly GCA_003254905.1). NCBI lineage: Eukaryota > Viridiplantae > Streptophyta > Magnoliopsida > Fabales > Fabaceae > Nissolia > Nissolia schottii. The sequence continues at coordinate 53,544 of QANU01035164.1, forward strand.
TTGTAGGATTTCTAATATATTTTGGTAGATGGATGCAAGTGTAATTTATTGAGGAATAATCCCATGAAGAAGGGAAGAAAATGGCAGAATTGGAAAAGAACTTAAAGAGGAAATTCGAGTAGGACCGCTCAGCGGTACAGCACATTCACTCAGCGCACTAGAGACAAAACACCGCTGAGTGGTGCACCCTTGGCCGCTCAGCGGATAGACGTCAGCAGCCACTTGCACCGGCGCATTTAATGCTCCAGGCTGGCGCCAGGTTGGATGGCGGCGCCGCCCTGCAAAAGCTGCCAGAACATTTATTACTCCGCGTAAAAGGATAAGCCGCTCAGCGATTAAGCACCGCCGCCCAGCGATTCAGAGCTTATCGCTCAGCGATGTTACCAAAATCGCTGAGCGATGGACCCCAAATTTTGCCTATAAATAGGGAGGCCGAGACTACTTCGAAACCATCTTCTTCCACCCCAAAAAACACCATTCTTCCTCCATTTTTCTTGTACTTTCAAAGCTTAGTTAGTTTAGGTTAGATTAGAACAAAGACGAGGCTTGTGAAGGAGCCGGAGATCGAGGAAGCTTGGCGAAGCCATGGCCATGACGGCGTGAGCACGTGTCATGGTAAGTGCCTAAACCTTTTCTCCGAGATTCTCTTGTAAGATGGATTCCTAATCCTCTTTTTGTTGGGATTTTGATCATTATTGTAGTTTGCTTGTATCCATGTAATATTACATATGAATCTATCCTTTTCCTATGATTTGCTTGAATGGTTTTATGCTTAATGCTAGTCTTTGTTTAATGTCTTGATTCTTGATTTGGGATTTAATTGTATGAACGATAGTTATGCTAATTGAATCATAACCAAGTTAAGATCAACATCATTATGCTTAACTAGATCTTTGGCTTGAACGTTGTGAACGGAAGTTACAATCATTAGAGTCGGAACTAAACCATTTCATCTAATCTTGTTGCCATAACTGGAATTAAGGTTAGCCGTTTTAACATCTGGATTAATGCTGGCGTACTTTGTTAAGCTTGTGTGCGAAAGTGACAGTTTAACAAAGGAAACCTGTGATCTTGTCATGCGCGAAAGTGATGACAAGTTAAGAACTGGTGGCGGGCAATCAAACGATAGTTCTATGTAATAAGTAACTGGATGCATGAAACTATGATGTGATTGAAATTCCCAACATGCTCCGGAACTACCTCCGATTTGTTTCCTATTTACTTTTATGTCATTTATTTACTTATTTATTTAACTATCAATTTATCAAATCCTTCACTCCATTGTTTAATTAAACAAACTCAAGAACGGTATTTTTGCAACTCTCTGTGGTTCGACTATACCCGACTATATACAATCGGATTCCTTTGGAATCTGAAAGGCGTAAAGTAGGATATATATATATATATATATATATATATATAAATTTAATTTGAACAACAAAAGCGCAGATAAGCTTTCTACGAGCTTGGCTCAGTTGTGACAAAACCTAAGCTGTGTCAAGATTCTAGAAAGTGGTTAAAAAGGCTTTCATCAAATTTGGCACCGTTGCCGGGAAGTTACGTCAAAAATACATTGCTTGAGTTTTGTTTGATTAAACAATTGTGAATATTTGTAAAATCTTGTATAGTTCTTATCTTGTTATTTCTTTTATTTTGTGAACTCTTGTTTGGATCTTATTTGGCTAGTGTAAACTTTTCTTAGCAATTGCGAGGTAAGACTTCGAAAGAACCATTGTTATTTGATCCTGAGATTGAAGCTACTTCAAGGAAGAACAGGAAAAAGAAGAAAAAGCATTTAGCCAAAGAAAGAGAGGAACAGGAGACAGCATCATCAACTTCTTCAACCAATCAAGAAGAAACCATGGCCGACAATACTGGAACTGGAGATAGTGGAGCTGGAACTGGCAACACAACAGGAGCCAGTGATAATAGGGGATTTGTAAACTTTACCCCTAGAAACATTATTCGAATGAGCAGAACTACTGGAGCACAAAGACAACCTCAGATGCAACCTGGTTTGGTTCAATTATTATATGCTAACCCTTTTGCAAGTTTGGATCATGAGGATCCATATGCTCATTTGACTAAATTCTATGAACTCTGTGGGACCACGGGAATGTCCGAGGCCGATGAAGAATCAATATTTTTAAGGATGTTTCCCCTGACCTTGATTGGAAAAGCCAAGGAGTGGTTGCTGGATCAACCACAAAATATCTTGTCAAATTGGGATCAGTTGGAGGAAAAGTTTTGTGTCAGGTACTTTTCTCAATCTAAATTTATGGATTTGAAAACTGCTATTACTACATTTGTGCAGGCTCCAGGAGAAAGTCTCTGTGAAGCCTGGGAACGCTACAAATCCATGCTGAGAAAGTGTCCTAATCATGGGTTCGATGTGCACACACAAATCCATATCTTCCGCAATGGACTCCGACAACAGCACAAACTGATGCTGGATGCTGCCGCCGGTGGACAAGAGGAAGCAATCTCCATCATAGATTCCATGGCCTTGACGGACCAACAAGGCCAGTACAACAGAGGTCCTAAGAGAGGAGGAGTGCTTGAGCTGGGACCCAACGATGCCATCTTTGCCCAACACAAGCAACTCCAACAACAGGTGGACGAGTTGAAGAAAGCCATGAACGAGTTGCCAAAACAAATTAGAGAAGCTCGTGATGCAAAAAGGCAACAGGTATTTTTCTGTGAAATTTATAATGGCAATCACCCGTCCAATGTTTGTCATTTCAGGGAAGAGGAGGTTCACTTCCTTGAAAACCAGCCCTGGCCACCCTATCAAAACAATTTCCAAAGGGGGCCGAATCAAAATTTTAACCAGCCATGGAGGCAAGAAGCCGGACCATCATTCAGAGCTCCGCAAGCGTCGTACCAACCATCCTGCCCGTATCAAAATCAGCCACCCATGCATTCAAGTTCCAAAATAGAGGAAACGTTTAATCAATTTATGCAACAATCAATCATAAATCAAAAGAACAACGAAGCCTCTATTAGGAACTTGGAGACACAATTGGGACAATTGGCTACTGATATAGCGGAGCTAAAAAAGAAAAGATTTACGGCTAACCCGGAGCTGAACCCTAAGGACTCTTGCCATGGGAGAAGGGTTGATGATGAAGAGGAGAGTTAAAAGAAAAATGCGTCGGGCTAACGACGTTAAACAAAGCGCTGTCTGGGAGGCAACCCAGAAGTTTGTAAGTTTTTATTATTTAATAGTTTATTCATTTAAAGGTTAATTAATTTAAGGTGTTAATAACAATATATGGTGAAAAAGGAAATAAAAGGTTTTCTAAATCTTGTAATTAGGTTTGAAATTTGAAAAATGCTAATCCTTTTCAACTAAGCTAAACTTGAAGCATTTTTGATTTCTAAACCTAATGACAGATTTTAAATCTTTTAAGCAATCATTTGAGAAAGGTGCATAAGAGTTAATTGAAAAAGGATTCTTATTAAAGAAAGGAAATTTTAAAGAAAAGAATCTTTCTAAAAGCACCTTAAGATCAATGAAATGTTTTGTTTTGAATCCATAAAACATTGTGGGAAATTCTGTCCACAATGAGTAGGAAATTCTGTCCACACAAGTGGGAACTTCTGTCCACTTAAGCGGGAAGTTCTGTCCGCAACTGTAGGAAATTCTGTCTACAACAAGGATTCAAAATAAAGACACAAAGGAAGTTTTCTTTGATTATTTTTGCAAGCTGAAGAACAACCAAAGGAATTCCTAAAAACATCAAAAGAGAGACACACTTCTAGAGGACGAAGAGCATGATTCCTAATGAAGGATGAGCCTTTGTCTCCTCAAAACATTGAAGCAAGATGAAGTAGCTTGGACAACTCTGGAGAAACTACATTAACAAGACTACTTCAAGACATTCACCATGAACAGGGAGCACTTTAAATTTTCTAGCACCTTAATTAATTTCCTAAGATAGTTTATGTGCTTAAGACTTGTTTGTTTAAAAACAAAGTAGTAGTTTATTTTACTTGGTTTGATGCATGAACATACATATATCATGAATTGAATTGTTTCAATATCTATTATAGACTTTGTGAGTACACGCATAGATACCATGAACATGTTAATACGCATTTATCTACTTGTTTGCATAAGCATAACCTTGAAAATGTTTTGAAATCAAGGAAAATAAACCTTAAAACTTGTGAGGGAGTGAGCCATACACTAAGCGAGATAGAGAGAATCACCATTGTTTTTGCACAATTGAATTTGTTTGAGTCTCTAATTTAATAATTGTATGGAAATAATAGGAAATGATCAAGGCATTTTGTTCTTTAGAATTTAAACCCACTTGGCCAAATAAAACCAACCTTTACTTAGGAATATCCTTTGCCACCCCATTTGAGCCTAACATTAGAAAATTTTTGTTCATAGTCCCCGAGCCTTAAAAAGAAAAACAATGCTATCCCTAAAATTCTAAATTATGAGAGCATTTAAAAGTTGGACTATGGGCAAAAATCTAAGTCAGGGGGAGACAAGGATGGGTAAAAGTGGGGATGTACAAAAGATGAATTGAAAGAACAAAATCAAGAAAGAAGAACACATTCTATCCCAAAACAAAAAGAAGAAAAAGAAAAAGGGATAGAAGACAAAAGAAAATCAAGGAGAAAAAGGGTTGAACAAGAAAAATGGGAGATTGTTGAAAAAGAAAAGAAGGGACAACAAAGGAGTTGGTTTTCATTGCTCTCTTAATTTGGAAAATTTGCATATCCAGAAAAACCAATGTTCTTTCTAGCCTAGCCCCATTACAACCCTTGGAAGTCCTCTGTGATCCTTGCATGACCATACTATGAATTGAATGGTGAGACAGGTAACAAATTTAAATTGTTGTAATTCAATGGTGACAATGAGCGAAAACACTCACTCCAAATTGGTCCACTGACCATTGTGTGCATATAGATAATTTCCTTGGTGGAAAAGACATTGGATAGTGTGATTTGCTTATAGCATTCAAGTAATTGTGCATGTAACTTGTTCAGGTTATTCTATGATGTTCATAAAGTCTCAAGCTGAAACTGTCTGAAACTTTTCAATTCATTGCATTAACCGATTATTCATAAGCATTAATCTCTTGTGAGATAATTCTATTACCTCTTGTTTGAGGACAAACAAGGTCTTAAGTCAGGGGGGTGATAAGTGCCCAATCTACACAATTTTCAATTCCTAAAATGGCACTTATTTGCATGTGTTTTAAAAGATTTATCTAATGAATTCTTCTTATTTTGTAGGATTTCTAATATATTTTGGTAGATGGATGCAAGTGTAATTTATTGAGGAATAATCCCATGAAGAAGGGAAGAAAATGGCAGAATTGGAAAAGAACTTAAAGAGGAAATTCGAGCAGGACCGCTCAGCGGTACAGCACATTCACTCAGAGCACTAGAGACAAAACACCGCTGAGCGGTGCACCCTTGGCCGCTCAGCGGATGGACGTCGGCAGCCACTTGCACCGGCGCATTTAATGCTCCAGGCTGGCGCCAAGTTGGATGGCGGCGCCGCCCTGCAAAAGCTGCCGGAACATTTATTACTCCACGTAAAAGGATAAGCCGCTCAGCGATTAAGCGCCGCCGCCCAGCGATTCAGAGCTTATCGCTCAGCGATGTTACCAAAACCGCTGAGCGATGGACCCCAAATTTTGCCTATAAATAGGGAGGCCGAGACTACTTCGAAACCATCTTCTTCCACCCCAAAAAACACCATTCTTCCTCCATTTTTCTTGTACTTTCAAAGCTTAGTTAGTTTAGGTTAGATTAGAACAAAGACGAGGCTTGTGAAGGAGCCGGAGATCGAGGAAGCTTGGCGAAGCCATGGCCATGACGGCGTGAGCACGTGTCATGGTAAGTGCCTAAACCTTTTCTCCGAGATTCTCTTGTAAGATGGATTCCTAATCCTCTTTTTGTTGGGATTTTGATCATTATTGTAGTTTGATTGTATCCATGTAACTATTACATATGAATCTATCCTTTTCCTATGATTTGCTTGAATGGTTTTATGGTTAATGCTAGTCTTTGTTTAATGTCTTGATTCTTGATTTGGGATTTAATTGTATGAACGATAGTTATGCTAATTGAATCATAACCAAGTTAAGATCAACATTATTATGCTTAACTAGATCTTTGGCTTGAACGTTGTGAACGGAAGTTACAATCATTAGAGTCGGAACTAAACCATTTCAGCTAATCTTGTTGCCATAACTGGAATTAAGGTTAGCTGTATTAACATCTGGATTAATGCTGGCGTACTTTGTTAAGCTTGTGTGCGAAAGTGGCAATTTAACAAAGGAAACCTGTGATCTTGTCATGCGCGAAAGTGATGACAAGTTAAGAACTGGTGGCGGGCAATCAAACGATAGTTCTATGTAATAAGTAACTAGATGCATGAAACTATGATGTGATTGAAATTCACAACAAGCTCCGAAACTACCTCCGATTTGTTTCCTATTTACTTTTATGTCATTTATTTACTTATTTATTTAACTATCAATTTATCAAATCCTTCACTCCATTGTTTAATTAAACAAACTCAAGAACGGTATTTTTGCAACTCTCTGTGGTTCGACTATACCCGACTATACTGAAATCGAATTCCTTTGGAATCTGAAAGCCGTAAAGTAGGATATATATATAAATTTAATTTGAACAACAAAAGCGCAGATAAGCTTTCTACGAGCTTGGCTCAGTTGTGACAAAACCTAAGCTGTGTCAAGATTCTAGAAAGTGGTTAAAAAAGCTTTCATCATGCATATCCATATATATACTATCCACTAGCTAACTATCTACTCATCCGCCGTCTAGTCCTGGAATGCCTCCTCCTCATACGGCTCAGCTCCCTGTTCTCCATCAAAACCTGAAGTCATGGATTAGTGGGGTGAGAACATGGTGCTCTTAGTGGGAAACCTTAGGGATTAGGGGACTTCTTTTTACTCATACATACCTCAGGCCGCTCAGGGAATTCTAGGTGTTACAGTTATACTATCACCCTACTGATTTTAAGATCCATACTAAGCCTGAGCAGCTTTATCTAAAATTAACTACGTGACTGGGGAACCTATTCTTCGTTACTAAGTTATCTGTCCTCTACCTTACTTCCTAAGTTGCACATAATCACATAGTCACATAATCACATAATAAGCTTCGGTGCGCGTCCACTTATAACCGTGCCCATTTTAATTATAAGCTTCTTCGCACCTCCACTTATGTACAGTTATATCACTTAGAGCAAATACTTCAAGCTCAACCCCCCCGTAACGGTGGCCTACCGCCACAGGCTTCCTTGTTGTCTTAGTATCGTAAGGACTGGGCCGCGCTAAACCTCAGTAGCTCACGATAGGAGAATCCATCCTTATGCTAGGGATGGCGAGGGGACCCTACCCCGTCCTTATGCTAGGGACAAGGCATGCCCAGGGTTCAACTTGCCCTTCCTTCTGGCTATTACGCACAGCTAGGAAAAGATTCCTTTTTCCTTTCTTTCCTTTTCCTTTTTGGGACTTAGTGACGTCATTCCCGATACCTTTCCTTTTCCTTTCCTTTCCTTTCTTTTTCCTTTCCTTTCCTTTTGTAAAAACCATTTTCCATGACACATAATCACATAACATTCATCATTACAGTTCATCAATCGAGTTGCAGTTCATATGCATTAAACATAAAGCTTTATTTCATAACCTTTGTCATACCTTAAAAAGCATTTGAACATAAATCCTTAAATCATAACATTTAACATACTTAGTAAAATCAGTAGGTCCATGGATAATTGCAAGCAGTATAAAAATGAAGATTTCTGTTCAGAAAATGACAAGTTTTCGAAAAGGGGAGGGCTGTCTTCGTTCAGGCCGCTCAGCGCCTAAGGTACACCGCTCAGCGCTAAAGACCGCTCAGCGAAATGCCCATACCGCTCAGCGGGTCCTAAAGATATTTCAGCCCCTAATGCTTGCAATTTTCCATGTTCTACAAGGTTTCTAACCATTAAGCCTCATTTTTCCAGCATTCCTTATTCCTTTCTAATAACCATAACAACCCTAAACATGCATCAAATTTTCTAAAATCATTTCTGTAACACCCTAGGTTAGCAGCTTATGCTTAAGTCATAAACCGCGTCTGCTAGGTTGTTATCTGCTGTGTGGGAATACTAATAGTCCCTACTTTACTTAGGAAAATAGTTAAGTTAACTAAAAGTAAGGACCCATTTTTTTTCTTTAAAACATATGTTGTTGTTATGCGTCAAACTAGAGCCATGCGCATGGACTATCATAAGTCCCATATAGTCGTTAAACAGATAAATGCGAACGTCGTCTGTCATACACGTACGTACATAAGCAGTAAGGTAAACAGTACCAAGTGGGTCAAGCAATTAATTTCATACATGTCAAATAGTCATAGATACATATCATAAATACTGTACTAATACATCAAAAAGGGCTGTACATATCCTAAGCCCGTACTACAAAATAACATATACCAAAATATACATCAAGCTAGTGCTACTGGAAAAAGTGTCGTCTGATGACAGGGTCTGGGGACAGGGCTGGTCAGATCTCCGGCTCATCGTCGCTGGGGTCCTCCTCTAGGTTCTCCTCTGGGTCCTCCTTCGGGTCCTCCTCCTCGTCCTCCTGCTCCGGCTCCTCGGGCTCGTCCTTCTCCTCCAAGATCTCGATGAGAGAATCTTCCTCAGGTGATGAGGACACAGGTACGTTTGGTGGTCGGAGTCGAACGGAGACTGGATCAACCTCTACGTCCTTCTCATAGAGAGCGGGCTCGCCGTCAGCGGAAGTCTCTGGCTCTGGGACAACCGGTGGTGTATGACACACACCAAAACGTCGTTAATTTCAATGCGCAATCAAATAATAATTTAGAAAACTAAA